>VDFB02000017.1:418963519-419082067 GCA_007258455.2 Sequoia sempervirens
CACCATTGAAAAATTCATCTCTAAACCAATGATGACTTTAAGTAATCCCCCCTTAAATTTAGATGTAATCATGGTGAATCTTGTCCTAGTAAATTATTTTTTTTTGTGAATCTATGTCCATTATGGGGGAAAAAATATTTTTTGGGGTGAATTTGTGCACTTTATCCAATAAAGTTATTTTTCGCAAACCAATTATGGACTACTACATAAAAATAAAATAATTTATTTGGCATATTATCAATTGATTTAAAAAATTATATAATATAAATGGTAATTATTGACTAATTTAAAAATATTGCATACTGTAAATAGAAAATTATTGACTAATTTAGAATATTACATAATTTGAATGAAAAATTATTCTCTCACAAAAGGGTAAAGAAAATTTTATTTGGTGAATATACCTCTTTTGAATAAGAAAGATCTAAAGGTTATTATTCCATCATGGGAGATAAATTATACCAATGTAGTTTTCGAGAAATAATTCTCAAAGCTAATCAACAACCATTAAATTTGATTAGATCAAGGGTTGTAGCAACTTGCAGTTAATACTATTAGTGCAAAATGTCATTAGGTGGTGGAACCACAAATGCATGTTTTTATTTATATATTAATTTGGGAAATTTTGTCATTTGACAAATAATGTTGAATGACTAAAGTTATATTATGAGAGGAAATTTTGATTCACATACTTTTTGGTATTTAAAAGTTATAAAATTCACCAATAATAATAAATAATAAACTTTACTAAAACTATAGAGCATTTTTAAAATATTTAGATATTTTAAATAGATAAATTTGGCCCATGGAGACCACTAGAATTATATTTATTAAAATAAGCATAAATAGAGATGCCCCAAAACATGAATCTCTATAACAAAGATTAACAAACTAGACCATTCACAACAACAGTATATTGTAAAATAAAGTCAATAATACAAAATAAAGTTCAAAGTCGAAAAAACATAAAACTAGTGCCAAATCATAGTAGTGATATAACATAGTAGAAAAAACCATCTCCACATGGCCAAAATAATAACCATTATCACTGCACTTCAATTGTTTTCTCTCAAGCTATCAATATTTATTACTTTGCACTACATCACATAAATTCTCCTTGGACTTATTTGAATATTAGTATTACTAGGAAGAAAATCCACAACCGTCATCACAAATTTCTAATTTTGGAAATCAGGAATCCACATATATCTTTCTCATGCTTAGTCGAACAAATTTGTTGAAGTTGACAAGTGAACTAGCAACTAGACTAGGGTTGGCTTTGGTGAACACAACACATAGCCACATTATAATTTTACAAAAAATATTTGGGGAAACAACCCTCAATCCCAATACCCAATATCCCAATCATAAGGTAGAATCATCTAGAGATGTTTTAGAGAATAAGTAACCTTGGATAAATGTAAATTCTAGCTCTTTCATAATGACCTTATCTCCAAGAAAATCCATTAAATTTGGAAGGAAGAAATAAGCCAATAAGTTCAAAATATTTTTCCTAAAGAAATTCTAAGAAAAAATCATCACCAACTTCCCACCAAATGGCATTCTTGACCTACTAGAAGCCAATAATAAAAATGCTTCCAATTTATCTACATCATAAATACTAACATCTTGAGTCTCCCATTAGTGTGTAAGAAACAAAACCATATAATTATATTTTTTCTCCATCCTTATTACAACTCAAATATGAACCAAAAACCACCAATGCAAAATTATGCAACTCAATTTTAAAAGCTACCTAATGATTGAAGTTAGATATAGCTAAGGAAATGATTGTATAGATGACATGATATCATAAAATTTCGAGATTAATGGATTAATCAATAATCTCATCATATAATTTATTTATAAATTATTAATTTATGGTGTTAACATGTAGACCTTCCAATTTGTAGATTTTCAAGTTGGAAAATAATGCACATGAAACATTTATAACATTGATCTTCATTCTTGAAATATTTTTATAATGTTTATCTTGATTCTTGAAGAGGCCTCAAATCATTTATTGAGACTTCAAATTATTTATTGATGGTATTGTTAATAATAGCTTAATCAACAAATATTAATGTGAGGGAAATTATTAGATTTGTCTCTTATTGTAGTAATTTTATTCATTAATGTTTTTGAAGTTATGTTTAAAATTTGGAGTGTGAAGAGACATTAGGATAATAATTCACACATTTGATGGTATTGGTGGTGATAACTTAATTTTTTGGTCATGCCTCGTTCTTTGCTAAAATATCTTGTTATGATGAGTTGAAAAATGATAATACTATAATTGGATGGTCTATAATGTGCTTACAGTGTCATTTCTATTTTTTTAGTTTTAAGTTTCATGGGAAAGTCTTGAAAGAAAAATCCGATAAAATATTCCACTATTAAACTATGAGGAGAGAAGTGCAATAAAGAAAATTATATAGTTTGAAGTTAGAAAATAATATGAACACAAACAACCATAACAATATAATGATAAGCTCAAATCATCACAAGTTATCACATAAAATAATGGTTTTGGAGATATTTTGGTAAACATAATGATACTTGCAATACCATTTACTGGTACCTCCAAGCCGAACATTCAATTTAGAGGCAACAATAAAACTACAAACCATTAGTGGTTTCTAAAATTGTTATCAAGTTTCCTCAAGTCCTGGGGCCAAAAATTAGCATCCTTAAGGTCTGTCTTGAAGACACGTGTGGAGCGTTCTTCCAATATCTTCATAAACCTATCTGCTGGCATCTTCTTAACCTATTCAATAACGTTAAGGGTAGTGAGTCTAAGAACAGACTCAGTAAGAAAACTTTTGTCTTGGTATAAGTCCTCATTTCTCTTTTTCCAAATAGACCATAAAATTTTAGTAGAAAAAACAACCCAAAAGACATTGAGATAACAATTAATCCCTAACATAACCACACAAAATCTCATGCCAAGACATTATTTCTACAATCCCATCCCAAAACAGACCAAATAACTCAGGAAAATTTACTAACTCAAGACAAAGGTTCAAAGAATAGTGATATGTGCAAACAAAATGGCCTAAATAATAGGACATAAACTTGTGTATAAATATCGTCTTTATATTGATACTTGTGTGCAATTTGCTTTTCAAAGCACTTAAGTTTTCCAAGGCATCCTAAGAGGCTTTTAACACATTTATTTTAACTAGATGCTATCCATTTCCTTGATCGGATCAGTCTGTGGAAGAGAAGATAGCAGAGCATGAAGCAGAGTTTACAATGGAATGTATGTTGTAATGGCATTTAAAGTTTTACTATTATTATTATAAAGCTTTTATTAAAAAGAAACTTTGGCTGCATTTTTCAATTTTTCTGTAAGAAGGCATGAAGGCAGAGATGTATGTGTGATCAGAAAATAACTGAAGTGATAAAAGCAAAAACGAAAGAAGAGTTAAAATCCAGTGAAGTTGAATGGTTCTAAATGAGCCCACCAGGGATCAAGTCTTGTTGAGTGCAAGGCTCCAACATCATCAGGGATGAGACCGGGATTGTGACCCGGGCGAATTTGGCTGAATGGATACCCCTCAGTCATCGGCTCTTAACCGAAGAGGTTCAGCCTATGACTCATGCGCCCGTATCAAGTTGCAAAACAAATCTAGATTTGATATAAAATCTTCCATCAAAAAAAATCCAAGTGACAGGTGCCTATTTTGCTGCAAGGGCCCAGTGTTTGAGAGGAGACAGATCTGTTTGTTTGGCACAACAAAGAAATTTTCTTTGGTGAAGGCGCTGAAGTAGCTAGCTATAGTCATTAAACCAAGGCAAAAAGACATTGTTTCCTGTGAATGAGGATTTGTGCAGGGCACACAGCAAGAGGTCGGAGATGGTTGTTTGAAGGAAGTAAATAAATCATCAGCAGCAGTTTTAAAGTATGGCACCCACCAAAGTAAAGTCCCCACATGAAGAATTCAAGTTGCACAGTTATATGTGGATGATTTTTAATTTTTATTAAAATTTAGGGAAACAATGTGGAGAAATTATAAAGAAAACATTAAAAAATGTACATATGCATATAGTTTACCCAAAAATTTCAGGTTAAGTAACCAAATCAAATTAATTGAATATCTCCATTTCTTAGAGATGTTTTCGGTTGATTTTTTGTTTGTAGGAGTTAAATGTCTTTGTTAGGAATCTTCTAAAAGCATTTTTCTCGCAGCTCTTATGCTGTGAGATTTAATTGGAATTCCAAAATTTACCTAAATATAAGCTAAACGATGGAACCGTTCCTTGGCTGAAAAAATGATCATCTACAAGTACCGTTGATGTCATCCTTTTGTACCTTAACTTTGACATGTATTAAATCACTGATATCTTTGAGCTTGTCAATGCAATGCAATGGAATGTGATAATAATAATAAATTAAAATTTAAGCTAACCCATGATGAGAAGGAAAATGTATTGAGTAATATCTAAGTTGATGGAGTTGATCTTGATGATGACCCATATGATGCCTATTACTAATTGTATAATTTTAAAATTAAATAATGAAAATCTATTATGACATTAAAATTTGACAAATTCATATAGGATTAATCTAATTGTATTTCAAATTTATAATATTTATAATGATTTGGTTTAGCATATACATGATATGTGGTATTCTAAATTTAATTCATGTTTCTAAGCTGCAAATATGTATACTTTTATGATTTTTATATTTTTTTTGCTATGTTATCATGTTCACATATATAGACTCGCATATGGAAAAAATACAATTTTGATATGGGTTTGGGTTCAAGACAGCCTTGGGTTCACTCAAGGTTCGGCTCGGAACCCCAAACGAGGGCTCCAATGTCTAACACTCCTCAATCAATCCAATCCACTAACACACAGTCTGAGTTAACAATCCAATCAGACATCTTAACTAAATCATGCAAATAGTTGACTAATACATGCACTCAATTCATCGAGTCATGCAACCAGTTAACAGATTAATCAATTCCTCTCATCAATTTTTCACCATCGATTAGTTTTTCCTCAAATCGTCCATCAAACCTACATTTTCTATAAAATCAATATTCATCCTCATTTGAAAAGAACCACAATCTTTGATTTTTTGCTATCGTATTCATTTGAGCTTATTACAATTGTGCTCAAATAAAATCTGAGAGCAACAATAGTTTACAAAGCAAAATTGAGAAGGACAATGGAGGTGATTTGATATTTGATGTAAGAAAGGTATAATGTTTAATTAATCTTTCATATTTCCTACATTTATTCATTCTTCATTAATAGATTGAAATTAGTTTGCTTGAATCAAATGGTTTTTGTGGTTGTTGTTCACGATTCTAGCTATTTTCCTAATTTCTGGTCATACAAGCTTGAACTCCATGTGAACTTGATAACAAATTTTACGAGAAAATAAGAACTTTTGAAGGTACAGGTTCTACAACACATCTATTGAAGTGTAGTGATGCATTTGTAGAATTTTGTAACACATATGTTGCCTACGATGCATTTGTTGATTATTGTGACACATCTATTTTTTGCAACGCATGCGTAGATTTATGTGACGCATTTGTTGAATTTTGCAATGCAATTGACTAAGATTAGAATTTTTCAATTTTTAGCTATCAATTGTTTTTTATTATTGCACAGGGTTGAAAATTGATTGTATGTAATCCTAATAATGAATTTGTGCTTTTTGGGTTGTCTTTTATGTTTGTTTTTGGCGATTTTAACATTTGTAGGTTCTGTAACGCAATTGTTATTCTGCATTGCAAGTGTTTTTTCCAACACATCTGGAGGTTTAGGCACCACAATCGTTTCTTGCAACACATTTGGAGGTTTAAGCACCACAATCATTTTTTTCTACAATGCATTTGGGGGTTTGAGCACTACAATTGTTCTTTGCAACGCATCTAACGAGTTCTATATCACAACTGATTTTGTGACACAATCATTACATATAGTGATGCATCTATCTATTGAATAAAAAAGGTATAAAATATTCAATTTATTCTTTTGTGTGTAATCTGATTCAGATAGGTTAGTGTTTTCTGGTTACTAATCTTTGCTTGCAGCTTTGTGGCAATCGTTTGGAAAATATATTGCTTTAAACTACTAATCTTATTTGGTGCAGCTTGATTGACAAAGACATCATTTAAACTACTGACTAGTTTGGTGCAAGTTTGTTGATCAGAGAATTTATTTTCCAAACATGTGTGCCTTTGATTTTCTAGATTAGATAACATTTGATTTCAGCTTAAAAAGAACATTTTTCTTCCATGTTTGGTGCACTTGCACATTTGTGTCAACCCAGGTTATTTTGTGTGTATCCTCACCCCTCACACCACTTGTGTGATCTTGGGTGCAAGAGAAACACACAATAGCCTATTTTTATTTTCAATAGAGGGCTTGCCTGGGGATTTCATCACCCCAAGGTTCGAACCCAACCACATTTCTCGACGGGGTATACAAAGGGGGGAGAGCGAAATTTGTACCCCAAAGAGTGGCTAGCATCGTTTGAAGTCAAACCGCAAGACCCTCAATCTGCAAAAACTTGCTTTGGTGATGAGAGCGGGAGAGACCCTCCCATTCTTAGGCTATTATACAGGAGCTCTTTGTTCATGGTAGTCCCCCACTAGAAACCTTTGTTGAGCCTTTGATCATTAACTTATTGTGAGGCAACGTACAGTATCATACGTGAAGTTACTCACCATGTACTTTTCATTGTTGATGTGATTGTTGTTCCTCGCTAGGACCTTTTCCTTTCAAGGCAAAGGGTGTCAAGGTGGCACATGACCTTAGCATACCCTAGTTACCCATTCATTGGGAGGTATTGTGCTTTGACAGGTGGGCCCACTTTAATTTGGCATTCCTTTTACTGCTAATTAGGTTGTGCTTGTCTTCAAGTGTCTGCAATTGTGCTATAACAATGATGCCATTGGCCATTTTGGCCTTAAGCCTTAATTCCCAAGAGTCGAGTATCAAACAACCATTTTGTCTTTTGAGTGTTTTTGGAGTGTATTTTTTCTTAAAATTGAAAAACTGTACATGAAAAAACATTTAGAATAACTGATTTTAGGAAAAATAACCAGTCACGCATTTGCAAGTCGGAATCACACATATGTCGACTTTTGTGCCACATATATTGTGTCACAAATCTGTAAGCCAAAATCACACATTTGTTGAATTTTGTTTTGCATCTGTATTTTATCACACATTTGTGGATTTGTGTGTTGCATCTAACTTTTGTAATACATTAGTATCCTACACAACATCTGTAGTGTTTTGTACCGCAATTGTTTTAGAAAACTCAGAATAAAACTAGAGCACTACAACTAACCAAATTTGTAACACATTTGGCTCTGTCATGCAATTGTCCAATTCTACAACACATTTGATTTTGTTCTATAACACAATTGATGTTTTTTGTACCGCATCTATTAATTTCCTTGACGCATCTGTTTTATCTAAAATATTAGGGTTTATCCTTGAGGATACAGACTCCAGACCTTATTAGCACAGTGAATTGACACAGAGCCCTGAGACTTGTCAGGTTAGTATTGCACTTTCAATATTTTCCCACTTTGCTTAGCTTAATTACACCCTTAGATTAAGGTTTGTCATCCAACATCATAGACATTGACCTTTGCATTTCCAAACCAAGAAACTGGTCAGATTTTAATCATACCATAGTCATCCTTTGAATATCTTGATCTCGCAATCTTTCATCATCCTATTAACGGTAGGGCCTAAAAATCATAAGTTTAGTTTAGGTTTGACTTTTATCAACCATCATCTCAATCTTTACCCTCTTGAGGTCTAGATATTTCCTATGATTACCTCGGTCTATCATTATTTGTCAAGTATCCTTTGAAATAAAAAAATACAAAAAGCATAATAAGTCCACTTATCATTTGCAAACATCCTTTAAAATCAAAAAAAACCCAAAAATATAGCATAAGTTCATACTTATTTTGCATCCTTCAAACCACAAAATCCAAAATAAAAAATATAATCCAACAAATAAAAACTAAAAACTAAAAACTAAAAATAAAAATAAAATCCCAAAAACAACATCTTAGCATATCAGGTCTTATATGGTTGAAACAAGGTCACAAAGAAAAAGAAAACAAATGAAGTTTATAGCTCACCCTAATTTTAATCCCACTAGTGTGATGCACTTTGGGTCATCCTCAAATGAACAACCAAGGTCACAACCTCAAGCTACACCATTTTCTTTTGATGATGAGTTTAATTTGAACAATGTTGAACAAAACCTAACTCAAGAGGAGATTGGTGACGCTTCACAAGACCCCCGAATATTGAGGATAATGGATGCACTCCTATCTACATACCCTAACAGATACTTTTTATCACTTGCACATAATGGAGCTAGACTTCTCGTAGATTTTGACATTTCCACCATAATGGAACAAATGCCTAATGCAACATCTCAAGAACAAGGTGCCATTAACATGACACTTTCATTAAACAATTCCACTTCACAACAATTGAATGCAAGTATGCCACTTGGAAGATCATCCCATAATTCAACAAGTGTAAATATATCTTCCACCCCAACATTTGGTCGATAATTCACAATCCCACTTTCACATGTCACCAAAATCTCAAATTGTGACGCGATCAAGCAATGTACAATACCTGTGACTCAATGCATCATAAACCAAAATCCACCCAACCAAAATCAAAGGACAAGCACTTCACTCCCCATGTCAAAGGTAAACACAAACATACCACCGACCTAGACTCGAACATTTATCGAATCAAATCAAAACCTAAACCAACCACCATCACAACAACAACCTAACCCAAATCCAACATTCACTTATCACTTTAACCAAACTACCCAACCTATGCCATAACAACATTGGAACACACTTAATCAAAACATCCAAATTTCCAACGCAATGGTGAACCATCAGAACATAAACCCATTCATAGACCCTCTATAGAGCCAAACACATTATACCCAAATGAACACAACTCCTATATCACTATCTCCAACCGAGATATTAGCTAAACAATTACAAAGCCTGCAACAATGTATCACAAACATGCAGCTTACTAGGACCAAAAAGACTTACTCAATTGAGGACTTGTGTCCTTATCCTTTTGATCGAAGTATATACATGCCACCTTTCCCTACAAACTTTGGCGTACCAAAATTTGATAAATACAAGGGGAAAGGAGATCATATAGAACATGTGAGGGATTCATAGACCCTCTATAGATCCAAACACATTATACCCAAATGAACATAGCTCCTATATCACTATCACCAACCAAGATATTGGCTAAACAATTACAAAACCTGCAACAACGTATCACAAACATGCAACTTACTAGGACCAAAAAGACTTACTCAATCGAGTCCTTATGTCCTTACCCTTTTGATCGAAGTATATACATGTCACCTTTCCATACAAACTTTGGCATACCAAAATTTGATAAATACAAGGGGAAAGGAGATCATATAGAACATTTGAGGGGGTTTCACACAACTTATTTAGGTGTTGCTTACTATCAAACATACCTAATGTGTCTTTTCCTATGTAGTTTTTGAGGACACACTAGAAAGGTTCGCTCATTTACCTCCAAGCATAAGGACCTAGAGTGAATTGGTTGATAAGTTTGAAGTTCACTTCTCCTACAACATTGAGAATGAAATAAACATAATAAACTTATGCAAAACCAAACAGTCCAGGGAGAATCTTTCGCTTCATTCTTACAGAGATGGAGAAACCTTGTGAGTAAATGTCCTTGTCATATACTAGAAAAGCAACTGGTGCAAATCTTCATGCAAAACCTTAATTCAAAATTGGTGTTTCATCTTTGAATTCACTGTTCCAACACATTTGACAAGGTCATTAAGAAGGGTATCTCTATTGAGAAAGCCCTCCTTGCAAAAGGGCTAGTGAAATTTTTCAAAGAAAATAACAATCACCCAAGCACATCAAATAATAAAAACAAATTTTGGTCACAGAACAAGAATGTGACAAATGATGGGTGGAGGATGCAACAATGATAAACAAAGCTCACCCTATTTTTAGTCTTAAAGGACCTTCCATGCAAACATCAAACAACAGGCAATCACAAAATCACAAACAATCCATAAACTCAGTTCAGAACAATACACAACGAGGTCCTTTAAACATTAATATGAATCCAAGACGTAAATACACAGCCTTAGGGGAACCAATTAAATCAACTTTGAAGAAGCTACTACAATCCAGTGTCATCCAAATTCCAGAAGACATTATGAGCCATGACCTTTCAAACCGGCCTAGTGGAACGACAATGACTTCTCCAAGTATCATAAGACCACAAGACACAAATTTTGCATGCTTTAAACTTAAGAACATAATTCGGGACCTCATCAATCAAGGAGACATAGTGATTGATAATCCACAGGGATCTAATACTGATCATACTGAATCATGGACAGGGAAAAGTCTCTAGTTCAAGGGCAAACACCAAAGACCAAGCCAACTACACTCGTGTCACCTATGAGTACACAGTTAACCATATCCAATAGAATGATAGTAATGTCTCAACTATACCCATCAAGAGCAAGAATCTTGAGTGTGCAGTAACATTTACAGAGCATAATGTCCCTTTACATAAGCCTCACCATAATGATGCCTCCCATCTTGAAGTTTTATCAATAAACATAAAATCAAATAAGTTTTGGTAGATGAAGGAGCGAGACTTAATCTTTGCAGTCTAACTCTAGTTAGGCAATTGGAATATTTTGATGATGCTCTCGATCCCCACACAAAGATCAATATCAAAGCATATGATGAAGTTGAGCATGAATCTAAAGGCTCTATCATGCTACCCATCCAAAAAATCAGACAAGTTTTGGTAGATGGTGGAGCAGGATTTAATCTTTGCAGTCTAAGTCTAGTTAAGCAACTAGGATATTCCAATGATGCTATTGATCCCCACATAAAGATCAATATCAAAGCATATGATGAAGCTAAGCGTGAATCTAAAGGCTCTACACACTACCCATCCAAGTTGAACTAGTTACCGTCGAGACTACTTGCCAAATCTTAGACCTTGATATCCCCTATAACATCCTCCTAGGACACCCGTGCATCCATGTCATGTAGGCCATTCCATCCACATTCCATCAATGCATAAAGTTCCCTTACAATGGAATTGAAGTGACTGTACATGCTAATCCAAATCCATTTCAATATTGCAAGTTCTTGCAAAGCAATCATGGCTTTTCACAACATTGTCTTACCAATACCGCACCCCCACCTTCATTTTCACACATTGATCCTTCATTGTTATTCACATCTCGCAATCCCTCAGAGATCAAGGTTAAGGTCAAAGACCTCAACATTGGAGAATATGAGTTATAGGCCTTCCATGTTGAGCCCACACCACTATCTAATTCATCCCAATCCTTTGATGTCCATGACAATCCCATGTTTGACCATGATATCTATGATAATCCACTTTTCGATCATGATCCTATTGAGGACATCCAAGATCACCACTTTTCATCCCAAGATCATCTTATTTCCCTTCCATCTCACGAGCTACCGTCATTCCATCTTAAACATCCTGGATTAGGGTATGCATCTCCAAATGTTACTTCTACTACCCTTTCTCACCAACCCATTAAGAATGTGTGAGCTTCCTTTGATGTTAACAATGTTGAAAAGGATAGTCACAAGAATTTGTTGACGACATCGCTAATCTCTTACATGAATCATACATCTTTACCATTTCATTGAACTTGTCCACTTCCATCCATCTCCTAGACTTGAATCAACAAGTATCATCCCAAAAAAACAAGGCTATCAATCAAAATTCAAAAATCAAAAAGCCTTTTATCGAAAGGAGATCCAAAATCAAATGAGAGAAAAAAAAGATCAAGAAAATTCCTTTAGTCAAATCAAAACCAAAAGCTATTGAAAAAATCAAAAGTAAAAGCAAGCAAAAATTGATCTCCAATTATGCCCCCTCACCCAAAATAATCGAGGGCACCTATCAAAGTAAAATATCAAGAAATGAGCTTATTGATCCTAAGTTTTCATCCTCATCATCCTTTGGTAAACCATACGCTTTACTTAATCCACCCATATTCATACACACCATATTATTCTATCCCCCTTGGCGATGTCACTCAATGTACCTTTAATGATGACCCCTTGACGCACTCCGATTCACTAGTTGTCCAATCTCCTTTGCAAGTGAAGCATGAAGGCCCATGTAGTGCACACTTTAGGGATTATACTTTAGCTCCTACCATCTCCACCATATCACATTCTCCATGTTCTATGTCATACCATCCATCTATCATCGGTCTCCATCTCCTAAAGGACATCCACCATGATCACATCATCATCACATTCCAAAAATAAATAAAAAATAAAATACAAAAATACAAAAAAAATGAAAAAAAAAAGTAAAGAGAAATGATCTGCCATCTAATGAAAACTACTTCGGTGGTGCTTTGGGTAAATACCATGGTGAAAACCTAGCGAACAGACGCCATGTGTAGTAGGTCATTTGCTCTACCATCTACCATCATTCTATCTAATTTTTTCACTCCATCCACAATAACCCGAGCATACGCTCCTTCATAATAAAAATCCCACTTTACCCCACATGATCATAACAAAACTTTGTCACACCTCTCATGGTCTCAAAATGGTTGATGATTTGTGTCACCCACTTTTTGTACCCATTCCTTTTGTAATAACTAATCCTATACTTGACTAGGGGGAATCCTCGACCTAGATTTTTAGATGGGATGTTTGACATGATTTCAGAGGATATTATCACAATCACTCACCATACTTCATTTTTCACAATAAATTATACACCCATCACAATCCACCAATAATAAATTATTCCTTGCCAAGATTGACATCTTAATTAGACACAAATAGGACATCCTACAAAAAACTAAGCTCAAAAAATCATGAAACAACATACAAACTATCAAACTAGCCAATCAATTGCCTAATTACCTATCAACATCATCTATCTTTATCAGCTATCATTTGTCTTATACAAGATGTTGCATCCTCGAAACTAGACTAGGTGTCTTATATGAGATGTTTCACTCCTCAAATCAGACATAATCCTTTGAATTCTATCAAGAAACATTCATCGTTGGCAATAAGAACTAATGGTTGTTGACTTGTTTGGTCCAATAAGTCTTATCTTTTTATTTGATTTGTCTTTCGTCGTGTTCCTATGCTACTCGAGGATATCCACAAGGGATTAGAGGAATGAGGATGGATCATGATTTTTTTTGTTTGATTTTTGTTTGCAATTTGTCTTGACAATATGATTGCGGCAACTAAATTCCTTGTGTGTGATTGGGATTCCATTTGGCATAATCAAATAATCCTATGCAAGTTAAAAGTCGTCTAATAATTTCTTGCATTAGGATCAACATGCTTTGTGGATACATCTTCACATATTCCGACAAAGTTCTATTGTCACTAGTATGCATCATGACACTCCTTGTCTACAATGTGTTTGCCTACACAAAGGGATAACATTTCGCACCTTGGTCTTCTCATACCTTGGTGTATGTTATCTATTTGCAAAATAAAAAACGCCCTATGATGATAATTGTGTTCTAATGAAAGTTCAAAATCTATCCTACCAATCATACATGAATACTGATCCATTTCATTATATCCTCTCATCTTATTTCATTGATCCATCTAACCATTCTTCACTCCTTATTAACTTTTTCCTCTTGCTAATATTTCTTCTGTCAGTCCCTGCAATCATTCTGATGGTGTTGATGGTGTTATGGCACATAAAAACAAACGCATCAATTTGCATAATCTTGCATCTACACTCATGTTAGAACATCATAGACATAATCATACACATGTTAGGTCATTCATATTGAATATAAATAAATAAAAATAACATTGCATCACATTCTATAGATATCCATGACATCATATAAAACTATTCCATGACATTTCATAAGCATATCATACCATCCTGCATATAGGTGATATAAACGTGTTAGTCCCATCATAAACCATAAACATTAGATATCCATATGTAACATCATAAATATAAGTATAAATCAACATCATAGGCATCTATCCATCCATGTATAAGCAACCATACATTAGCATTGCATACGATTCAGATAAACATATATCATAAATCCATAGACGCATCATATAGGAGCCATCACATAAGCATAGAATAGAAACATGCATATAAACCATATAGACATCATATAGTCACTACCAAAAGTAATGCATCTCATATTTATATTAAAATCGTGTCATAGTACAAAATTAGAAAGACTGCCAAAAATGGAGCTCGCAAGCTCAAATCAAAATATGCATGAGTGTCTATATACAATAATCAATCGGGCTAACCAATGTTGCCCCTATCCTCTGTGGGTGGTGGCCTAGGCAATGGCCTTTGATGTCTCTCTCTAGACGGCCCTGCCTCTCCTTGCACTCCTTGTGTCTGCGGTGGCCTACTAAGACCCTCTACCCCACCAATGCTCATTGTCTTCCTAGACTATGATCTGCTTTGTCATCCTCATATAACCCTGTGTAATATTGGGTCTCCTGACCCACCTGATATAGTTGTTGTGCCAACTGCGCAATCGGCTCGCTCACGATCTCTATGAAGCTAACTATATGCTGCTCAGCCCTCGGTGCTCTGATCACGGCTGTGTCCCTCTCGGCGGTAAACTGTGCCACCAGCGCCTGTAAGGCCTGTACTTGTGCATGTAAGGTTTGTACCTGTGCCTGTAATGCCAAAATTTGTGCCTATTAGTAATTGTAAATGTCCACATATTATAACCTTTATATATCATCTATTATTAGTAAAATAAAATATAAAAATTATATAATATCAAATATGCTATATTTATAAAAAAAATTATATTAATTTATTAATATATTTATAGATTTCAATTGTTATTAATTACTACTGTAGTATTAAATATTATATAGTATATCTATATAAATATCAAATACTAAAATATAACATTATAAAGTTATATTTGTTATATATTAGAAAATATATTATATTTATATATTTTTAAATTTTAATACAATATTATAATTATGTTATCTATATATTATATATAATTAATGTAGTATATATTTATATAAATATTAAAATATAATATTATAAAATATTACTCTATGTTACCCCAAGTTTTCGAAGGAGACGGCGGGATGCATCCCCAGGTCCCCCATTTTTCAAACCAATTTTGGGGACAGCTATATAAAAATATAGGGAAAATTTTAAATATATAGGGAAATTTTAAATATTCATATGAAAACATGGATAAAGCAAGCATATATTGATTATTTAACCATAACATGTAACATTTGTGTTCAGAATTCATTGTCAATACTCAATCTGCATTCAGAATTAAATATTCATTATCAGTTTTCCTTCTATCACACTATATTGAAATATTTAAACCCTCAAATTAGATGCTACTGCTAGCCAATAAAAATTCAATACCTTTCTAGTAGCAGCAACATGAGTCCTAAACTCCCATGAATATGAATTTAGAATTAAATATTTAAAGTGAAGTGAGTTTTTTTTGTGATATTGAAATATTTAAACCCTCAAATTAGGTGCTACTGCTAGCCAATAAAAATTCAATACCTTTCTAGTAGCAGCAACATAAGTCCTAAACTCCCATGAATATGAATTTAGAATTAAATATTTAAAGTGAAGTGAGTTTTTTTTTGTGATATTGAAATATTTAAACCCTCAAATTAGGTGCTACTGCTAGCCAATAAAAATTCAATACCTTTCTAGTAGCAGCAACATGAGTCCTAAACTCCCATGAATATGAATTTAGAATTAAATATTTAAAGTGAAGTGAGTTTTTTTTTTAAGAAGGTTGGCTGGTGCCGGAGTCCCCTGCCGTCCCTGCATTTCCGGGATGGGGATGGGGGATTTTAGGACCGGGACGCATCCACCAGGTAACATAGATTATTCATTATATATTAGAAAACATATTATATTTTATATATAATTTATATATTTTATGTATAATAATATAGTATATATACACAAATCCATAACCCATAGCCAAGGAAAAAAAAATGTCGTACCACCATAACAAGTTTCTTACCCACACCCGAACATGTAACTTAGGTTTTTTGTACATATGTACTCAGACCATACTCTGCCCCAACTAAATTCTGTTGTATTGGAATACCATACCCACATACCCATACCCAATTCAAATTTAGTAACTTAGTTTAAAGGTGGTCAATGATATAGATGGTGTGGAGATCAATGACAGTCAAATGCTAATGAAAGGGATGATGTTGGATCCCAGTCAGTTAGTGGGCAGAAGAAATGTGTTTTTGACATGGCCCAAATCTTCAACAGTGTAAACATGCTCTCAAATGTTTTTGGTTCATTTCTGCTCCATGAGGATCGTGTTTCCATCAAGAATGTCATTCAGTGCACTACTGATGGAAATAATTATCACCCACTTGATTTCGGAAGGTGTACGACCTGTAATGCAGGTTATCAAAGAAATCACTACTAGGTTGGACCTAAAACTCTACTCAGAAACTACCGAGCACACCCTCGTGTTCTGTCCATTCCTTTGGTGAGGAATCACAGGATAAGGTTGAAATTCTTCAGGAAATGCCTTGACTAGTATAAGTTGTGGTGAGACACAAGTGTTTAAAGGGTAAAAAATGAAAAACAGAAACTTGCCTGCCAATTGTATAATGTTTTTTGGTCTAGCGGGTTTAACCTGAGTAATTTGCTAAAACTCCAAAATTTCTAGACATGTCTGGAAGCTATGAACCAAGTTAAGGCATATTTGTTTTCTCTGTTAGCTGCTAACAGATTTGAACTAAGTTACCGGTATGTCCTATTCTGACCCCTAGTACGGGTACAACTCGATACGGAAACAAGATACGGCTCCGAAATGATGCAGATACGTCCAGGAAACGAATTTTCCTCTGTGGAAACTAGCAGGGTATGAAACCTTGTCTATGGATTCATTTTTACACTTATAAAAGGATAAATGATAGCATAAGATTTAGGTTTTGATCTGATGTCTTTTTATGTGGTTAGTTTCATGCAATTGAAGATTAGAACACACCTGAACTCAATCACTATAAACATGGCGACCTGATGTCACCAGTTCCTCGGCTAGCTGAGCTCAAGCTCGAATCTGAGAAAACTACCACTAAATCTGATCTCTTGTCTACACTTCTTAATAGTTGGATCTTCCCCCCTCACCTCCTGTGGATCCCAACAATAAAGAGCCCTGAGCTTACCCAACAAACAAGAACATAATATGTGCAGGAGATCCTCATCATAGCTGCTACCTGACTGCCTAGGCCATGTTCAGGCATTGATCACCCAACAATGGCAAGTTCAGTGTCTGTGACATTCCCTCAAAGGAGCCTGTCCATGGCTTCAAGCTTCATTGAGAACTCAATTTCCATTCAGGAAATGTTTAGGAATGTGAGTAAACAGTTCAGTCTTTTGTTCAGGTCGAAGACTTTCTCTCATTGGTACACCAGTGAGGGTATGGACAGAATGGAGTTCAAAGAGGCAATGACTTGGTTTCTGAGTATCAACAGTACCAGGATGCAACTGCAGATGAGAAGGCTAAATTTGATAATGAAAAGGAAGAGCTCAAGGAGATGTAACTCTGATTTTTGGAAACATTCAATTGCAGAAGCCTCCTTTCCTTATGTTCTTTAACAATTAATTCTTTAGTTAGCTTATGTAGTTAGTGAGTACTTTTATGATTATATCATGACATTTGAGTATCACTAACATTTTGTAAGATGCCTGGTTCGAATATAGAAAAATACTAACTGGAAAATATAAATACTGTAAATTGCAATGATAAGTTCCTGACACTGAATTTGCAAACAGAAATTTTGATACAAAGCAATCAGCTAAACCACTGTAATATGACAATTCAGTTCTGCACTTCAAATTAAAGATTAAACCATAACCAACATACTCAGAAATGAAGATCTAGAAATTACAGTCTAGCACAGTATTCACAGCAAGATTCTGACCCAGATTTCAATGAGACTTCAGGGCTATATCCAATTCGCTTCAGCAATTCAGACTAACATGACACACAGAATTAGCATAGAGAGAAGAACTGTGAACTTGGTGGATATTTCGATAGACCTGAGAACCAAAGCATAGGTTTAATCTTTCCCAAATCCGGACTCCAACAATTTATGCCAAGATCTACTCACATTCGAATTCTGGCAATGACGTCTCACAGACCTTAGGACTCCTGGGCCTGGAAGTTCTCGTGAGTAGTACCAACACTTGACGAAGCTCTACACAACCATGAAATTGACGCCTTGGTAATGAGATCCGTCGCCTGCACTTGATCCACTGTTCTCTGGTGTGATCTGCAAAACTCGTGGCTGCTGGGTAGTGGCAAAGAAATGCGATGCTGTAGAGTGAGGATGTGCCCAGAGCAGAAGCTTGGCCACAAGGCTTGTGGGGTATTGCTTCCTTCGCCAATCGCCAGAGATCTGGAGCACACAATGAATAGTCAAAGATGAATGCAAAGTGAATGCCAAACACGAAAAGCAGGAGGAGAGACTACGTCCTCAAACTAATGTGAACTCACAGGAGACTATGTCCCTGCTCAGTTTGCCATAGCACTTGCTCAATTTTGTGATGATAAGACAAGGCAGAGACCCCGTATAAATACATGCTCATAAGAGCCTTCCAACAGGTCGGCCATGTTAAGAAGAGAAATTCAAATATATTTGGGCGCCAACTTTTAAAGAAGTCAACTAGAAATAATAATTTAAATTATTATTATTAGTGTTTAAAAACACTTTTTTGAGTGTTTCCCTCCAAAGCTAGCCTAAATTGTTTTGGGATATGACAGTCCCCTCCGCCAAATTGTTGCTTGTCCTCAAGCAACCTCAAGTTGGGGTGCTCAAAGATCTCCATGCCCTCCCATGTCGCCTCCTCGATAGGAAGATTCTTCCATTTCACCAAGTACTCAGGGATAACCTTGTTTCGCAACCTTTTCTCCCTCACATCCAGCACGGTCTCAAGCTCCAAAATCAATTTTCCTTCATCATTGAGAGGGGGCAACTCTGCGGAAGGTGCAATCTGCTGCCCAAGTGCCTTCTTAAGGAATGAGACATGGAAAATGTTGTGTATTATGCTGTCCTTAGGAAGCTCCAGCTCATAAGCAACTTCTCCTATCCTCCTTAAGATCTTGTAAGGGACATATAATCGAGGTTTCAGCTTTTTTGTTCCATTCCCTTTGAGTGTGGACTGTCGGTAAGGTTTCAACCTGAGGTATACCATATCTCCAACCTTGAAAACCCTCTCAAACCTATGTCAATCTGCATATATTTTCTACTGGTTTTGAGCACGCTATAGGTTCTCCTTGAGTGCATTCAAGATATCCACATTTTGTTGCACCATGTCTCGAGCACTTGGCACTCTACTATCTGCAAGAGCCAAATCCATGAAAGAAGTAGCATCATATCCATAAAGTGCCTTGAAAGGAGACATACTGAAGGAAATATGATGTGTGGTGTTGTAACAGAACTCCCCTAGATGCAGCCATTTCACCCAAGCTGATTGTTGTCCTGTCACGTAGTTCCTTAGGTACCCCTCAATCCATTTGTTCGCTATCTCAGTTTGCCCATCCATTTGAGGATGATAACTTGTGCATGGATTCAATTCTATGTGAGCCAAATGAAAGAGTTATTTCCAAAACAAACTGATCAACCTGTCGTCCCTATCACTCACAATGTTTTTTGGAAACCCATGGGGCTTAAATATTTCTTTAAAAAACAGATCAGCAACTTGAGGGGCCTTAAATTATGAAGTAATGGCATGGAAATGAGCATATTTTGAGAGTCTATCCACCACCACATAAATACAATCCTTACCTTGCACCTTAGGCAGTCCAGTGATGAAATCCATGGAAATGCTCTCCCATTTTTGGTTGCAAATGAGTAGGGGCTATAACAAACTAGATGGCAAGACATGCTCGGACTTGTTTTGTTGGCACACCACACACTCTCTAACATGCTGCAATATATCAATCTTTAGTCCCCTCCATGAAAAACATTCCCTTACTTGCTTGTATGTCTTGTAGAAGCTCGTATGACCAACAAGAAGTGTGTCGTGACAAGCTCTTATGATCTTCTCCTTGACCTTGGAGTTGGGTACAAGATACACCCGTTCCTTGTAGAGGATGAGGTCTTCTATCACTTTGTACCTATCATCAAGTAACTTCTCCTCCAAAATATCAGTAGCAAAGGAATCTTTGGCATACTCAACTATTATGGCAATCCTCCAATCAACAGATATATCAGACATAGAGCAGTGTAATGACCCTGCTCAAATCTGACCTCAAAGTGCTGATTGAAGACTCAAGGAATTTTGTCAAACAATTTACATGCAAACTTCCAGCTTGCTGGTTTGTGTGATCAGACTGATATAAATGCTTGAAGATGATATCAAAGTAATCTAAATGCTTAGGAATCAAAACTACAATGCATAAACTATATCCTAGATGCATTAATGACTTAATCTCATCACTTACAATGCTCATATATGATCTCTACATATGAAATATCCACCTACAGCCAACTGGTAATTTTAACAAACAGTTGGTATGCAACCTATATGCAGTTAAAAACATCTACAGCCATTGACATTATGTCAAATAGTTGGCATACATCCTCATACAAAAGACCATTACAACCATATGTAACTCAACCGATGAAGTCTCTATTTCAATACAACTTCCTTAATAATATTGAGAATGAGAATGCCAAGACTCTTGGCTTACATCTAATACCTTTTATAATCAGATCTGATACAGAATAAACATCTACAGAAGTTCTATAAAATGCACCTCTATGACCATGAAAATGCATGCAATTACAAAGGAACCTGATTATTTGAGGGTACCCTAGTTGAGAGCTGATATAGCATTCAATAACCAAGCACAAGGACTGATTCTCCAAGCCAACCGAAATCTGCATCAGCAACTTTCAATTCTGACATGGCAGACGCACATAAAGATTCGATTCTTCCCTTTGACACCATCTTTGACTCTTGCAGAGCAGCATAGGGTCTTCTTATGGCCTTCCCAAGACTCTTGAATATTTTTAGAATTTTTAAAGAGCTCCTTGTATAAAATCGTGCCTCCAAGAAATAGCCGCTCCTGTCTGATGAAAGAATGAATATATAAACAGTTTGTAGCTCAAAACCTCCCACCAAACATCACAAAATTGTCACCAAACCCCCACAAGAAATGCGCTCAAGCTGGAAGATGAAATAGCTGAGAGATTGAGCCTTCAAGAATGAAAACGTGGTCTCCCTGAGCTGGTGCGATTGTCTGAAAACAGATATCAGATCTGATGATAATTATATAATGAAATAGAACCCTCCAAGGCCTGAACAGTGGAAATGCAATGCATAAACTATCTCTAGCAATCT
The DNA here is from genome assembly GCA_007258455.2 of Sequoia sempervirens. Lineage (NCBI taxonomy): Eukaryota > Viridiplantae > Streptophyta > Pinopsida > Cupressales > Cupressaceae > Sequoia > Sequoia sempervirens. Next base: position 418,985,000 of record VDFB02000017.1, read on the forward strand.
CCAAAATCGAATTATGCAAATGAACTTCTTCAAAACAAACTATACAAACTTCAGATCGAATCTCTCCACAAACTTCAATGAGCTGATATAAAAATCTGAGTATGCAATCGACCTCCTTGATGACAAAAAATGATTGAAGACTTCAACACAATTGTCTCTAATCGAACAATACCAAAACTTGGCCAAAGGCCACAAAGTTTTCACAATGAAGTACAAATGGAGGACTGAAGTATCTTCCTCCCAGCTGCAATAATTCAAGTGATATTTCACACCCTCAAAATTGCTTACCAATTGAGAGTTTTCGTTCTCAATGGCCAAAGACAACTGCAGAAACCCTAGGCTCCACAACCATCAAACATCAACATCAACATCAACAAATCTGGATGATAGGAAATGAGCCCTCAATGCCTATTTATTCTTTTTCCTCAATAGGTCGGCCTCCTTCTAGAACTTTCCCAATTCACCTTCTAGAAGGAATATTATTTTATTATTTTAATATTGCACTTTATAATAATATAAAATATAACCCAACTCCTAAAGTGCAATATAATATTATAACATAAAATAAGGTTTCCAAAATTAGAAACATCCATGGTGATAATAGGAAAACCTTCATATGACCAAGAAATAAGCCAACCAATCAACTGGGTATCTGCCAAACGACCCTCTGATTAAGCCCCATTAGCCTACGAGGATCAGGAATAGGCTAATTCCTCTAAACTCCATTGCTCACGAAAAAGGGGACATTACAAGCAGAAATAAGGCTTCCTAGATAGAGCATCAGCCACCACATTGTTTTTTTCCTTTCACATATTCAATATCAAAATCATAAGCTTGGAGTTTGCTTACCCATTTTTGTTTCCTGTCATTCAAATCACGCTGATTGAGGAAGAACTTGAGGCTATTATGATCCGTCTTCACGACAAATTTCCCACAAACCAAGTAATGTCGAAATTTGGCAAGGGCATGCATGATAGCCAACATCTCTTTGTCATAAATAGAAAAGACCTTTGAATTTGTGAGCTTCCTACTCTCATATGCTATGGGATGCCTATTTTGCACCAAAATTGCACCAATACCCTCTCTTGAAGCATCACACTCAAGTACAAAAGGAAGTGAGAAATCTGGAATTGCCAAGACAAGGCATGAACTCATTACCTCCTTAAGCTTATCAAAAGCTTGTTGTGTTGTAGGACTCCACGAGAATGCCCCCTTCTTTGTCAAGTTGGTTAAAGGAGTTGCAAGTTGTGAGAAGCCCTTCACAAACCTCCTATAGTAACTGCATAGGCCCACAAATCCTCTCAACTGTGTCAAGTTCTTGGGTCTAGGCCAATCCTGAATTGCCATGATCTTCTCCTCATCAACACTAACCCCTTGAGCACTAAGCTTATGCCCCAAGTACAAAAATTTTGTCATCCCAAACTCACATTTTGATTTCTTGGCATAAAATGAATGATGCACAAGTATGTCAAGCACCTCCTCTATATGCTTCAAGTGATCCTCCCATGTCCTACTATAGATCAGGATGTCATCAAAGAAAACCAAAACAAATTTCCTCAATTGTACAGTGAATCCCCGATTCACACATGACTAGAAGGTGGCGAGGGCATTGGTCAACCCAAATGGCATGACCAGGAACTCATAGTGCCCATAGTGACACTTGAAAGTTGTCTTATGTACATCCTCCTCCCTTACTCTGATTTGATGATACCCCGAACGCAAATCAATCTTGGAGAAGTATACTGCAACATGGAGCTCATCTATCAACTCATCAATCCTGGGAATGGGATAGCAGTTCTTGATTGTCTTCTTGTTGAGTGCTCTATAGTCAATGCACATCCTCAACGTCCCATCCTCCTTCTTAACCAACACTACGGATGAAGCAAAAGGGCTAGAGCTTGGACGAATGTGACCCATGTCCAACAACTCCTTGATTGCCTTTTCAATTTCCTCCTTATACATCCTAGGGTGTTGGTAGGGAGTGATGATGACGGGCTTGGCTCCCTCCTCAAGCTCGATCACATGCTGGAATCCTCTATCAGGTGGTAGGTTGGAAGGAATCTCTTGAAATACCTTGCACTTCTTGTCTAGAATGGATTGGATGTTGCTGGGGTAAGCTCCTCCTTCCTTTGGAGGTCTCGAATCTGTGATCAAACATTCTGCCGCCCAAGCTACCTCATCTCTTCAGAAAGATCGCTCCATTCTTTTAGCTGAAACCACCATCAGACCATTCTTGGAAAGGCCTCGAAGGACAATCTTTTCCCATCATGTTCGAACTTCAATTCCATGGTTTGGTAGTTGGTGGTGTACTCCCCAAGTGAATGTAGCCATTGTACTCCCAACACCACATCTGTATCACCGATGTCAACCACATAGAAATCATCTCACTCTATGTCCTCCTAAGATCAGCTCCATCTATTGAGTCCAACTAGTGCAAGAGAGGATGTTACCACCTGCGGCTGAAACATCAAATCCTTCAAAGTCTTTTGCCTTCAATCGCAACTTGGCTACAGTCCTCTTGTCAATGAAATTATGAGTGGATCCACTGTATCAGTACTGTCACTCTCTATCCTTGAAGAACCCCTCTAACACGAAGAGAATGGTATCAAGGTGCTCCTGAAAGTGCTACAAGAGTGCCTCCCATATGTTCTTCTATGGCTATCTTTGGCTCATCCTCATTAGTTGCTTCTCTAACTCTTCTCCCTCAATCTCTACTTCATCAACATCGAGAGCTACCTCAATGTAGTGGATTTGGCCTTTTCCCAAGCATATGTGGCCTTTAGTCCAAGATTCCCTGCAATGATAACACAATCCTCTTCAACAAAGCTCATTCCTAGACATGTCTATTCCACTTGGCTTCGGAGGAAAGACTTTAGGTGGAAGAGTAGCCTTAGGGAAGGGTTTTCTTTGCTATCCTATCGACGAGCCCTTGATCATGGATTTATCCTTCTTGGTGGAGTCTTCAAGGTTTAGAGCCCTTCGAATTGCTTCTTCTAATGGCGTTGGCTCCAAAGCCCTTACCAAACCCTGGAACGAATCCAATAGACCTTCAATGAAAAGGAACATAAGCCTCTTATCCAAAACATCTAGAACCATGACAGCTATCCTTTGGAATTCTAAAACATACTCATCCATGGTACCGAGCTGCTTCAATCTTGTCAACTCTTGGAAGTACACTTTTGGATCCCTTCTATCAAACCTTTCCATCAACTTTTGTGTGAAATCTGCATATGTGGTCACAAGACCAAACCCCTGAGTCACAATCCCATGGTGCCACCATTCGTGAGCTATCCCTTCCAAATGCAAAATGGCGAATTTGATAGCTTCATCTTCGGTCATGGGGCTAAGAGAGAAATATGTATCCAACTTTTGCACCCATGCCCGTGCAGTCACCTTCCCTGAGCCATCAAATGTGGAGAGTGAGAGCTTGCTGATTTTGTATTGAAGATCTTTATTCACTCGCTGCAAACGTTGTCTCCCATCACTTCCAAATCCTTTCCTAGCATTGTTGAACTGCTCAAAGGGGATTGTTGCTTGAGCGTCAACATCCAGCTTCATGTAATCTTCCACAATACTACTGAAATTAGGCTGGTTTTGATCTTCTTCATGTGGTGTCTCTACACTAGGTAAAAAACTAGGCTAGGAGGGTCTGAGAGTGGATCCATTTGTTGTTCTACTATGATTCCCTCCTTCGGATCACTCAGAGTTGCCCTCATCAGCATTGTTAAGTCCTGATTTGTTGTTGGTTATCGCAACAGTGAGGGTCTGCATCATTTGCAACAGCATCTGATTCACTTGATCTTGTTTCTCCATGAAGGATTTGATCTCATTATTCTGCTCCTCCATCTTCTTCTTACCTCTATCTCCTATTCCCCTATCGCTGCTCTGAGTAGATGCCTCTAACCTCTTTCTCTCTCTCTCTATGGCCCTCAAATCCCTTTGACTCAATTGCATATATCTCTGATTGTCCACAGGCTAGCAGAATCAAGGCTTTGATACCACTGTAAGATGCCTGGTTCAAATACACAGAAAAATACTAACTGGGAAATATAAATACTATAAATTGCAATGATAAGTTCCTGACACTAAATTTGCAAACAGAAATTTCGATACAAAGCAATCAGTTAAACCACTGTAACATGACAATTCAGTTCTACACTTCAAATTAAAGATTAAACCATAACCAACATACTCAGAAATGAAGATCTAGAAATTACAATCTAGCCACAATATTCACAGGAAGATTTCGACCCAAATTTCAATGAGACTTCAGGGTTATATCCAAGTCGCTTCAGCAATTCAGACTAACATGACACACAGAATTAGCATAGAGAGAAGAACTGTGAACTTGGCGGATATTTTGATAGACCTGAGAACCAAAGCATAGGTGTAATCTTTCCCAAATCTAGATTCCAACGAAATATGCTGAGATCTTCTCACAATTTGAATTCTGGCAATGACGTCTCACAGACCTTAGAACTCCTGGGCCTGGAAGTTCACGTGAGTAGTACCAATGCTTGACAAAGCTCTACACAACCATTAGAGTGACGCCTTGGCAATGAGATCCATCGCCTGCACTTGATCCGCCGTTCTCTGGTGTGATTTGCAATACTCGTGGTTGTTGGGTAGTGGCAAAGAAATGCAATGTTGTAGTGTGAGGATGTGGCCAGAGCAAAAGCTCGGCCACAAGGCTTGAGTGGTATTGCTTCCTTCGCCAATTGAGTCAGAGATGAATGCGAAATGAATGCCAAACACGAAAAAGTAAGAGGAGAGACTACATCCTCAACCTGATGTGAACTCACAAGAGACTACGTCCCTACTTGGTTCGCCATAGCACTTGCTCCATTTTGTGATGATAAGACAAGGCAAAGACCCCGTATAAATACATACTCATAAGAACCTTCCAACAGGTCGGTCAAGTTGAGAAAAGAAATTCAAATATATTTAGGCACCAACTTTTAAAGAAGTCGGCCAAAAATAACAATTTAAATTATTATTATCACTTATTTTATTAGTGTTTAAAAACACTTTTTTGAGTGTTTCCCTCCAAAGCTAGCCCAAATTGTTTGGGACATGACATATTTTAATATTTGACTATGAAAGTGGTGGTGTATTTTTGCTATGTTATTTGACTATTAATACAGCGGTGTATTTTGAACTTAATTACTACTGCAGATATGTATATATTTCTGATTTTTATATGTTTTTGTATTAACAAACCCAACCCCAAACAAGATTTTGACCAAACCCGCGTACCGAACCCTCGTAGCTGAACCCGAACCCAAAAAGAAGACATATTTTGAAATAGTTTTCCCTTCTTTGATATGCAAGCAGAATCCAGGGATCTTTAGTTTGATTAAATTTTAAGAATAGCCGACTCTGATCATGATATCTTCATGTACAAACAGGCTGTGCTTCTACACATATTTTCATTTAAGAGTTTGGCTTGCAGCCATTTCGTATGATATCACAGCTGTGAATAAGTATTGGCATTAACCATTTCTTGAAGGAAGTTCAAACTCAAAGGATCCTGTGAAATCCTATCCCCAATTTGCAAATAACTCTTTAGGTAGTGTTGGTTACAGAGACTGAAAATTTGTCTTGACTGGTCCTCCTGTCCTTTGAAAAGTGTCATGTTTCTACCTATCCTAAACCATCCCAGTATAACTTGGCCACCACAGACCAGCCAATAGAAATATGCAGACCATGGCTTCATGACTTACATAGCTAGCAGCTTATCCTCCATGTGTTTTCTACACAATATCCTCTGCTTATTTAACAACCCATTGTCTCAATGCTTGAACTTTTCCCATATGATACAATAACCTGATAATTAGTTGAACAGATATGTATCTTCACCTTTTTACATGAGGAACTTCAAGTAAGAAGCTTCCTGTCAATAAATATTCATCAAAAATTTTACACCATTTAGATATAGTAGTTCTTTCTAAATCTTGCTCATTTTTTTTGTGATTGGCATTTCCTTCTATGTATTGTGTTTATTTTTATCTCTACACACTATATTTGACATGAATTAAGAAAATTAATTTTCATCTCTACTTTTATAAATATTACATTGTATTTAGTTTACCAAGTTTTTGCCAAGTGCTTCTCATGTTAAACCTGGGCAATTGAAATTCATTTACACTTTTGCCACACATGTCAATATTGGATAAATGGAATGCTAGCATGATCCAGTTACAGGTTTACATTTTTCCATCTTGTAAAAGTAATTTTCTTCTATCTACAAGCTCAATTGCAGGAGTTTGTGCTGAACATGTTTGCAATCCCTTTAACCTCAATGATACAATTGAAGGAGAGAATTTCCACATATTTCGTATCCCTTGAGTCCCAATGCTAGAGGGAGGTACATTGAAGAACAACACAAGGATTGTAGATCAAATTATGAAGGTTGTTAGTACTCATTTTCTAGAAGCACAAGGTCCCCTATTAGTGATAGGACTCCAATGTGGAGATTATATGTCAATCTTGGTGACAGAAAAACAAACTTTGACAACCCACATATAGATTCAAATGCCTGTATCCTACCTTTAAAACACTCAAAGAGCATCTGCTAAAATCATGGAAAAAAACTTGTAGAAGGTGAGCCATTCATGCATCTCTGCGATAATGACTTTTTAACTCAAACTCAAAGTTTCTTTGATAGAGATGCTTTCTTCATAGGCATTCCTTGTTTCGAAAATAGAACCAGACTATTTATTGCCATATGATGCCCCACAAATGATGGCTGAGGAAGAATATTTATTGCATTGTATCATGGATCAGGTCAGTGATTATAACTTTTAAATCCTAGCAAACAGGTTATCTTCTGAGTAGAAAACCCCTTTCAGTTCACGTTCGATTTTCAAAATAAACTGACGATAAGATCTCGCCTTATCCATCCATGTGAGGAATCAAGCTCAAGTAAAGGTATGTTAGATGCTATTAATCTGGATGACATGGTTCCATGTTGAGCTATACTATGGATGATAGAAGAATTGTTTTATGAGTAAAATAGTATAGTACATATGCTTCTTCAAAAATAGTTGTTCTAAAAAGGAGAGCTTTGATTATTGGAAGAATGAATGAACTTTAGGCATGTTCTAGGAGCGGGGATGCAACTATTAAAAAACCATTCTTGAATATGCTTCTAGAAAAAAAAAAATTGAAAAAAAGATCCACTAGGTGGAATGAATTGCCACCAACTCTTCAATGTCTCCAACCTCCAAAGTTCAAGGTCTTCCGTAAACCTCAAGGACCAAGAGCGTTTGTAAAATCACTGTAAATGTGCATCAACAAGAATCATAGAGCAAGGACCCTAGCTAAAAGGAATAGCTGCATTTTACATGAAAATATTGAACATTTACAATTAATTTTGATCCATTTAGTGAAACACCTACAACTTTTCCAAATTATATGAGACTAACTAATATCCCCTTAGAATTTTGGTACGATTTTAATTTTGAACAGATAGAAGAATTCTTGTGCTCTTTGGATGTCAAACATAACAAAGGAACACACTAACCTTAGGTGTGCTCGGATTTGTATGGTTCTTGACCCTTCCAAACTCTTTACTCTCAACATACAACTAAAGATATTTTTTCGCACTAGGGAATATCAAGCGTAATATGAAAATACACCTTTCAAATTTAAGTTTTATTTCAAATCGTGGCATGAAAAATATGTCTGCCTACTAAACCCAAAAGTTGAACAAGCTCTGAGCACAAACTGGGAGGTTCAGACATAATTCGAGTGCATGATTATCCAACAGGAACCAAAATGGTAAAAATGCACTCCTTCAAATGTTCCAAGGTTTGGACTAAAACACATATGAAGTTCTAGCTAAGGATGACCTTGTCAAAATATAGGAAGAAAAAGAAACTTAGTTGGGGAAAACCACTCTAAGAAGAAAGATGGGAGGTCCTTCACTCTCAAGGTCTGTGACTCCACAGCATAATGGAAAACAAATGTCAAAAAACATTCAAGTATAAGCACAAAACATGAGAAGGAAGCGGTGAATCAAGATGGTACAGTTGATAATGTGGAGGTTGAGGCTTGCAAAGTGAAGAGCAACAATAACACATCTCGTGAGGGAATGAATGTAAGAATAACCCAATTAGCACAATAACTATGGCTTCATTTAATGATATTCCTATTCAATTTTGGAGCTTGTTTATTTTAAATCCTTTCAATTTTCCAAACCTAAGAACAAACTTGAAAAATATATTTCTCTTTGAAATTAGATCTCAATTCCAAAGGTTAGCAATCTCCTTTAGGCACCGTATCACTACCGAGATTTTAGAATTTATAAGCAATTTCCAAATGTTTCAACCTTCCATCCATTGTATCTTCTGTTTTTCTTTGGCCTCTGTAGTTTCCATTATAATACAGTATGAGTTGCCTCCTATGAATAATTCAATTATAACAATGATAAAACAACAAGAAAATATGATTTTTCATGCTACTGTCTAGTAAGAAGTGAGAATTTATTGTAAAAATGAACAACGTTCAAAATTCAGCAGGCAGTACAATTACCTTGAGTTTGAGAAAGAATATTGTTCTATCAGAAGGGTTTGTGAGCGCTGCCACAAGTTACTTAACTCCTCCTGATTAAAGATAATGAGAAAGTATATGGCCCCCAGAAGTGTAGATACAAAATACAGTCTGAAGACATGTAGGCATCCACCTCTGCGAGCAAGGGCAGGGTGGCATGGTCATTGCTCACAAACTTTGTGAAAAGCAAGCCACAAAACCTAAGGAGATCAAAATTAAAACAATTTATAAAAGGTAAAGTGAAAACCCCTTCCTAAGGTCTCAATATTGCTAGCCGGGTTGCGTTCTAAATGATCCACTATACCACTCATGAGTGCATGGTGTAGCTGAAAAGTTGCCTTACGTTTGGACACTAGATGCCATGTCGAAGACACGTGAATGCGGTCCCCGTTTGTGGCTTCGCCAGCTGGATAACCCCCAAAGCTTTCATCAATTTGTTTTCTCTAAATCCCCTCTACCTTTAAATTAATATCTCTTTTTCCTCTGGACTATTGGAAGTGAGTATTTTTCCATTTGGTATAGCCTGATAACTTAGCTAATAGTAGCCCCGTGCATTTGCATTGGGAAAATTAAATAGAGCAAAGAAAAAAGGTCGAACCATACCAACCTTTGGGAGGTCTTGCCTGCGTATTTTCTCATCTTCATGCTTCTGGAGATAAATTTTGAGCTTGCGACCCGAATCAGGCAATCGAATCTTCTTCTCTAAACCTTTTAATCTCTCGATTTTGTCATTAAGCTCATCATCTTTTAGGCTTGTCAAGTCGTGGTCCCCTTCGCCATCTATAACCTCTTCTTTGCATTCGTCAAGCCACCCAGACTTCAGATGGATCCCCGCCATTACATTACCAAAAATACCCTAAAATAATCCTATGGGAGCTATGGAATTGACGTCTTTGCAATCAATTACACGCTCGGGTGCAGACTTGTTTGAGCTTCTCTTAAATATTTGGGTTTTTCTGACAGAAAAGGCAATTGTGCGGAAGAAAATTTGAGATTGAGCAGAGCTTCGGTATTATGCATGCATAGGAATGTCCCTTTTATAATTGTAATTGTAAATAAAATAAGTGTCATGTAGTGGTGAGTATCTATCTCCATAGCTATTGATATGGCAATAGCAAAGTGTTATATTGAGTAATGTGATAGTTAAATGATTGATAATGCTTGATATTTTATATTTTGAACTTAAGATTCATATTATATAATATAATGTAATTTGTATTATTATACTTTATTATTCATAGTTTAATATATTAATAAAATTATATTTCGTAATTATTAAAGATTTTTTATTGATTTAACTTAATCAACATAATCAATTTTAAAATAGGTTAGAGTCTTATCAAATATTTTAATGATAGTTAATGCTTTGTTCTACTTAGCATTTAGATGTGAGAGTTTTTTAGTGTTGTGTGTAATGCTTGTGCGTTAGAAGCATGTTTAGTGATAGTTGTCGCTATTGGACTAATTGTTGAGAATATATTATTAGATTGTAATTATTTATATTTATATTTGTGTTGTATTGGTTATGTTGGGGCAAGTGGCAATCACAAGGAGAGGAGTGTGTTCCAGTATTGATAAGTATTAATAATTAATATTTGTTGTATATTTATTTAGTTTTTTATTAAATACAATGTATGAAGAATTAATATGGCATGGTGTATTATTTGTATAATTTATTACAATAGCATATGTTTATTTATTGGTTTGTACTAGAGTAGTTGTTAACTATTACAAGTTGAGAAAATATGAACACTAATAGTACAGTCTTGATTACTATTTGCTTGTTTATTTATTATTAAAAAGCTCGTGTTACAGAATTGTGTATAGTTTAATATCTATTTTGGTGGTGGATCAAAACTTGTATTATATATCAAGTCACACACGAAGCATTGATGGTTTTGAATTCTTGACATATGGTATATAAAGGAACATGTCAAATCAAATAAATAAGTAGATCATCCCTGCTAGCATCTACCCCTCTACCCCTGATACCCGCACCGAAAAGATTATTATGGATATGAATTTTTTATCTCCGGATGAATCTGACAACGGAGAAGAGTTTAAAGATGCTTGCACCCTGTCCAAACGCAGGGGCAGGAAACTTGGCTCCAAGAATAAAAACCCCTCCAAGAAAGTGCTAAGGGAAGTCCATAGCAATGTCCCAGCCCAAATTCAAGGTCCCACCGGTAACTCCTCTCCAATTGTTTCATCATGAACTGCACTTCATGGAATATTAGGGGTTTGGAGTCCCCGGATAGACGGTGGATCGTTAAACATTATCTTGACATTTGCAAACCCATGGACTTCATTATGCTGCAAGAAATTAAGTCTACTGGTTACACGCTGGACTCTTGCCTTAATTTCCTTTGGAAAGATGCAATTAAAATCCATACCAACCACCAGAGGGGTAGGGGTGGGGTTGCCCTCCTGATTAGCCCCAGATGGGAGACTCTTATTTCTAGCTATGGGATTTCCCCCTGCAACAGAGCGGTGTGGGTTATCTTGAATAGCAACAATCAGACCTTTGGCGTTTGCTCTGTCTATGCCTCGAATGACTTCAGGGAGCGTGCAAGTCTATGGGACTGGTGTGCTGCCCTGCCTAATATCCCCTGGCTTATGGGGGGGGACTTCAACATGGTCGAGTCCCAAGAGGACAAACTTGGTGGCCTCCCTTTTGCTTGGAAAGACCTTGAGAAACTGCACTGGAATAGAATGGTAAATGCTAAACTCCTTTTTGATCCCCTGGCTGGCACCAAGGATACTAATCCTGGGATTTGGCATACCTAGTGTAATTTACAACAGGGGCACTCCAGAATCTACTCCAGGCTCGACCGCTTCTACGCCAACAAAAATTGCTTCTCTTTTCTGCCTGACATAAACGGCAATGTTGTCCTCGTTACCCCCACCTCTCTCTCCGATCACCATCCCATATCTGCCTGCATTAGAATGAACTTAGCTCCTTCCCGTTGCTTGAGATCAGCCCCTAAATTTTCTCTCAACACTAGCCTCCTAAAAGATGAAGACACTCTCGCTGCCATCCACCTCGTTAAGCTTATTAACAAAAATACCTCTCCCTCCTGCTCTCATCTGGATAGATGGGACAAAAATCTCCTCGCTTGGCAGAAGCTTTTGAGGACCATCGGGCAAAAAAGAGCTAAAGACTATAGATTTACCGAAAAATGTCTCTCCTCTGCTCTTCAGTCTGCCGAGACCAACATTCAAACCAACCCCTTGGACTGTGACCTCGTTTCCCAGGTTGTCAAGGCCAAGGATGCCCTTAGGCAGCACCAACAGATTAAAATCAATGGTGCTAGGGTCAGATCCCGTGCACACTGGCTGCAATTCGGTGATAGGGGTTCGAAGTTCTTCTTTAATCTCCTCAAAAGCAAGCATGCTAACGAAAACATCGAAAGGATTGTTGTGGATAACAATGAGTTAACTGACATAGACAACATCAAAGAAGCCCTTATTAATTTTTACCAAAAACCTTTTTGCTTCTGAAGATTCGGAGGATCCCTCATCCCTCAGACAACAAGTTTGTTCCCTCGTCCCTAACAAGATTTCCACTGATGAAGCCAATCAGCTTTCCAAAGATCTCTCCCTGGAGGAAATTGAAAAAGCTATTAACTCTCTTAGCAATGACAAGGCCCCGGGTCCGGACGGTCTCCCGGCGGAGTTCTATAAGGCCAACATTGGTTGGATCTGCCAAGATCTCCTTGATCTGTACTCGGAAGCCCTCGTTAGAGGTTCCTTGGGATGCTCTATCAATAAGGGAATTATTAAGCTGATCCCCAAGGATGGAGATAAAGCCCTCATCAAAAACTGGCGGCCGATCACCCTCCTTAATGTCTCTTACAAAATCTTTGCTAAGCTCTTGGCGCTGAGAATTGAGAAAATTCTCCCCAATTTTATTTGTGCTACTCAGACTAGCTTTATCAAAGGAAGGTTTATTCTGGAAAACCTGATCACTAGTTGGGAAGCCATGTGCTGGTCCAACTACTCTCAGCAGAAGTCTGCTATGTTCCTTCTTGACTTCGAAAAAGCCTATGACAAGGTGGAATGGAATTTTATCACTATGATGCTTGAGGCCTTCGGTTTTCCTAGGGTTTTCTGTAACTGTGTTAAGATTCTTCTAAAAGACGCCTCGGCCCAGATTGATGTTAACGGTTCTCTTTCTGATTCTTTTCCCCTCGGTAGGTCCATCAGACAAGGTTGCCCCTTGGCCCCTGCCCTCTTTGTGATAGCTTCAGAAGCCCTGTTTTATATCCTCAGAGATAATTCTCTATCCCCGACGGTCAAAGGGATAACTCTCCCTAATAATGATGAGCTCCTAAACTGCCAATTTGCTGATGATACTGCCATCTTCTTTGATACTAGGCCTGACAACTTCGAGGCCCTAAATTCTAAACTCAAGCTTTTATGTACTATCTCTGGGGCGAGATTGTCCCATGCCAAGTCTATCTGTCTCGGTTGGGATGAGCAGCCCCCTGACTGGTTCAAAGCTTATGATTTTCAGTGGGGTGGCCCACATAAAATTGTGCAATATCTGGGCATTCCCTTCTCTGTTGACCCCTCTCTCAAAGACATGTGGTCGTGGGTCAAAGATAAGATCACCAAAAATTTGGGCAAATGGCACAACAGATTTTTATCTTTGGCTGGCAGAATGCAGGTCTGTCAAAAAATTCTTTCCTCTTATAACATCTACTACTCTTCTTCCTGGATGTTCAACAACTATCAAATCTTAGAAATCCAAAAAGCTGTCAGGAGCTTTCTCTGGTCTGATGGTAAAGGAAATAAGAAAATGCACGCTGTCAAGTGGGAGTGGTGCCATATCAATAAGCTCCTTGGGGGGCTTGGGTTGAAGGATCTCAGGCTCCAAGGGATTGCTCTTGCCGCCAAGTGGATCTTTCACTCCCTTGATGGCAATGATCCTTGGAAGGTCCTTGTTAGAAGCAACATTGAAAGAGGCTTCCCCAAGAATGCGAAGTCTTGGAAGAATCTTCCTTTTACTGACCTTGTCATTGGCAACTTCCCTGTTCTTGTTCAAGGGTCTGTGGTTTTTAGATCCATCTGGAAAGTGTGGGGCCAAGTTAAGAAGTTTGTCTCTAACAAGGCTTTCCACGATGATTGCCATCTCTTTGGTGAAAGGTCCATCTGGTGGAATCTCTGCTCCTCTGACAAACCCCTTGCCCTCTCTCAAGGTTGCTCCGCTAGGCACTGGTCGAACAAAGGCATCTCCCAACTTGCTGACCTCTTTGAGCATGATGTTTTAATCAGCTGGGAGGATCTCAGAATCAAATATGACCTCCCCATCTCCCAAAAGAAAACGTATAGTATGATTGTCAAAGCCGCTAAAGACCTCCCCACCTCTTGTCATGTTGACTCTCACAGATTCCTTAACTGTAAGTGGCTTGATGGTACCGTGCTTTCCAAGATCAAAGCGAAGAACATTTATAATATTATTGGCCACTCGGAAGCCATCATAGACCATGTTAATTCGGTTTGGTACACCACGCTGGATGCTCATGCTTGGAAGAAGTACTTCGATTTTCTTTGGAAAGGTCCTACCGAACCTAAAATTAAGTGCTTCAACTGGCTTTTGCTGCTTGATAGACTCCCTATCAGAAGGGATCATACTGAGGCTGACATTTGTAAATTCTGTAGACTCCCCGAGACGGCTAGACACATTCTGCTTGATTGTATCTTTGCGAAGGAGATTTGGATCATGTTTGGTGTCACCTATCCTATGTTATTTACTATTCTTGATATTGTTACTGGTCATATTAATGGTCTGAAACATGATTCTAATCTCTTTTGGAAGATTCTTTCCTCTAATGTTTTATGGCAAATCTAGAAGTGCAGAAATGAAGAAAGATATCAGAATAACCCCCGTGATCTTACTGAGTCCTTTCAGAATCTCACCTTCCTTAAAAAAAATTTGCAGGTTCGCACTACCATGATAATTGAAAAGAAAAAACTCAGAAGGTTTCTGAAGGACGGATACGCCACTTTCTTCATATATGAGATGAAGGGAGGCTTCGCTTGGAGGGACATGCTAAACAATCGGATGCTATTCGAGAACATGTGCAAGACCCTCTCCCAGGAGGTGATGAACATCAGAAATTCCAGCAAGGACATGACAAGAATGCTTGCCCAGATTCAGGAGATGAAGTTTATTGTCTGGATGGAAGGTGCCAAAGGCTGGATTGCCTGGGTTGACAGACTGGATGACATCCTTCAGTAGCTTGCTGCTCTTTGGGGCTCTTTTTGTAACGATAATGTAACGGATCTGTTTCTTTTTGTTTCGATTTTGATCGACTTTCTGCTCCTGAGTTGAGGCTCGGCCTCCTTTGGGCTGTGTTGTTCGCTCTTTGGATCTTTTTGTAATCTCTGTGACTCCTTTATACTTAATATAAAAAAAAAAAAAATAAGTAGTGTGAAATGTTGAAATCATTGTTTTCTATGTCAATGGTGTATTGAAGTGATTGGTTCGAAGAAAATTAAGATTTCTTGATACAAAAAACCTATGCTTTTTATTTGCAATTGTGATACAATATGATTATATGAGTATGTCAAATACAGAGTTTAATAAAGCTTCATTATGTTGAAAAGAAAATTGTTTGGTTATTAGTATTTTTATACAGATTTGTGAAAACAAATTTTGCAAAGAGTGGAAGAACATGTTTTCTAACATCAAGAAGTATAAGTATAATGCATGTTATAAACTATATCAAGTAATGTAGTAAGTAGAAAGAAAATATAGTTTACAATATACTTGTATATTTGTTGTTATAAAGTAGTTCTTGTTTACAAACTCAATAGTTGTGATTTATGGGTGATAGATAGCTAAACATACTAGAGTTAGGTAGAGAAAATGTGTGGGTCTTACCCATGTAGTTCTAGAAGGCTATTTAAGAATTGAAGGTATGTGTCAGAGTCAGCATCATGCAATCCATTATGTAGATAAACTATAACTGTTCTTAATAAAGGGGCATTTTTTAGAATACAGCACAGTAATAGGATATTGTCTTCAAAGTTTCCATTAACAACATCAATTTTTAATATGAACTTTTGCAACTTTTCAAGTGAGAGAGCCAATTGTGCCAATTCCATTGTTTGTATTGAAAATTGAAGTGAAAAACAAGAAACAAATATTCATAAAGAAAATTGGCTAGAAAAAGAAAGAAGTTAAACTAACCTGTATAAAATGTGCTAGTGGAAATTCGATGGAAGATTCTTCCATTTGAGGAAAACTTTCCAAAATTTTGATGTCATTGTTATGTACTAGATCAGAGCTATAGAACTTAATTTTCCTTAATGATTTGGTTGTTGCAAAGCATTTGCAAGAAACAAGAGAAAACCAAACAACTTCTTTCAAAGTAAGTCTAGTGAAAATATGAAAGAAAATGAGCTCTTCTAGAAGCTCCATTAATTCTAAGTTGGAATATTGTAAATGCAAACTTGAAGGGTAGTTTGGTAAGTAACTATACTGGTGAACAAATGTGTTAAAGTAACTCGCGTAATACGATTTTATAATAATAGTAAGTGCTTTATTGTATTTTATCATTGACACGTGTAGTTTTAATGGGAGATAAATATTAATTGATTGCACATGTAAAAGTCTTGGTTTAATTATATAAATTATTACTACAAAAGCTATAGCAGAAATAATTAAATATGAGCACTATGTTATGGAGATAAGTGGAACTTTTGGCAAATAGTGCACTAGGAAAAGGTCTAGAAAAGTTTCTTGGTTATTAAAACGTGAGAGAATGACATGTGTCTTGATTATTATCATCAGTATAATAGTTATTATTTTATTTATAATATAATTATATTTAATATTTAAGGAGATTTGTGATTACGGCATGTGTGTTAGTTTTGCAGTTTTGGTACAATTTCCTCTTTAGCCGATTTTTCATAATTGAATATAATTCTCACCTATAGGCATGTAGACACTTGTATGCAAAATTTGTTCCAGCAAAGTCTAATTTGTATCTAGGGTGGTTGGTGGTGTGAAAGGTCCCAAAGCATAGATTAGTATCAATGGTTTGAAAGAAAGAGCAAGGGATATATAAATATCCTTGTGGAGCCACATTACCTAGTTAGGTGAGTGGTTGAATGGTATAGAAGATTGGTAGGAATTAAAAATTATTGTTAAAGAAGCTAGGTAGTAAGTTTGTATGCTTCTAAATGACTATGAAGTAACTAACCTTTATGAAAAGGGTTCTTTTAGTTGCTATGGTTACTCATGTGAGTACACATGGCGACAAAAAATGAAAGTCGTAGAGAGTGTTCAAACCCAAGCAAGCAAGTGGGCATCTGCCTAAGGTGTAATTAATTAAGGAATGACAGAATGATTAAATCAATGTATGAAATTGTATCGCTTGTAGATTATGATGGAGAGGTGTGTGATTTATGACATTAAATTGGCACACTTGAATGGTGGTTAAATATGGCTAGACATGGCCTTTTTCTCACTTGCCAGTTTCATTCATAGCTGCCTGGAAGTGATATGGATTCTCCTAGATAATGGACATATAGGCATTCTTCATCCAAAACAAGAGTCTCCCACTATTGACCCACGTAAGAGCAAGCAACGATCAAGATTCTTGATTCTTATAGTGATTGTGCATCATCAATATCTTTTGACTAAGCACCAATATCTTTTGAAGTAGTATCAACAAATGAAGATGTCATAGAATTAGAGCAAACGATTAATATTCCTAAACAACATGGACCCATAGCAATATCCTGTGTTCATGACAAGTCATATTCAATGGATATTGATTAGAGGATACATTATCAAGGCAAAGGATTAGGTATTGTTAATACCTTCACAACACCGACGGTAATCTTGTCTAATGCAAACATCAACATAGGGGGATGAAGGGTCCTTATGGTGAAAATATTGTCAACACTACAACTAGCTATATCATGAATCATCATCCACCCATCATCTCATACACAAGTTGGGACCAACACAAAAAGAAGGATTCCTATCAAAGCAAGGAGAAGATCATCAAATAAAATGAAGTTGTAAAGTGAAAAAGATAAAGTAAATACAAATGGATACCAAATAATACAAAAGAAAATCATCCCAATCATACTCCATCAATCAAAGAAACTATGGGGAAAATTCAAAATGGGAAATGTATCCATCAAAGATGTCCTCAAATACAAAAGCAGGCTTCTCAAGTGAGGAACAAAGTATATCAAGTGGTTGGTCCTAATTCCATGAAAACCACCATATCCACTCATCATTGCTCATCTTCCCAAGTTTGGAGAGTCAAAGGTTCCAAACCATCAACCAATCCATCTCATATTCCTTCATGCATGACATCGTACACTACATTCATGATATCTAATTCTTGCGTTAACCATGCGTTGGAAACTAATCTTCTTCATAAGGATTCTAAAGGTACTATATCGCAATGTGCACACATAGACAAGGTTAATTATGGTACCAACAAGGCAAATCAGAGTTCTCAAAAATTACATTCAAGTGCTTGTATCTTAGCAAAGTAGCTTCTTCAAGCAGGATATCATTGGCACGTTATGATAGTGGCCTCTACATCAGTACCACCAAGTGGTTCAACATGAGGGTAAAAATTTTCACAAATCAAAAAATCAAGAAAATAGAAAATAAAAATCGTCCTTCAGTGAAAGCCACTTCGATAGCGCTTTGGGCAAGTACTATGCTGAAAAACCTGGCAAATAGGCGTCATGAGTAGAATCGAGTGTCTATATGATCCTTTTCAAGACAAAAGTATCTCATCCTTGTCATGATAAATCCAATGTTCCCTCCATCCATCCAATCCAACTTTATCCAAATATTTCAGTTTATCTTGATCTTGACAAAGGTTCGGGGTATACTTCAACTCTACTCATGGAAAGCTCTTGACATGTTATTACCATTTTTATCCCATAAAGTCCTATTTCCTATTTCCATCATTACACATGCTCTTCGCACATACACACCTATCTTGGTTTATCCATTGAACTATGAAACATTGTTAGACATTGGGGAAGGTTATTGCACTCTTGTTTTTTAATAACTCCTTATCCATGTCTTACATCTCACAATGTGATATTGACATCATGATCTATGTATCCTTTATCCTCAGAAAATCCCAAAATATGTGAAAATCATCAAAATCCAAAAAACACTTGCAAAATAAAAAATTCCAAAAAACATCAAAATCTTGTATAGCCAAAAAATTCAAAAACATTTGAAAAGTTGTAAATTCAAAATCTAGAACATCTAAATCACATCAAAATCCCTAAAAATGTCAAAACATCAAAAAATTAAAAAAATACCTTTTCGAACTATGAGTCTTTGAGCTTGAATGTAGGCAAGGCCACCATTGATGTGCCCCTGAGATGCATTAGGTTAGTCTTTAGGAGTTTGTCATAATAAACTAACAATCCATCAAATGTGCATAGCTCATCAATAAATGGTTACTGGTCAAAGTCAGTCGAACTATGTAGTCTCTACGTGTATAATGTAGGCAAGGCTAACCTTTGATAAGCCCCTAAGGCCCTAGGTCAGTCCCCCTTAGGTCTTGGTCAAAACTCCGAAAACACAAAAACATTGGAAAACATTCAAAAATCCTAAACAACCTCACAATAACTTGAAAACCTAAGCATTCATATAATCTGAAAACATCAAAAACAACGTCAAAAACATTGAAAACGTCAAAAACATTGAAATATTCTAAAAAGGCCGAAACCACCCATCCCATTTCGCTTTCATTTGCAATAAACTTTCATTAACAATAAATTGATCGTCATCATCAATATTTGGTAAAACAAGTGGAAAAAAGTATGGCAATTTGTGAAGTGTGAACCTAAAATGCGAAAATCTAAAGTCTAGATCATGAGTGAACAAGTCGGTAACGTTTGTATCAATGGCCTATCAAACAATTAGTCTTAGTCAAAACATCTGATAAACATGTCATAGGATGCATCCTTCCTACAATGGACATCATCGTTAGAAATCACTTTGGATACTTATCCTAAACAAAACACATTACTTTGGCAAGAGATATAAACAACATTGATTGTTTGTTCATTTTGATATTTTCTTATGATTTATCTTGTTGACCCATTCCAAGGACCTCTCAATGATTTCTATCAAAATGATTTAGAGAGAGAGGAATAAGGCATCAATCATTATATTTTTTTTGTTGTGCTTGCGGGATGTTCTTGTAAAATAATCTTGGTGAATACTAACTTAGTTGTGTGTAGGGAGGTCATTTTGAATAGATTGTTGACTATTGTGTATGCTTTGGTCCAAAATGTTCTAAACTTATAAACTACATTCCAACGAGGTTTTTGTATGTCAAGGTGTGAGCAAATCCTATCTATTTGCAGAGTCAAATTCCATTGCATTAGATACAACACCATCTTGGTTATCAACACCCTGATGCATTGTGTCTATGTGTTATATCAAAAATAAGGAATGAAATGAAGTGTCCCAATCCCTAAAAAAATAAAATCATCAATCTCATCACCATATCTAATAAAATCTCAAAGATTCATAGACTTGTTGGACTTCTAAATCAATCTTAAAATCAATGGTTAATCCATTTGTCTTATTCTTCCATCTTCTTTCCACACTAACATGGTATCATGGCAGTCAACAAAAATAATAATGCATCCATCCTACATCCACAAACCATATACATATATACATCTTGCATAATCATATCATAATCGTCAACATATCATAAGCATGGCATCATCGTATGGGAAATACGCAAAAGAGAAATGCATCCATCTCATAGCATGTCATATAGCAAGATACTAAAAAAGAGAATAAAACCATCCATCGCATTGCATCCATGACATAAATAATACATTACATATCATATAAACATCACATCATGGATCATACATCACATTATATCATATGCATAAACAAAGAAACACATCCATAACATAAACATTTGCATTCATACATGAGCATAAAGCATGAAATAAATGAAACATCACATCAAATGATAGAGCGTCATGTCATACGCATCAAATCGGGCCATCTCATTATATCTCATCAAAAAATTAACGCCATGATACAAAATCAAAATTAATGTGTCAATATCATCAAAAATAGATATATAAGAGGCTATAAAAAATCAGTCGATGAATGTATATACATGTAACATATCAAGGTTGTAAATCCAAAAAAGTGTCAAAAGTGCAAGGCTAGCCCTAGCTCTGTCTATCCTCATGATGGGACTGGTCTTGACGGTGGCTCCCTGAGGGCTATCCAACTGAGGGACCTCTTGAACCACTCGGCTTGACCCTGCTCCTGTGTGAAAATTCTAGTTGTTTTCACACTTTGGGCACCGCCCTATGGTACAAGGTGTGGTAATAGGAGGCCTCCACCATCACCTATCCATACATATGAGCTAGGACCTAGCCCTGTGTATGTGTGGCCATAGCCTCCAACTACTGGGCCTCCATCTAGTCTCCTGAGCAACCTGGATAGTCAGCTACTGGATCTGCTCTTGGTCCTAATCTAACTCTCCTATGATCCTTTGTACCTCTGTGTGGGTTGCATCCCACTCCCTCGCCATCTATTGTATATGTTGTACTAGTTGATCTCTCTAGGTAGTGAGTTCCTATATCTATGCATCCTAAGGATCTTGACCTTGGTCCTGATGTTGTTGGCATAGTGGGGATGGTGGTCTCAAAGGTGGTCCCAATGGCATGTGTCCTAGATGTTGGCCATCATACCTTGGTTGTTGTCCATCATGCCCATCTCTATGATCTCGGCCATCCTATCCATCTCGGGGAGGCTACCGAGGAGGTTGTTGATGCCCCCTCTCCTGTCCTTTTCTAGGTCCCTATCCCCTACCCCTACCAAGTACTTGTCCAATAGTGGGATCTATCAAATGAATGGGTGCAAACTATAACCACCATGTATCATATGCAGGTGTAGTACCTGCATCATATGGTCCACCTTCGTACACCCATAGCTATGCGACGAGCTGTCTAAAATCATCAACCACCGCTTGGGGTGGAATCTGTGGTCCCCATTCAGTCTCTCTAGTGGTCCATGCAAATACAACCCTATACTCTTGAGTGACAACATCTTGAACCTCCTCAAACTCACGAGCAACCCGATCTGGGAGGTACCTCTATCATTGTATGCTCCCGACCCTACAGGTATCTAGTATGTCAGGCATAAAATAGCTTCTCATGATCATCAAACCATGGTGGTGCCTACAACCATGGCCTCCACCAAAACACTATCATATTGTCAATAACCCATCTCCAGTGAGATACCTGCTGGCCCTGTATGGTGTAGTGTGATCATGGCTCAGTAGCGGTATACTATAGGATCATTCGCGTCAACATCTTCCAATGTAACAATGGGTTTAAGCATGACAATTTTCTCCCATGCCCAGATGTGTAACAATGTAATGTCGACCCCTATACTCCACCCCTGCATGTAGATGGGCTAATGCATATCGTGATATAGAGAAACAAGTAACATGGGGCCTCAAGTAAAGAAAGTCATATATGATATCATCCATGCCTAGGAAAGTCCCCAACCAAGGATGAAGCCTTGATCCTATTAGTTTGGCACGAGAAATCCATAAATTAAAGCTCCAACAATCAAGGTCAAGTTTGGGGCCTGTACTGTGTAGTCCTCTAAGTTGATCTGTATAGTCTCTATCCAGAGGGTATCTACACCAAGTACATCATAGCAAGCAATCATCCCTGCATCCACATCATAAATAACTCGCTTGTTAGGGATTGACACTCGCAAGATGCGCCAAACGTCCTCTAGCATAACAGTCACCTCCCCAATAGGCAGGTGGAAGGATGAGGTCTCATTGTGCCAACTCTTAATCAATATTGTCATCATGGATAGATGAGTCTTGATCTCTGATATCTAGGCCACAAACCCTAACCTGATCTCTCCTAGAAACATCCTCAACTAGTTAGTCAAATCTTGAATGTGGGACAAAATACTAGGTTGATGCTCCCTCGACTAAATTAGTTGAATGATCTCCTGCACAAACGAAGTGCACCACATCAAAATTGCCGAAAAACTTTTAAAATTTCAAGTTTTTGAACCTTAAATTGCAAAATCACCTCTATCTGCAAAAGCGTGACACTACTGTCTGAGTGACACTATGTCAAAAGGTCATAAGCGATGTTATTTTCAAAAGTGTGTTAGTATTTCAATAGCGACGCTAAACCTAAAGAGCAAAAGTGACACTCCTTGCAAAAGTGCGACGCTATTTCAATAGCACCATTAAACCCTAAAATTGATCGTGATGTCGTATGCAAAAGCATGTCGACTTTTCAAAAGCAATGCTAAACCTACCTAGGAAAAAGTGACCCTATATGCAATAGTGTCTCTTCTCTGGGAAAAGCACCGCTGATTAGGTCAAAAGCGTTGTTGTATAGCAACGCCTTTGACTGACCTTTTTGACCTAGCATTAATGACCTAAAAACTTGAAAAACAAGAAAAGCTTTGATTTTTGTATCGATGGTCTTGTGTCTGCTACATGCTAGTACTCTCGTACTATATCCGCGAGGTGTTATGGGAGCTCACAATTAGCCATATCGTTTAGTGCTTAGAGAAAAATCAACAATAATTCACTAAGATTGAGTGCAAATGATTTGAAAATGACCCCTCCAAATCTATTTAAGCCTAAAAATTAGGTTTTTTCCCTAATTTGAGGGGGAAAATGGCATTTTGATCTCGTTTCATCAATCTTTGAGCTATGGAGCATATTTTGAGGCATTTTGCACATTTTTGAGCTTGTTTTTGCATCCCAAAATGTATTTTTGCACCTGAATCAATGTTAAACCTTTGTTACGATATCGACTTGAAAATTCAAATTTTCGCCTGATCTCTCACAGGGGTAGGGTACTAGCTAAATTCCTTTCACTAGGGAAATAGTGGGGCATCTGAAAAATTAGGAATTTTTAATTTTTTTATCTGAGCAGCAATGTAAATCGAAAAAGTGTTAGTTTTTGAACCAATGTAACAGGTACCTCGTTTCAAACAGGGGAAAAATGTGGACACTTAAAATTGTCCCGATTGATATTGCACACTCGAATCTGATTACTAACACCCTTTTGTCTTAAATTCACCTCCTTTTTGACTATTTAATTGAATGATCCTAGTTTAATTAAATGCATCAATTTCTCCTATTAATCAAATGATCACTATTATTTGGCTAATTCACCCCCTTTCACACTAATTTTCATCTTATTTAATTAGGTAATGAGAATTATTTGATTAAATTGCTTATGTCCTTTCATCTAATTAAATAATCTTAATTATTGAATTAAATGTCATTTGACCCTCTTTCATTAAATAAATTAATTATTTAATGAGCATCCTAATTTCACTCAACTTGCACAATTAAAACTTTGTTTTAATTATCTAATTTGATATTTTCCCTCACCCTTCCTGTTTGCAAGGGAATATTCACCTGGAATATTCCTCCATTTGAACTCAAAAATGGAATATTTCTTTGTAACAAACTTCCTCACAACTTCCTAATTTTTAGGAAGTGTGCTTCTTTGAATCAATAAGAGCCATTGATTAACTCCTTGATCCATATTCAACTTGCATTATCATCCATTGATGAGAATCCTTGATCCATACCTTCACCTCTCATGGCTTCTCATCCATTGATTCACCATTTTCTCCTATAAATACTCCTCATTTCTTTGAGAAAAGGATCCACAATCATTTGAGAAAAGTTATGTTGCAAGTTTTAATACTCACTTTCATCCACCTTGCACTCATTTAAGCATTTTTCATCCATTGTGATTCAAATCATCCATTTTCATCAATCTTTTATCAATATAATCCATTTGAAAGCTTGTTTTATCCAAGGGATTGGGAAAGGGCTGACATTCCACATCAATGCAGCACCAATCCCCCAATGGGATGAGGTTTGAGGCATTTAACTAGGTTCCTTTATGCATTTCTTGATAGTTTATGTTTAAACGGCTTCTTCGTTCTATGTTTTCAAGCATTTCATTGGGATTATAGCTTAACTAGTTAAGTATTGCTTAGACTTTATTAGATATGGTGTATTTAGCTCGTGTTATGATTATCGTCACAAATATAGATGTGTATAATTAAATGTATATACATGTATATTAATATATGTGAATATGTATGTATATATATATAGTTACTTCGATATATATTTATATACAAATATTCGATTGACAAATAAGGTAATAAATAATCTTGTGAATGTAAATGTATATATATATATATATATAATATTGTTTTGTATATAATTAAAATACATTTAACATCCCAAGAGAATAAATATATATGTATATATATTAATATACATTATTTATATTTATATATATATATATATATATTAATTAGTACCTTGAGATTATAGCGCTACCATACAAAGATAAATGGCTAAGTTTTGACTACGCATGTATAATGCTAAAGCAGATTTCAACACATATTATGTGATATAAAACAGAGAATAAACCTTGTAATGTTGAGTTGAAAGTAAGCGCATATGAGGAGGAGTCCATTCAGCACAAAGATTATAATGTATTGAGAATACAAGCAAAGTTAAAACATGGAACTTCTCAAGTAATACGTTGGCATGAGTCAAGCCAGACTTAGCATTATAAGTGCATAGTATTTAACACATAGGATCAACTTTTAAGTCAACCAAATAACCATAATATGTTGCACCATATTATGTTTAGAAGAGGTATTGAGAATAAAGCATAAGGAAAGCTAGTAGCCAACACATAAGGCGCATGGGTGGTTTGCCAAAGTAAACACATATTATAAGACACGTATAATGTATAGAGGTGCCATATGGGAGATGATAACCAAGGCTTTATTGTTGTGCATAAGAAATGAATTGACTTGGTCAAGTCTAGGAACACATGGCACAACCTTTAAGTGGTAGTTAATCCAACACATAAAGCAAAACATGACCAATTCAAACATTAAAGCATAGTACATATGAAGTGTTACAGTTGTGTTAAATGCTTAAGAAGGGAAGTGAATGTTGTGTGAAGCAAAGAAAAAGTCAGTTGGTCGTGCCTATGAAGGTGACACCCAAGCATAGAGGTGGCACCATATTTAGTAGAGGTTGTAATGCAAAAAGAAGTCTATGAATTTGAATAAGCCTACAAATAAGTATTTTGAATCAGTCAAGTGAAAACTTGGCATCATTTTCAAATGGAATTCAAATTAGGAAACCTAATTTTCAGCTTGTTGTCCCAAATACTAAGTCAACTCAGCCATGAAATTGTCATGTGTTGCAAACCTGTGAGTCAGTCATTGCATGAGGAAGAAAGGTGGCATAAATACTTACTTGTTTGTAGCATTCGATTGCTCACAAATTGGTATAAATAGAGGTGCCCATTCTACCAATTGTTACACTTATCATTTTGAATTATCTTGATGCTATTTTGTTGTGAGTTGAGAGCTTGTGAATTGAGAGTTGTTTTTGTATATCGTATTTGTGGTTATTGTGAGGTTTAGTGAGAAGTTAGAGGAGGATAGTCAAGTGGATCTTGGAGGAGGAATCAATTGATCTTGAGGATTCATACTAGGAAGGAGTTAATCAATTGGAGCATTATACATGCATGCTAGTTCCTATACCTTTGTCTTTATGTTGTAAAGGATAAATTAGTTTATTCACTATGTTGGGAAAAGAGTGTTTTTGAGTATGTTGCGATGTTTGTTTATGATTGCATATTACTTGGTTGTGCATTATATTGTAGAACCTTTTTATTAGTTATATTTGTACGTCCCAATATATGGGAAAGATTTGTATGTATGTGAAGTATTGATACTATACGTAGTTGTCATCGCTATATGTGGGATGTCTATATTAGACATATGTAAAATGAAATGAGAAATGTGGTTTACATCAATGACTTGAGGTAACTTATATTTGATAGCATATTATGCTAGGAAAACCCTAGTGGTTAATAAGGTTAGCAAACACAATGATAATGTTGGTATAATAGATATGTCGTCATCAATAGGATGTGATGTCATGCAAACCATATTGATAATCTTTACTTGTTCGATCACTTGATCGTTGCTCTACATTCAAATAAAACCCTAGGTTGAGAATAACCTATTTGATTAGGATGTTTACTTAATTATTGATTTACACACATAGGTTGAAATTAACCTATATAGTATGATTGATTATTTGATTGTTGTTTATATCTTTGATTGAAGTCATTTAATGTTGAAGTTTATACTTTTGGATTGAAGTCATTTATTGATGAGAATTATACTATTGTTGAGTTCATTTATGGTTGAGTTATACTCTTGATTGGAGACAATTATTATCGAGGTTATACTTTTTGAACTAGTCATTTGATGTTGTGACATTGTGAATACCGTATGGATGATTAGGTTATTCTTGGAGATGGGATAATCCATAGGAAAGGGGATAACTTATGTATTTTGAGATACTTGGTAGTTAAGTCATTTGATTATGAGATGTCATGTGGGCTATTCCTGGGATTTGTCTAATCTATGGGAAGGGGGTAACCTAGATATAGAGTATAATGGTCATTTTATACCAAATCAAGCTAGGAAGGTGGGTAAACATGTGATGTCTACTCTAAGTTCAGGGTAATGGAAACTTTGGCCAAAGTAGTGTAAGTAGCCACTGTTTACACTATCAATTTAACTATGATCCATGCTTATGTACTAGGCATGGGATGTTCATACATGTAAATTGTAACCACTATGTGTCAGTTTAGAAATGCTTAGGGCATAACACAAGCTAAGAATAGGATTTTGTTATGAGGTTACCAAACCAATATCTTTGTCGAAGGGTAGGTCCATCTTACTAGTTAGGTAGATGTGTAGGGGACTGGAGTATGGCAAAAAAGCACTTGAGTGATGCTTCTCCTCATCAGTTGGCGGCCATGATTTTGGATGTACGCACCAGTATTGGGGAAAACTAGGATGTATGCACCAGCGACGAGGACATCTAGAATGTATGCACCAATGCGGGGGCATCAAGGACATATTCCTAGGTAGGGACATCCAGACCATTGGTATCTCTATTTCAGTAAGCTCTTAGAAGCTATGAATTCATGTATCCATCTCTATGGAAATTATAAATATGAAATATCATATGGAAATTATGTATCCTCATTAATTGAATCAATGAAAGGACTTCTTTTGTATGCAATGAGAAAGTTTGAAATATGTTTCTAATGTGCATTTATTATTCAAAAGAAAAGAAAAATTTTATGGCTTTTAAAGGTTAGATGCATAAATTATTCACTTGTGGGTAAAACATAGAAAATTTTACAATGTAGAATAAGGGGCATGTTACAATGAGTTGGAATTGAAAATAACAAATTGTGTTGAATTAAATACAAAAATTAAATAAATTTAAATATGATACTTAGCCATATTTTTGAGATGGAAAATTGATGTTCAAGATGTCAAAAATTGATTTGCCACAATGCTAGAATTTTAGGGATTGTTCAAATTACTATCATAAAATTTGTAAACTATGTTTTTCTCTTCATATTTGTTCCTATAAAAATGGTCTTTGCAAGTACATAAATGATTTGACATGAATACCTACACCTATACCTATGGGAATGAAGTCCCAAAAATATAACCATTGGAATCTGCACATCTTGGTCCTTATATTTAAATTTTGGTAAGCATTAATGGTAGTGTTCACAAACACCTTTTAGTAATCTATTGAAACATTAGGTCATGTTCTCCTTAAGTTGAGCCCTAGTTGGACTAATTCAATGACTTTAGTACAAGGACTGAGGATTTCACAAATAGTTGTGCAATAGAATTAGGATTGTGTATACTAATGCAATATTTTAATAGTGTTTCTATGTTGCTCTTCAATGATTCCAAAGTTGTCCTTAAATTATTTTCAAATGATGATTGGACTTTTTAAATACAATAGAACACACAAATAGATAGAAAAATATGCTAGGTCATTTGATATCAATTAATAGGAGGATGTATGTGGGATTTATTTTGAATTTAAATTTTAAAAGTTTAAGTTTCAAATTCACTATTTGATGAATAGGTGATATATCCAGATCAAGAACAAACACTAAGGATGAGTAATGATGGGATTAGGGTAGAATTAAGTCACAAGTAGAATTCATGCTATTGGGCCAAAACACAAGGGAGAACGACATGGTATGCAATTTTCACCATTATAATATGAAATAGACTTAATAACTCATTTACAAAGTACACCTAATTTTACCATTTATTTTGTTAAAACTATACAATTCAAACTTATTAAAGACATAAGTTTTCAAAATTATTAAAAAAAACTTATCTATAATGGTGAAGTTTCCCATCTAGTTTTGTGCCTATTTTGAGGGGAGTGCTTTGATATGTAGACATATTGATAAATGACATAATTTTGTGCAAAGTCAAATCTCTTGCCCTATGTTATCCACCTACTCTATTACACATATTTCCATACATCTAACACTTATCCCCTTTCACATATTCAAACCTTTATATAATTTTCCCCATTCAATTATTTATTAATCTCAACTCACGATTGTTTCTATACACACTATGTATTATGATCTAACCTATTTTTTTTCAAGGATTAGTTCATGTTTGTAAGGTCATCCTTGTGTTCATGAACTCATCCCACCTAAATAAAATATTAAAAATTAAGAATTTGATTGACTTCCCACTTTTTCCCTTATTGCTTAGAGCCAACTAAATACAAGTTTGTATATCCTTATACTTAAACACATTTAACATATTTTTAAGAATTTAACATTCATTTAACGCATCAAGGGCTTATCCTTCATCTTTATCATTTTCACATTGCCCTTTTCCCATTGAAACCCATTTCTACAGTTAGAATTGAGGAACCTGAGCCCTTTTATCTATCCCCTACTAAACCCTCACTGGCTCTCTCTGTTGGCCCTAAAACGAAGATCCCTCCCATGACTAGCCAACCTCTTGAGAAATCTAAATGTAAGATCCCTGCCAAAAAGAAGAAGGGTGGTGTAGGTATGGCCCAATCCAAGGTCGTTGTTGGTCTCTATGAGCTAAAGAATACACCCACAAAGAAAGAAGGAAAAATGCATGTCAAATCCAAACCTGTGTATACACCTAAAATTGGTGAAGACATTTAATTAATTAAATACTAGTTATTTAATTAATATTTCATCTACTTATAAATAAATTCTCAATTTATTTATATAGTTCATATCTTCTAATTCTCCAAATCTAAAATCATATTCTTCTAATTTAATTAAATAAACAAATTTCTATAATTTTTTTTATTTAATTAATTTTCACTAATCCCAAATTTGGAATTCAAGCACATGTCTACAACTTTTCATGCCACCTCACCAAGGTCACATGAAATTAAATAATTATAATTTTTAAATTAGAATTATCTTCAACAAACTTTTAACACATGGCTTATTTCTCACACTTTATTCTTCTCATCCATTTGGCATGTTGCCCTTGGTCAAGGGAACATCCTCTAAGATTCTTCCATCTCAACCGTCCATCTCACATGACGAAATCTGGACCATCAATCGCTGCACATCATAAGATGCTTGGAAAATACTATAAATACAACCCTTTGCTATAGTATTTGACATCCCATATTTGAGTAGAGTTATTATGTAGGAATAGCTTTGGAGCATTGAAGCATTTGGAGTTTATAGTTAGCATTGTTTATCTTTTTAACAAGTTTGCATTGTAGCATCATGTTAATTTAGAATCATGTTTTGCTTTATAGTTGCACTTTATTTCATTTATTGCTTTATAGTTGCATTTTAATTCATCATATCAATAGTTATTTGAGCTTATGCAAAATCATTTTAGCTTCTTATCATAGCATTAACATTGTATAATCTAACATCATTATCCATTTTTCAAAATATCACCATTATCATAGTATCATGGCTTTTATCACATAGTTTTATGTAGGAACTTAGATTTCTTGCATTTTTGAACATCTCATTTCTCAAGTAGTCATTTTAACAACCATAGCGCACATACAAAAATTTGAGAGCCAAATGGTTTAATAAATCCTTGAGAATAGAGGACAATGGAAAACTTTTTAGGAATTTAATCTTGTTTCAATTTGATTTAGTTTTATTGATTAAATCTCTAATATAATACATCTCATTGATGTTTGTGTGCTTTAGTATTGATTTACTAACTCTCCCACATTTCACACACACATAAAATGACGCCCACCGTGGGGCACAACCCTATATTTGAACAATTTTATGAAAAATTTCTTGTGAACAGGCTGGATGTGGCGTTTTAGCACGACCGTGAGTTCTTTCTGTGCATTTGACAAATTTTTCAGGGCATACAATCTCTATTACAATGCATACAATAAATATTTCAGCGCATCTGAGGTCTATTACGACGCATGCGACATTTCTTTCGACGCATCCAACAAATGTTTTAGTGCATTTAGGGAGTCTTTTAGCGCTTTCAATCAATACTTTAGCGCATTCATTACTTCTTTTAGCACATTAATTTGTTCTTTTAGCGCATACATGAGTTATTTTAGCACATAGAGTAGTTATTTTAGCGCATTGGAATGATCTTTTAGTGCATTGGATGACTGTTTTAGCGCATCTGTGTGAATTTCAAAAAATTTAAAAATTTGAGAACTAACTGGTGTTTTATGCTTGCAGGTACTTTTATACGCTGGTCAAAGACAATCTTATCAAACTACTGATGATTTATGCAGAGGCTAGAGTTGTTTAATGCTTTCTTTTGATTAAGATAGGCATCTAGCTTAATTAAAAGGTTAAAGGGCACCATGTTTTCTATGCTTGATGAATGGTAGGCATATGCTCTCCCCTTAACTGGGTGACCAAAAAGCCAGACCCATTCACTTTTATTTTATTTTATCCATAGAGGGCCTGCCTTGTGGGAAAAATTAATCACCCAAGGGAACGACCCAATCGGTAACACACTAAAGCCAAACAACTTCCAACCGGGATATAAATGTGGGTACTTAAGGAAAGTTCAAGTATCACAAGGATTGTTCTGACAAGAAGGGAAACAATGGTCTCTTGTCGAATGGATGATCCCCCACGAATGGAATGCCTATACTAGAACCCTTTGTTATAGCAAGGCCAAAATCTTTATTCTATTTACTGGTGCGAGAATGGTCGTTCTGAAGTTGTCCCACATTTTTGTGGCTTTTAGTAGAGATGAGAAGTATGCCATGGGAGATTCATGGATACTGATGTTTGGCTGCCCCGAGAAGTGAGTGTTGTGGAGGGGAGATAGTGGGGTCAAGCATCTAATCATCCGCTAAAAGTAGACGCAGTTGGAGTAAAATCCAAGTAGGAATCCAATGAATATTGTCCTACACATCCTTAGGTTGTACATGTTTGATGTGTTTTTCCAATGTGTTTTTGAATGAATTTCAAACAAAACATCACACACTAGAAGTGAAAACCTTGATTCAAAAAAGTTGTCCATTTGAGTACTCAATTTTCCATCATTCTTTAGCTATAAACCAAGAAGAATCCATTATTCAACAAATTACACCTTGGTAACATTCAGATTCATGGATTAAAAATAAGACAAACTTCCAAAAACCTTGAAATTTTCCAGAATAGCACATTTGTCCTTTGTTCCAGTGCATCCACTCAGTTTCATAGCACGTCAATGCAACATTTTAGCGCATCGACACTCTGTTTTAGCACATTTAGGCAATCTTATAGCGCAACTATGCAATCTTCCAGCACACAGACCCTTTGTTATAGCACATTCATTGCATATTTTAGCACATCGACCCTCTGTTCTAGCGCATCCATGTAATATTTTAGCGCATCCAGGTTGTCTTCCAGCGCATCTGTCAAATATTTTACCGCATCTGGGCTCTATTTTAGCACATCCATTAGATGCAAAACCCAAGAGTTAAATTTATCCCCTGTTTCATAGTTTGAGCTAGAATTTAGAATCTTTTTCAGCCCAAAATCATTCCTTAGGTACAACAGAGTCTAAACTTGTTAAAACTGACCTCTACAAGTGGAATTCTCCAATCTAAACCTAGATCTAAACATTTCAAAGTGCTTAAATCATCAAACCTATCATATCCTTGATTGTTAAGCCTAGTTTCATCATCAAGATTTATCATCTTTTCATCATGAAACAAAGTTGTATAATCAAATCAAACTTAGTCTCATCAATAGAATTTTTCATTCTACTTGACTTAGTTTTCATCCTTGGCACTCTTCCAAACAAAAATCAAAGTTTAGTCAAAGCATAGCACTTGTATGCCCGTTCAAACAAGATTACAAAAGCAAAAACTCAAGGAAAAAGAACTTGAAATGCAAAACATTGAAACACAAAACATTGAAACTCAAAACATCGAAACTCAAAACAGTGAAACTCAAAACACCATGGAAAAAGCTGAAGAGAATCCTTTCCATGGAATCCACAACAATGAAGGGGAAGAAATAACTGAGGAAGATATCCAAAATGTTGAACAAGACCCAAACTTCCACAAATGCTTAGAAAATATTTTTGAAAGAAATGGGGAAAAATACTTAATAATGCTAGCTAAAAAAGGTGTCAAATTGCCCGATGACTTTGATGTTAACCAATTGAAAGCACCTCCCAAAAATCCTGAAAAGGAAATAGAACAAGTGGTTTCCTTAACTCATCAAATGAAAAATCTCCAACAAAAAATTCTTCACATGCAAAGGGGAACCTCAAAATGATACTTGATCCAAGATATTTGTTCATATCCTTTTGATCAAGATATCCACACAATTCCTTTTCCCAAACATTGTGAATCCCAAAGTATGACAAATACAATGGGAAAAAAGATCCAATTGATCATGTGAGGGAATTTATAAACATGAGTCTTGAATTTGCTCATGAAGAAACTTATTTGATGAGATTGTTCCCACGAAGTCTAGGTGGAAAATCCTTGAATGGTTTTCCAAACTCACACCACCAATCGAAACCTTTGAAGAATTGGTCAACAAGTTCATCACCTAATATTCTTATAACATCCAACATGATATAACAATGAAAGACCTTTGTAACCTGAAACAGAAAAAGGGTGAATTGTTCCTCACTTTTCTACAAAAATGGAGAAGGTTATTTGCGAGGTATTCTCATCCTATACTTGAAAAAGAAAAGATGGAAATCTTTATTGATAACCTAAATGATGAGATGAGATATAGATTGGAATTGAAATGCCCACCTACCTTCAAAAAATTGATTGAAAATGGGATTAAAATTGAAGAAGCTTTGGTCAAAAGAGGAGTCATAAAACTTTACAATGAAAATAACTCATTGAATTCCTCCAACAATTATAACAATGGTGATAAACCAAAGTTTTGGCAACGAAACAAGAATGTGGGTAACAATGATGGCATAGTTGAAAACCAAAATGCAAAACCTGTATTCAACTTAACAGCAGCTGCCACCAAAAACTAATTAGAACAATCCACCCAACAACCAAAATGTCAACCAAAACAACAATCAAGGTGATGTTGGATCTAGAAAACTATCATATCGAACATCCTCAAATCGAAGAAGGTTCACACTTTTAGGACAATCATTGGAATCTGCATTGAAAGAGCTTATTGAAGCTAAAGTCATAACATTATCAGAGGCATGAGATTATAACCCACAAGTTAAACCATCATGGTGGAATGATCCTTATATCTGTGATTTTCATCGTAACAAGGGACACAAAACAAATGATTACATCTAGTTCAAACATTTGATACAAGACTTGATTGATAACAAAACCATATTTGTAGGACTCCAAACGAACAATGATCATGGAGCATTCAAAAACCCTTTACCAAACTATGAAAAAGGGGAACCTTCTTCATCAAACAACAAAGGAAATAATGTAAACTATGTCTATGAGACTATCATTCTTAACATTTCTGTAGTTCACAATCAAATTCATGATAAACAAGACATTATACTAGTTGATTTGAAAGTTTGTCAATCCCAAGCTATGTTGGGACACTCGACTGCACCTCATTGCCTATCATTTATTGAAAACGATGATGCATCACTCACCCATCCGCATAATGCTCCACTTCATATTGAGGTTTTCATCCATAAATTTCTAGTCAAACGTGTTCTAATAGATGGAGGAGTTGGTTTAAATATCTTCTCTTTAAAGTTTATACATGCATTGGGATATTCAGAGAATGTAATAGACTCCAGTAAAAGGATTACCATGAAGGGATATGATGCAGAGGAGTGCTTATCTAAAGGATCAATTACTCTATCAATTAGAGTTGGTCCTGTGGTGAAAGATGTGGTCTGCCAAGTCCCTGATCTCCCCTTGACATACAATATCCTCCTTGGAAGACGGTGGATACATGAAATGCAAGCAGTATCCTCTACATACCATCGATGTTTGGATTTTTCTCATGAGGGAGTTGAAATCACAATACAAGGAGATCCTAATTCTTTCATGTATGGCCATAATCTAAGTCCTAAAGTTGAAACCCCTAGCAATTGCTAAGTACCTTCTTCCCAAACACATGTTGATCCTGAATCCTTAAAAGCATCTACCACAGTTACTGCACTATCAAACCCCAAGGTCCAAATCCATGATCTAGGATGTGAAGAATACCGTTTGGATAATTTGTTAGCAAAAGACGTTGCTACCACCATCGAGAAGGATCATAATTCCAACAATGACGCTGAGACAAATATAGAAGGCATGCAGGAAGATGACCGTATTGGGATTGAAACCTTTTGGGATCATACACCTACCCTTCCCATATCTGCTCCCACTTAAACTTTTGATACCCATGACAACCCCCTATTTGACCAAGAAATATATGATAACCCACTCTTTGATCATGACCTTGATGAGGATATCCAACCATCATCTTTCCATCCCACCTGCCATGGGCTAGGGTATGAATCTCCTATTGTGGCCTTTACTAAACCATCTTGCCAAGTCACTAAGGATGTGCAAGCTTCTTTTGATGTTAACACTACCGAAAAGGATAGTATTAAAAACTCTATTGATGGCATCACCACTACCATTCTCACTTCATCCATCTCATCCATATCCATCTACCTTGTAGACATGGGTCAACAAGTATCACTCAAAGAAAATATAAAGGAGGCAAGTCAAGAATCAAAGGTAAAAATGCCTTTATCAAATGGAGATCTAGAATCAAAAGAAAGCATGCAAAGAAATAAAGATCAAGTAAAGTCCTTTAGCCAAAACAAAAAGATATTGGACAAATCAAAAACAAAAGAGGATCAAGAAAATTCCTTTAGCCAAAATGAAAATATATTGGACAAAACAAAAAGGAAAAAGATCTAGACAAGTCTCCTAGCCAACATAAAAAGCTATCAGACAAATAAAAAATAAAGGTAAAAAATAAAAGCATGCGAAAGTCAATCTCCAAATATGCCTCTTCCCCACCAATCACTGGGGGCATCTATCAAAGAAAGAACTTGTTGATCTACGGTCTTCCTCCACGCCACTCATACCACATATCCCATTCCACTCATCCATGTTCACCTACCTGTCATATCATTACACTTCCATTGGTGATGTCTTTCAATGTGCCTTTGATCACGACCCCTTCATGTACTATAACTCATCGGTTGCCCAAGCTCCTTTTCGTCTGAAGCTTGATGGCCCACATAGTGTCCACATTAGGGATCCTATCATAGCCTCTTTTATATATCATATCTATCACTCTCCATACTTCCCATTCATACTATTTATTCCAATCGGGTCCTTTCATCCAACACAGTCATTCACACAGGATCAAAGCATCATATTAGTCTTCGGATCAAGAGCATATCAGTTATCCACACCTGAAGGGGATTTTCTTGATGAACCCCTTAACAACCTATATCTCAAGAAATTCTACACCTGAATCATCAAGTGCATCGGAAAAAGTCCTGAAAAAATACAAAAACATCAGAAAATGTCCTAAAAAAATGGTTGCCTTGATGAAAACCTGGCAAACAAGCGTCTTGGTAACAAACAAAAAATCATAAAATAATTTTTTTTATAAAATCTGAAAAGTGCAATAAAAGAAAGTAGTGAAAACCTAGCAACAGGTGCTATTTGTGATAGGTTAACTTTTCCATCTATTTGAGCATGTCGACCATTCGCTTTCGCCATTCACTTTCGCTATCACTTTGAATATCATTGAAAATCCTCATGTACATATCCTAGCATCGCGGTCGTGTCTCACCTTAGACTAGGGGCAAAATATTGAACTCACTGGGGGAAAATAAACTTTGAGCTTAAAGCAATAGGAAAACAATAGTAAGACAAATGCAACGAACACAATGATCATAGTCCAACACAACATTGAACATCGATCACCATCAGTAACACATCAACCATCAAACATCAAACAGCTAAATCAATCCAATCAAAACAAACCTCAAATGGATGATGTTCCTTCTGAATCATGGCTTTATCACTGTGGCATGAATTTTCAAACTGTTGAACTTTGGTTTTTGTCATCATATCTCTGGAGCACCTCAATGATGTATTGAACTAGAGGAGCTAGGAAGGAGTATGATTTTTCTTTGTCTATTGTCTGTGAGTTCATCACTACTATTGTGCAAATTGTCGTGGGATGTGCTCTACAAGGTATCACCATTGACATTCTGATTTGCATAGGAAAACAGTTAACTCTTGTATGTTTACGCGGGTAATGATGTTATCTCTCTTATCAATGAATTGAGTACATTTGACATTAACCAAAAACACATCATTTTCATATAGTTGCACATCAGTTACATCATCATTTTCATATATTAGAAAGAATTCTCACATCACTCATCCATCCATGCATCACATCATAATTTCCACATCAAAAAATACAAAAAGGCGTGCATTGAATCTCATTTCCATAATCAAAATCATGTCATATAGTTGCATTAAGAAAGTGGTTCACTAAGCTTAAATGAGTGAGTCTCTTTAGATTTATAAGAGAGTTGGGAAATACGTCAGGTTTTGTGAAGCTTAACTTAACAAATAATCAATTTACTGTAGCCTTCTTGCAGCTCTTGGAAATTGGATAGATTCACTCATTTAAGCTTAAGGCCCTAGAGGTTTTTAAGTCTTGCGAACTCAGTTAAGCTAATCATTTGCATCACATAATCACTTGTATAATCAAAATCATCTCATTCATTATTAATGGATTAAGAAATTGACCCATTAAGAAGATTGAAACACATATCCAACAAAGTAAGAAGAAAAACATCTCTATTTTAATAGGGGCATAATTGAACTTGATGCATCTATAACTGAACTTGATGCATCATTGAAATCATTTATTCCTTTAATAAAATAGATCTTGAATTCAATTAAGAAGATTGAAAGACATATCCAGCGGAGTAATATTTCCAAGAAGAAAAAGTTGTTGAAGAACATGATTGGTAAAGAAATAATGCCATTGTTATGAACATCTAAAACCAATAGTGAAGATGAATTTGTTATTACTCAAATCCAAGACTGACAAAGGACTAGTTGGATCAGCATAATCATCACATGGAACATCATACATCATTTGCATAATCAAAAACATCATCCATTAAGCATATAGAATCATCAACCATGCATTATCACATAATCATTGCATACATCACATAAATCATCACATAAGCATCATCATTGCATAATCATCATGATCATGATCATATAAACATCATAAACACATAGAATTAGGCACCATCATACAATCATACATTCATCCATTCATTGAATCATTTATTTGCATTAGAAAAGAACAAAAACATAAAATGCATCACATTTCATTGGCATAATAGGATCCATCACATGTATTATTTAGACATCATTCATAAAGCATCATAGAATCATAATGCCTCAGTTGCATCATCATCTGCATCCATAACATATCATATCATCATCATATAGAACATCACATAGCATCGTAACATAGAAATCAAATGCATTCATCATAATCATCATGATCATCATCACATAAATCATATAGACACATAGATCATAATCATAATGTCAAATGTACATGGATATCTAAAGGCATAAAGAGATACATATAAAAAATGGCAGTGTATCACAATTGTCTCAAATCAAGAGGTACATCATCAATGTCTCAAATACATCAATGTATACATGTACAAGATACATTAGAAAATCATAAATCAGATCTATGTCATACTCCCTCAAGATGGTGTTGGCATCACAAGACCAGTACCTCCTCCACCTGACGGACCTGCACCAGGATTTCTCCTATCTCCAGGAAGCGGTTGAATAACACCCATGCTAGTGGTCTGAAACTGGGATCTTCCTGACTGGGACTGTGCAAAACTCTCCCACCGCTCAAGAGGAACCGCATCATGATATTGAAATCTATAAAACTCAACCTCCTGTGCAGTATGGCGTATCTCCCTAAAATAGTCTAAAGCACCGACAGTCGTTGCAGGCTGTTGTAATCTCTCAGAGATACCCTCAACTTGCTCCACCTGTTGTCATAAAGTGTCCCTCTCTACAGTAAGTATCACAATCTGCCCTTACATCTACACCTATCCCTATCCATGAGCCTAGACCTGTGCGAGCTGAGCTTGTACTTGTTGTACCTATTGTCTAGCAAAATCCCTCTTTGTTGTCAATACAATAATCTACCCCTGGGCCTATGCTAGTAAAGCCTGAACCTACTCCAGCTAACCCTGTAGTGTCTCAACCTGTACCTGTAAGACAAAAATCTATGTCTGTTGCTGTGGCGAGGGTAGTCAAATCTCCACACGTCACCTCTTGCGAGGCACTCTCATCTCTCCAACATTGGGACCTGGCCCTCCTCCACCCCCATCATCTCCATCATCACCCCTATCACTTTCATCTCCATCTCCATCCCCGTCATTACTACTCTCCTCCTGCTCCTCCTCATCTCCTCCACCTCTCCGCCACCTGTGCCCATGACCTATTGTCCTCCCCTCCTCTAACAATGGTGTTGGCTTGTCTGGGATGGTAATCCGTGGAAATGGATGTAAGAACATGTACTGTGCATACTCCTCTGATAATGACACATCAGTGATCTCTGGATGCACCTCCCAAATGACGGCTTGTAATCCCTAGAAATTTTGCATGGTTGCATCATAAGACAACACAGGTCCCCAATCTATAGCATTCAGCTATCACCGTGCATAATGTGCTACGCCCTGGGGCATTCCCTACAATCTACCATATTGCCTCAGTACCCTCAACAACAAGAATCTCTCAATGATAAATCAGGTCTGGCCAATCAGGAACATCGACTGACACAAAAACAATGTCTATGTGTTGTCCTTTGGCCACTGCTCACAATCAACATAGGGCCGCCATACCACATACTCGAGATCATCCAGTGTCCTCCTCTAGTACTCCAATTTTCCTAGCATAGGCTGAGCAAGTCGACCAACATAAAGGTGTACATATGGCCTCATGGCTAGATGTTGTCTCTCTCCAACTGGTCGTGCAACTACTATATGCTCCCAGGCCTAGACTTGAAGCAATGTGACCCCCGCTGATAAACTAGCCTCACGAAGATAGACCACCTAGTGCAGATCATGGTACAAATGAGCAAGCATACAACAACCCATTGCATATCGAGTGCCCTGAGCAATCATGCTCTCCATAATCCAACCCCATCCAATTGAGAGTCCCTTTAACCTGCAGTCAAGACAAAGGAACCCTTCAATAAATCTAGCAAGAACAAAAGGCAATGTGGCATAAGCATCGACCATATCCCTCCAAGGAATCTCATACTTGCATATATGCTCATCCTCGAAAACTCTGCGCAGTGCATCAGTCCCGCCCTTGCTCCTGAGAATTATATAACACTAGCTCCCCCACAACAGGAATTCATAGAATCCGATATATGTCCTCTGGAGTAACTGTGATCTCACCAGTGGGCAAATGAAAGGTGTTATGCTTACTGTGCCACCTCTCTACTAAAGCTATCAACAAACCCCTTGTTGATCCTAATTTGGGGCATATCAATCAAGGATGACAAACCGCATAGTGTAATCATAGCTACATTAGGTGGAGTCAGGTGTGGAATCAAATCCCACGTCCTAGGAAAATGCTCTCTAATTTGCAAACTCATCAATGACTCTTATCATCACAAAATCGCAAATCAATCAACTAATCAATCAATTGACATCAATCAGCACATCAATCAATTTTAACCTTGCCTATCATGATGTTCATCAATCAATCCAACCTCGCCTATCACGAGGTTCATCAATCAATCCAACCTCGCCTATCATGATGTTTATCAATCAATGCACCTCGCCTGTCATGAGGTCAATCAATCAATCAACCTATCATTGATCCTCACCTATCATGAGGTCAATTATCAGTACCAATCATTGTATCTCACCTATCATGAGATCAATGGACATCTAATCTATCAACATCACCAATCATCATCAAATCACAGGCTGACGCGATCAAACATCATCTAAATCAAGGATTCTAATCAAGAACATCATCAATCTGGTCTAAAATTTCACCAATACATTGAGAAACTCTATGCGCTAGAGAAATTCATCAATGTGCTAGAACAAAGGTTCTATGCGCTAAACTACTCTATGCACTAGAATATTTCATGGATGCGCTAGAACAAGGTCCCAATGCACCGAAACATCATATGCGCTACATCATCTAATCTAAGCGCTAAATCAATTCCTCTAAGTGCTAAAACACCCTATGTGCCACAACAGTTATTGAATGCGCTACTTCAACACACCTATGCGCTACATAAACCTATGCGCTAATGTATAAACCCAATGCGCTAAATCACTAACCCTAAGCGCTACTTTATTCTATGTGCTATAACAAAAAATGAATGCACTATTGCGGTATTCCTATGCATCGAAACAGAAAAATTGAATTCAAACGAGAAAATGGAGGGAAAAATGAAATGCACAAATTACGAGGCAATTTTCAGGGGTACATACCGGAGGTCTATATGCCGTCGGGCGGTTGTGTCGTTGCACGCGCTCGAATCGATGTGTGTGGTAGGGGATCACCATTCTACTCCAAATTGCTAGATTGCACACTCTCTCTCAAGTTTTCAAAATCCAAAATGCACAAATGAGCTTTTAAATCACCTTTTTAACCTTTTAAAGGTTAATTAAGTGGGATTTTTATGGGGTTGTTTTATTTTATTTTCAAAGGTGCTTTAATTCATCAAATCATCACCTGATGACTTCTACATCATTTTTTGAGAGATAAATTGTTTTTGAATCATAAAATTTTGAGATCAAAATCAAATCATTGAAAAATCAGCAAAATTTTCAAAAAATCCAAAAAATCCAAAAAAATCAACAATTCACTGATTTATCTCCCGATGGGGGCATATATCCATCATCACCTGAAAATCAACGTCTGGGGCATCAATTTTTTTTTTCTCGGATCAATTTTTCTTTGAAGGAAATGTGTAAACACATTACTTCAAAGAGGGGAAAAATGTATACACCTAAAATCAAGACATTTAATTAATTAAATACTAGTTATTTAATTAATATTTCATCTACTTATAAATAAATTCTCAATTTATTTATATAGTTCATATCTTCTAATTCTCCAAATCTAAAATCATATTCCTCTAATTTAATTAAATAAACAAATTTTGATAATTTGTTTTATTTAATTAATTTTCACTAATCCCAAATTTGGAATTCAAGCACATGTCTACAACTTTTCATGCCACCTCACCAAGGTCACATGAAATTAAATAATTATAATTTTTAAATTAGAATTATCTTCAACAAAATTTTAACACATGGCTTATTTCTCACACAATTTATTCTTCTCATCCATTTGGCATGTTGCCCTTGGTCAAGGGAACATCCTCGAAGATTCTTCCATCTCAACCATCCATCTCACATGACGAAATCTGGATTGTTGATTATTGCCACATCACAAGATGCTTGGAAAATCCTATAAATACAACCTGTTGCTATAGTATTTGACATCCCATATTTGAGTAGAGTTATTATGTAGGAATAGCTTTGGAGCATTGGAGCATTTGGAGTTTATAGTTAGCATTGGTTAGCTTTTTAACAAGTTTGCATTGTAGCATCATGTTAACTTAGAATCATGTTTTGCTTTATAGTTGCATTTTATTTCATGTATTGCTTTATAGTTGCATTTTAGTTCATCATATCAATGGTTATTTGAGCATATGCAGAATCATTTTAGCTTCTTATCATAGCATTAGCATTGTATAATCTAACATCATTATCCATTTGTCAAAATATCACCATTATCATAGTATCATGGCTTTTATCACATAGTTTTATGTAGGAACTTAGATTTCTTGCATTTTTGAATAGCATCTCATTTCTCAAGTATTCATTTTAACAACCATAGTGTACATACAAAAATTTGAGATCCAAATGGTTTAATAAATCCTTGATAATAGAGGACAATGGAACATTTTTTAGGAATTTAATCTTGTTTCAATTTGATTTAGTTTTATTGATTAAATCTCTA
This sequence comes from Sequoia sempervirens, assembly GCA_007258455.2. Lineage (NCBI taxonomy): Eukaryota > Viridiplantae > Streptophyta > Pinopsida > Cupressales > Cupressaceae > Sequoia > Sequoia sempervirens. The sequence goes on from VDFB02000017.1 coordinate 419,028,058, forward strand.
ATATAACACATCTCATTGATGTTTGTGTGTTTTACTATTGACTTACTAACTCTCCCACATTTCACACACACAACCTGAATCAAAGAAAGGAAAAAAGGACACCACCTTTCATGTTTAGGAACCTCCCACAGATAGTGATGAAGACGAATTTGTTGCCAAAGATTCTCGAGGGGATATGGTGGTGGTTGCTAGTGTTGATATGGGGGGAGAAAAATAAGTGTCTAGAGGTCCAATAGGTTGGTGAAACACAAAAAGGATACAATGAGGGTTCCATTAGGGTTATGTTTAGTATTAGGGTTAGGGTTAGGGTAAGGCTTAGGTTTAGAGTTAGAGTTACGATTAGGATCAAGTTTAGAGTTAAGGTTAGGGTTAGGGTTAGGATTAGGATTAGGGTTAGGGTTAGAGTTATGATTAGGATTAGGTTAGGGTTAAGGTTACATTTCAATTATAGTTACAATAAAATTAGGGTTCAATTGCAAAGGTTTATGGTATAATTAGTGTTAGGATTACATTAGGGTTGTGATTAGGGTTTAGGGTTTAGGGTAAGGACAGGGTTAGGTTGTGGGTATGATTTAGGTTCAAGGTTGGGGTTAAGGTTATGGCTATAGGTAGTTTTAGTGCTATGATTATGAGAAATAGGGTTAGAATTAGGGTAAGGTTAGGGTTATGATTAGGTCAAGTATGATTTACAATTTAGGGTTAAGTTAAGAGTTATGGTTATTAGTGGGAATAGAGTTGGGAATATTATTAGGGATTAAGTTAGGATTGAACATTATTATTAATATGAATAAAATAAATATAAAAAATTTAACCTAATTTTAACCTTAATCCTTACCCTATCCCTAACCCTAACCCCAAACCTAACAATAATTCCTAAACCATAATTCTAATCTTAAACCTATCCCTAACCCAAACCATAATTGTAACACTAATTGTAAGTATAAACCTATCCTTAAACCAAAAACTATAATCGTAACCCTAACCTTGCCCTAACCCTAACCCTAACCCTAACAAAAAATCCTAACCTTAATCCTAATGCTAATTGAAACATAATTAAACCTTAACCTAAATGAACCTTAACTCTAATGCTAATTAAACCCTAACCCTAACACTAACGCTAACCCTAACACTAACCATAACATATTATTAAGCCTTAATATTTATAAATAAGCTTAATTGAATGCTAGTTGTAGTCGTAATGCTAACCCTAGCAATAAACCTAACCCTAACCCTAACCCTAATTGAACCTCAACCTTTACTCTAATTAAGCTCTAATCATAACCTTAACCAAAATAAGCCTAATTGAACCCTAACCCTATTGCTAACAGTAACCCTAAAATTAACCTTAATAGTAGAATTAACCTAATTTGAATCCTACCTAAACCTTATTTGAACCCTAAAACCTTAACCTAATTGTAACCATAACTGTAACCCTAACCCCAAGTTCTATCCTATTAACCCTAATTAAATTGCAACCCTAACCTTAACCTTAAATGAACCCTAACACTAACGCTAACCCTAATCAAGCCCAAACCCAAACTATAATTGAACCCTAATTTCCTAACCCTAATCCTACTCATTAATATAACTATAAATCCAAGTTTTATCCTTTAACTCTAGCCATAGAACCCTAACCATTACCCTAACCCAATGCTTTATCATAGAAACTTAACCCTAATTGGATAGTAACCTTAATTGTAACCACAATTAAACCCTAATCCAAATTGTTAGGGATAAGGTTATGGTGCACATTAAGGATAGTGTTAAGTTTATATTTAGAATTAGGTTTTAGGGTTATTGTTATGGTTAAGGGTTGTTTATATATTTGGCTTAGAGTTGGGGTTAGGATTAGGGTCAGGGATAGGGCTAGGGTTAGGTTTAGGTTTAGGGTTAGGGTTATTAGAGTGAATGCAAGTAATTAATAAAAAAATATTTAGGGTTGGGTAATTAGGGTTGGGGTTGGGATTAGGGTTCTGGTTATGGTTAGCATTTGGCACAAAAGTAACGGTGGTTTTTTTGTTGCCATCCAAACGGTAAACAAGTAAATGTCAAAATACTAAATACATACAAGAAAACTATGGGTGAAAGAAAAGGTTACACAGAGCTTACATTGCTTTACCCACAATATTTGAAATTTATTAATTTTTTATTTTCTTAAAATATTAAAGAGATTCAAACTTTGATTAGAAATCTTACGTTGGGAAAAAATGATAGAGGAAGTTTGTAACACTTCATTTAAGGCCTTTTTTTTTCTTTTGATTAGTACACTTTATTATTATGGGGATACTCTAAGTTTTTGACAATATTTTAAGGAGTGAAAGAGAGCAATTAGTCCCTGCCTTGTAGGTGGGAGACTAATGTTTTCACCTCCACTTTTCCTACATCAATGCTTTTGGAAAATTGTGTCAATTCAAAAGCACACAATTTCCTACGGTCTAGAGCGTGTTTATTTTTAAAATGGAATTTTTGGCCTTTTCTCCCTTTTTTTGATTGGCTCATCATATTTTTCCCAATGGTTTTATGATTTTTCGATTAGAAAAATTGGGAAAAAAATCTTTTGACCAATGAGAAACGAGCAAGGAAAAAAAATTAGTGCATTTCCAATGTTTTAACATTGTGGTGACAGATACTCATGTTTTCAAGTGTCATTTGTCTTTTTTATCCTTCAACATTTTGCATCCATGCGTGGATAGATGGCTTTTGTTCCATTGCAGGCTAGATGGGAGAACTGAAGTACACACCCAAACACCTTCTATTCATGAAGACATCACCATATGCACTCAATTTGAATGCTTAATGATGTTGCAGGTTTAGGTTTGTATGTTTCTTCAAATGCAAAATCTCCATTCCATAGTATGTGATATAAAACTTTGAATTTTGGTTTCTAAGCATTTTTCCTAATTTTGAAACCACTGTAGATGGAAATAAAAATCTCTTTATTTAGTTGCATGAAATGTAACATAAATTTATAATTATTTTCTCCCAATTTATTAGTAACAAAATGCCCTGTACACAGTCACAAATACTGTTTTCATTTTTCCATGTATTTTGTTGCTATCATATCTAGGAAATAATCAAAATGTGGCCCTCATTCACACTTGAACATGTCAAAATCAAATTTAGCCAAGTATTTGTAGGGTTTTTGACTAATTGTCGTCATCCATTGTAAAGTTTGTGTTTATGGGCATTAGCTATTTATCTTATTATGTTGTTCAAGATCTTGCCCCTCCCACTGAATAGTCAAAAAAGAGAAACAAAAAACATAAGCTTGTTGAAGAAGCATTCCTCACCATGCCTAAAAAAAAACTTTAACTCACAACCAATATTCTCGTTTAAAGCCTACAATTTTTTTTTGTCTTGAACTCAATAATCGAGTAGCGCTAAAACCCCTATATTTTCAGATGCTTAATTAAGTGTGCATACAAAAATTGGGTGCTTCGACATGTATTATCCCCTTTTTTTTAGGGTTTGGTTTTGTTAGGGTTTGAAATCCCATGTCTGCCCTAAATCCTATTACAATCAATCCAGTGAGAGGTCAAAATGTTTATTTAGGAAATCATACCCCTCAGTGTTTTCCCACTTAATTTTTTGAATAATGTTGGAGAGGTCATTTTCTTTGGGATCCAATTTTCCCTTGCCCTATAATGCATAATTTTGTAAACCAATAATAAAAATAAAGATTTGGAACTTTATAGTATTTCATTATCAATTTCTTGTCCCACTTAATCATTGTTGCTATTGATGAACTCTTATGTTAAACCAAACTAGGATTCATTATCGATTTCTTGTCCCGAGCAACCTTGGTGGGATTCATGGCAGGTGCAACTCTTATAGTGTCACTTCAACAATTAAAAGGCCTTCCAAGGATTGACCACTTCACTCCAAAGACAAACATAATTTTTGTCTTGCGTTTTGTTTTCCAGAATGAACAAGAGGTTTGATGTGGCTAAAATTGATCATTAATAAGTTATAACTTATTGGTTATTTCCCCTATTTCTCTATTTATGTTGTCAAGTGAAGAAAAGTTTTGTGGTTGTACAATGGACATGGGAGACAATCTTGATCGAGTATTTACCTTAGTATTGTTGCTGCTTGCATGATACATTATAGGTTCATGATTCCATTCAAATATTCCTTTGCATTAATTTTTCAACTGCCATGCATTCAAGTTTCATTATTGGCCATGATAGAGCAAGGGGAAGTCAAATCTATTTTGGTTGTATGTAGTTACTCCATTGGCATCGGTTATTCCAGCTACTATATTCATCTTTGCCACTCGAACTGACAAACATGGTGTTCAAATTGTAGGTGTCAAACATCAATACAACTTCATTGTTTTATGTGGGTACTTTCTGAACATAATATTTGATAAATTAAATCTGATTTTCCTATTTCTGCAGATTGGTCACTTGTAAAAAGGACTTAATCCACCTTCTATAAACATTCTACTTTTTTAGTGGTGAATATTTTGCACTAACAATAAAAACAGGCCTAGTCACTGGACTTATTTCTCTAACAATATTACCCATCATTCCAATTGGGTAGATCAATAATAGTTTTCCATTATCTTAATAAAATAAATTAATTTTTTGGGTTACTCTTAAGGAAGTTTAGTAATTTTACAAGAAGGTATAGCTGTGGAAAGAATGTTTGCTTCAATCAATGATTACCATGTTGATGGAAACAAAGAGATTATGGCCATTGGTTTGATGAGCATGGCAGGCTCTTGCACCTCCTGCTATGTTACAACTGGTATATACATAGCCAATTCAATTCAGTTATACAACGTTTACATGCAATTTAATGAATTGAAGTATGAAAAACTCCATTGCATGAAATTTCTCTCATTCAACAATGAATTACAATGTAGGATGCAAAAGTGTTGTTTCCAACTTGGTACATATATACATATATATATATATATATATATATATATATATATATATGTATATATATATATATATATATATATATATATATATATATATATATATATATATATATATATATATATATATATATATATATATATATATATATATATATGTGTGTGTATGTATATATGTATGTGTTTATATATATATATTCAAGTGAAGTCGTTGTTAATGGATTATGGTATTAAGTTTTATGGCTGTCAAGAAAAATATTCTTGTGTGTACGACCACATTTTTCATTTATTTAGATCTAATTTTCATTTATTGTGAATAGATTCAAGTGCAGTCACCATTAATGGATTATGGTGTTGAGCTTTGAGTCTGTCAAGCAAAGGATTATTTGTGTTGTTTATTCATTTGCTTAGAACATTGAATCAGGGTAAAATCTGTGTCCCTTGAGAGGGTTTATAACTATTGTGTTGGAACCAAAAAAGGAGACTTTTGTAAGTTCCTATATCTATTGTTCCCTATCATTGAGTGCTTTTATGGGTTAATCTCTATTGTTCAGTTAAATAATTAACACCATAATTCATTAATGTCGACTTCTTTGTTAGCCACCATTAACAATGCAATTAATGTTTTCTCTGCCATGCATGGATGCCAACTGGACTTCAATCTATTAAAACAAAATCACAAGTTCATTTCTACATTGGCTAATATGATATGTATATATGTATGTATATAGGTATGTTATATGTATGTATATATATATATATTTATACATGTATACTTGTATACATATACATCATAAGGGAGAGACTAATGTTTTCATCTCTGCTTTCCCTGCATTAATGCTTTTGGAAAATCACGTCAATTCAAAAGCACAATTTTCCTGTGGTCTAGAGCGTGTTTATTTTTAAAATGGAATTTTTGGCCTTTTCTCCCTTTTTTTAATTGGATCCTCATATTTTCCCCAGTGGTTTTATGATTTTTCAATTAGAAAATTTGGGAAGAAAATCTTTTGACCAATGAGAAATAAGCAAGGAAAAAAATTCAATGCATTTCTAATGTTTTAAAATTGTGGCGACAAAGACTCATGTTTTCATGTGCCATTTGTCTTTTTTATCCTTCAACATTTTTCATCCACACATGGATAGATGGCTTCCATTCCATTGTAGGCTGGGTGGGAGAACTAAAGTACTCACCCAAACACCTTCTATTCATGAAGACACCACTGTATACACTCAATTTGAATGCTTAATGATGTTGCAGGTTTAGGTTCATATGTTTCTTCAAATGCAAAATCTCCATTCCATACTATGTGATATAGAACTTTGAATTCTGGTTTCTAATTTTTTTTCCTGATTTTGAAACAACTATAGATGGAAGTAAAATTATGCTTATTTAGTTGCAAAATGCAACATCAATTTATAATTATTTTCTCCCAATTTATTAGTAACAAAAATGCCATGCACACAGTCACAAATACTATTTTCATTCTTCCATGTATTTTGTTGTTATCATATCTAGGAAATAATCAAAATTTGGCCCTCATTCACACCTGAACATGTCAAAATTGAGTTTATCCAATCTTGTTATAGTCAATCCAGTGAGAGGTCAAAATGTTTATTCAGGAAAGATCATATCGCTTGGTGTTGTCACACGTAATTTTCCAAATAATGTCGGAGAGGCCCTATTGTTTGGGATCCGATTTTCCCTTGCCCTACAATGCATAAGTTTGTAAACCAATAATAAAAATAAAGATTTGGGAATTTATAGTATTTCATTATCGATTTCTTGTCCCGCTTAATCATTTTTGCTATTGATGAACTCTTATGTTAAACCAGGCTAGGATTCATTATCTATTTCTTGTCCCGAGCAACCTTGGTGGGATTCATGGCAAGTGCAACAATTATAGTGTCACTTCAGCAATTAAAAGGCCTTATGGGGATCAACCGCTTCACTCCAAAGACAAACATAATTTTTGTCTTGCATTTTGTTTTCCAAAATGAAAAAGAGGTTTGATGTGGCTAAAATTGATCATATATAAGTTATAACTTATTGGTTATTTCCCCTGTTTCTTTGTTTATGTTGTCAAGTGAACAAAAGTTTCATGGTTGCACAGTGGACATGGGAGACGATCTTGATCGAGTATTTTTTTAGTACTATTGTTTCTTGCACGATGCATTATAGGTTCATGATTCCATTCAAATATTCCTCTACATTAATTTTTTAATTGCCATGCATTCAAGTTTCATTATTGGCAATGGTAGAGCAAGGGGAAGCTAAATCTATTTTGGTTGTCTACAACTGCTCCATTGGCATCAATTATTCTATCTACTATATTTGTCTTTTCCACTCGAACTAAAAATCATACCGTGTTCAAATTGTAAGTGTCAAACATCAATACAACTTCACTATTTTATGTGGGTACTTTTTGAACATAATATTTGATATATTAAATCTACTTTTCCTATCTTCGTAGATTGGTCACTTGCAGAAAGGACTCAATCCACCTTCTTCAAACATGCTACTTTTTAGTGGCGAATATTTGGCACTAACAATAAAAACAGGCCCAATCATTGGACTTATTTTTCTGATGATATTACCCATCATTCCAATTGGGTAGATCAATAATAGTTTTCCATTATCTTACTAAAATAAATTGGTTTTTTTGGGTTGCTTTTAAGGAATTTTAGTAATTTTACAAGAAGGTATAGTTGTGGGAAGAACGTTTGCTTCAATCAACGATTACCACGTTGATAGAAACAAAGAGATGATGGCCATTGGTTTGATGAGCATGGCAAGCTCTTGCACCTCCTACTATTACAACTAGTATATACATAGTCAATTCAATTTAGTTATACAACATTTACATGTAATTTAATGAATTGAAGTATGAAAAACTCCATTGTAGGATCTTTCTCTCGTTCATTAGTGATTACAATGTAGGATGCAAAAGTGTTGTTTCCAACTTAGTGCGTTATATATATGTATGTGTGTGTGTGTGTATATTCAAGTGTAGTCATTGTTAATGGATTATGATGTTAAGTTTTATGGTTGTTAAGAAAAAGGTTCTTGTGTGTACGATCATATTTTGCATTTATTTAGATTTCATTTTCATTTATTGTGAATAAATTCAAGTCCAATCACCATTAATAGATTATGGTGTTGAGTTTTGAGTCTGTTAAGCAAAGGATTGTTTGTGTTTATTCATTTGCTCAAAACATTGAATCAGGGTAAAATCTGTGTCTCTTGAGAGGGTTTATAGCTATTGCGTTGGAACCAAAAAATGAGACTTTTGTAAGTTCCTATATCTGTTGTTCCCTATCATTGAGTGCTTTTATGGGTTAATCTTTGTTATTCATTTAAAGACTTAACACCATAATTCATTAATGTCGACTTCTCTGTTAGCCACCATTGACAATGCAATTAATGTTTTCTTTGTCATGCATGGATGCCAACTGCACTTTAATCTATTCAAACAAAATCACAAGTTCATGTCTACACTGGCTAATATGCTATGTATATATGTATATATAGGTATATATATATGTATGTATGTATGTATATATATACATATACATATCTACATGTATATGTATACATACGTACATATATGTATATATATATATATGAACGTATATATATGTGTGTATATATATATATATATATGTATTTATATGTATGTATATATATAAGTATATATACATACATAAATATATGTGTGTGTATATATATGTATGTATATATCTATATGTACGTATATATATACATGTATGTATGTATATATATGTATGTGTTTATATATATATGTATGTATATTGTTGGCAAAACGAGGACACACAACTGAGGGGGTGAATAAGTTGTGACATAAACTTAAACTTTTCCTACTTAACTTAATCTCAGATCTGATGAATAAGCAATTAACCACAAACAATTAACACATCAAAGAGATAGATAACACCAAGATTTTTGCATGGAAACCCCATTAGGGGAAAAACCACAATGGATGTTAGTCCACAAGATTATACCCTGTTAAAATTATAATGAGAAATAATAAGGGGAATGCACATGCATTCAGGCACACTGCCTAGAGCTCATTGCTCAAATAAAAAAGAGAAATCACTATCCAACAATACAAAATAGGATTGAAATCCAAAGAATACGAACTAAGAAAATATCTTTTGCACAAGCCTGATTATAGTTCCAATTAAGCTTAGAAAACCTTTTTCACACTTCTCTCAAACTTCTTCACTCTCTGCTTTGCAATCAAATGATAGAAACACTATTCACACATCTTCACTTTCTCTAGAATACATTCACACTTATGCACACACTAACTTTGCTCAACCAATTGCTCTTATATATCCACAAAATGAGATTTCATCACAACTTAGTCGGCCAGGAAAATAAAACATATTTTCAATGTCGGCGCAAATTTACAAATAAATTTCCAATGCAAATCCACTAAGGTTGGCCACAACATAGTGGAGACCCAAATTAATATCTCCAACACAAAAATACTTTAATTAATTACACCATGAAGATCCACAACACGTTACCACTAATATGTTGGTCAGGAACATGAAAAACTAAACATGTGCAAGAAAAGATCTTCAACCACGAGCTCTCCGAGTAATGTGGATGTACCAAAAAGATAGAGAATGTTCTAGAGACATTAGAGAACACCAAGAAACAATAGAGGAACATCCACAACAACTGAGATTACCAGAATCACACAATCTTCATTCACTGTCAGACCACAACACACTCAAAACTTCACGCGGACCTCTGAAACTTCTGGTAGATGATCTAGAAACATTCAACAATAAACTCTTTAATCCACACCATCTAATCTTTAACGTAAAAAACAAGACACCTTCAAGACCTGCACAGTTCCATTGGGAACCTAAAACACTTTCTTTTACAAATTTCTCAATATCCTCAACATATACAACAACTAATATACCAAATGATAATAGTGTTGACATCAATGACAACCACATATCAACAACCATATCCACAACATCCAACAATCTCCCCCTTTGGAATTGATGGCAACACATGATGTGAAAAATACCATCAATCCAACACACTTACTTCTTCTCCTTAGCTGCTCTTCTCCCACATGGCTCTTCTCCTTAGAAATATTTTTTACAATACACTTCTCCCCCTTTGACATCAATGGAAAAGGTAACCACGACCTTTCCAAATACATGCTCTGAGCCACATAACTGCACATCTGACTACTCCCCCTAAGTAGCAGCCATGGAAACATCAATCCAGATCAGAATATAGCAATGTAGCTCACAGATTGATGCAAGAAAATGCATCTTTAGTTCTTATCTAGAGGGGTAATCACCCCTAGCATTCCTTTGAGATACTCAAAAGTATCCTTCGGTAATGACTTAGTAAATATATTTGCAATTTGTTCTTTGGTAGGCACATATTCCAATCTAACTTCTTTCTCATTCACTTTCTCCCTCAAGAAATGAAACTTGATTGATATATGTTTAGTCTTGGAATGCAGCACCAAATTATTTGAAATATTTATTGCACTTGAATTGTCACAGTATATGGCAATAGGTTTTTCATATACCACCCTAATATCTTTCAACTTTTGTTTTATCCATATCACTTGCGTATAGTTCTTTGTAGTAGCAATGTATTCTACTTCAACAGTGGATAGAGAAATGGAATTCTACTTTTTGCTCAACTAGGACACCAATTTCTTCCCTAGGAAGAAAGCACCATCACTAGTACTTTTCTTGTCATCTACATCTCCAGCCCAATTTGCATCAATATATGCACACAAAGTGAGATCATCATCCTTTAGATACCAAAGTCTAAAGTCAACTGTTCCTTTTAGATACCTGAAAAATTCTTTTCACGACAATCACATGTGATTCTTTTGGATCAGCCTAAAATCTAGCAACCATACATACAACATTCATAATGTCTAGTTTAGTCTGAGTTAAGTAGAGCAATCCACCAATCATTGACCTGTATCTAGTTTGATTTGCCTTAGGAGAATCATCATTCTGAGTCAACTTACATCTGGTCACCATGGGAGTACCAACAGGTTTTGAGTCATCCATTCCAAACTTCTTCAACAGTTCTCTCACATATTTGGATTGAGATATGAAAATCCCCTTGTCTAACTGAGTAACTTGTAATCCTAGAAAGAACTTCATCTCTCCAATCATACTCATCTCAAATTCATTCTTCATTTCATCAACAAACTTCATACATAGATTATCATCTCCTTTAAAAATGATGTCATCAACAAAAACTTCTATAATTAACTTGTAACATCCCACTACGTAACCCCGAAGGGTAAGAGCCCAAAAGAGGACAAGATAAATTTTTTTGATACATAAAGAATAACTTACACAAAAAATAGTTTGCAATACAATATATTGACAACATACATGGCCAAGCATGGCCAAACACAACCCAAAGGAGAGGAATAATCCACCCTCCAAAGAAAATCCAAACAGGAGCAAATAAGATAGCTCCAAAAAATTTGCTCCCGAACCCCCTTGTTTTGGAACTTCCTACTCCGGAACTTCTTGGTTCGGAAATTTCTGCAGCAGCAACACAAAACAACAAATAGAAAGCACCGATGCGCCCAAACTTTGCAGACCATTGCATGAAGGAAATACACAACCAAAGCTCTGATTTTTTTTGCATGAAAACCTTTGAAGGAAAATCCATAAATATCATTATAATACAAGCGAGTTTGATACCAACACCGGAACTCATAAACCAAATATAAACCATCACATTTCTTCTCATTAATTTATATGGTTACATTTTCTCTCTCAAGAGAGTACAATATACACATAAAAAAAAAAGAGTACAAAGACAGCCATAAATAAAATACATCAACATATAAGACAAGTACAAGAGAGAACAACTCCAATTGGTGCTCCAAAAAAAACCTGTACGCCGGTCCCCAATGGCGGTGGCAATGCCTCCCTACCATGTGGACTCAAAAGAGGCCACCCCACCGTGCTTAGAGGTAGTCACAAGGCCCAAGTAGAAATAACAAGGCAAGGGTAACATATGGCCAACACTCACATCAGACACGAAACAAACATAGAATGCAATGCATTAAAGCCAATATCACAACATGAAGATGCTCAGACAATAATACGTCGGGTACTACTCATGACTACTAAGGTATGAGGAACTAGAGCGTAGATTGGATGGAGTGTCATCATGCATGCTCGAAGGGATGGTGCCACATAGAACCAAGTACACTTCTCATACAAACGAGGAGACTCAATCATGTCTGTATCAACACCCTACAGATGAATAACTCAACGCCCTACCGACGGATAGGCCTTCTCATTTAACCAAATGAGGAATCCATAGCAAATGTGAAACAATGAAAAATCCACTAAAACCATCAATAAAACCATTTAACACAACCAAGCAAACATTGTTGTGAAATCATTCAAACAACTGATTTCATACACTCACAAGTAGATCAAACACATTCAAACATTCACCATTAACTTCATAAAAGAACCAATAATATAATTTGGTATAAACCTCACTAAATCATTCTGAAAAATCATGTTTAAATTAGATAAAATCTACCAAGAGGCAGTGACACAAAACACAGTTTCAACTATTGTGCAAACGCATGAGAAAGAGGTGTAGAAATCTCATAAAAATTCAAAGTGCCCAAATTAAAAAATCGGACAACGACCTAGTTCATATTTCGATGTTTCTAGATGGATTATTTTTTTAATTTTCAATTTTATGACCCAAAATAAGGTGTTGTTTAGAAAAAATGTCATTTTAAGCATGGATGGGCAAAAAATATGAAAAATAAAAGTGCCCGGATTAAAAATCGGACAAAGACCCAGTTGAGATATGGATGTTTCTACATGGAATCCAATTTTATTTTACATTTTTAATAGATAGTTAAAGATTAGCAAATAAAAACATCATTTAACAGGAAGACACAAATTTGACCAAAAAAGAAAGTGCCCAGAATTAAAATTTTCCAAAAACCCAGTTGAGATCTTGGCATTTCTACATGAAATCCACCCTTGAAATTCATTTTTATCAAGAGGATAATAAGAAAAAAAGAAAAAAACATTTTACAAATTGGGCAAAAAGAAGAAGAATATGAAAGAGCCCATAAATCAGATCTTTCCAACCACCCATTTCATATTTGCTGGAAATGTACAAAAATCTGCCATACAAAATACTACAGAGCAAAAAATTGAATTTAAAACATCCATCATTCAAACTCCAAGCAATAAAAAAATGAAATAGAGGAGTTCCTCCAATTTTCATAAAATAAAAATAACTCTAATCAGAAAAATACCAGCCATATAAGAAACATGAGCGAATGCCCAAATAACCAGCCATACAATTTTAAAGAATAACAGAAAATACATCAATTTGCTCCAAAACAGAAATGAGAGAATAATCTAACTATAAAGCACAACTGGGTTCCAAATTGGGACAACAAGGAGGAAATGGCATGCTAAAATCAACAATCAGATGCCCACAAAATCTTCTCAACAAAAAATCCACATTTCTCCCCAACTCTGTCGCCCAATTCATGGGGTTTTTCCTTCTACTTTCCAAATAGAAAATTTCTTCTCCTCCCCAAAAGAATAACTCCCACAAAATAAAACTTCCTCCCCTTTTATATTTTCTCAAAACAATAAAAATGAAATAAGGCATCTTATAAAACAAGCTATTAAAGCTTCGAAAAACAATTAACTAAAATCACTAAATATCCAACATTCCCTCTTTCATATAAAAATAATAATAATTTAAATCCAAACATTAAAATACACACAAGCTCCCCAAGAAGGTTTAAATAAAACTATGAGGGCTCACATAAAAGATTAATAAAATCATTTAAAAATTTCCAACTGAAATATATCATTCTCTCGAATGATTAATAAAAATCATTTAAAATAACATATTTAAAATCTCATGAATAAAACCATTCAAATCTAAAATCAATTAAACATCCAGAATTGTTCTGTTCTTTCTCTCTGCAACTCCATTTTGTTGAGGGGTTCGGGGAGCAGATAACTGTCAATTAATTCCATGCTCTTCACACTAAGAGTTGAACTCCTTGGAAATGAACTCACCACCTCTGTCAGATCTCAGCCACTTGATTTTCAAACCTTTCTCATTTTCTTCCATAGCCTTGAAACTTTTGAGCTTCTCCAATGCTTCACATTTTTCTCTTAAAAAGGAAAGCCAAATCATTCTAGAGTAATCATCAATAACCAACATAAAATACCTTTCTCCATGAATACTTTTGACTCTGGAGGGACCACAAAGGTCAGTATGTAGCAACTCCAACAAATTATTTGAAGATAATTTTTGCTCCAGAAAGAGACTCTAGTTTGTTTACCCATCTGACATTCCTTACAGATTATATTAGCAGGCTTCACTAACCTAGGCATATCTCTTACTGCTTGAGTAGAACTTATCTTGATAATGTTGTCAAAGTTTACATGACACAACCTTCTATGCCACAACCAACTTTCATCTACTTGAGCAATTAAACAACTCCCACTAGCAGTATTCAGGTGAAAAATATTACCTTTTGTTTGTTTTCCTGTTGCAATCATATTCCCGGAACTTCCATGTATCTTGCATCTTCCATCTTTGAACTGAAGATCATATCCCTTGTGAACCATATGTCCAACACTCAACAAGTTATGCTTCAATCCTTCAACATAGAGGGCATCATCAGTCTTATCTTTACTACCAAGGCAAATAAATCCTCTACCATGAACCACACCAGCATTGTTATCTCGAAATATTACAACCCCACCATCATACTTCTCTAGACTCACAAATTTTATTTTATCACTGGTCATATGATGTGAGCATCCACTATCAATGACCCATTCATCTTTTTCTTCAACTCGGGCTGCAAGAGCCTTTTCATCGTTAGCAGATTTAGTTGCCACAAGATTATCTTCAATGGTAGCAATGAAAGCCCATTCATATTCATTTCTATTATCTTTATTAGACTCATCATCAGTTGATGCTTCTTCAACAAAGTAGCATCTCCTTTGGAATCTAGAATTTTTAGGCTTAGATCTAGGAACTCTTTCAGGACATCTTGATGCAAAATGACCTATTTTACTGCATGAAACAAATTTAATAGGCAATACATCTTCATACTTACCTTTTCCTCTCCCTTCCTGCTTTGCAATCAGTGCTTCCAATTCTTCTACCTCTCTTTCTTTATCTTCAAGTCGTTTCAGTTCTTCATCATACTTGGATATCTTTTTGGAACTCTCTCTCAGACTATATCTTTTCTTGTTACTTCCAAATACAGTAGCCTTGAATGCAGATTCAGTCTTCGGTGTAGATTCACCAAATTCACTTATTTCAAAAGCAGTAAGCTTCTCAATCAACGTGTCTCTTGCCATCTTGTTTACTGATCTGAACTCTTCAATAGCATGAACCTTCATTTTATAGGAGGGAGACAAGGATTTGAGTACTTTAGCCACAATTTCATCCTCATCCACAAAACCACCGGTGCATGTAATACCCATCACTATTTCATTTACTCCTTGCATAAAATAAGTGATATTTTCATCTTCACCCATCTTCAAATTCTCATACTTGCCTTTCAAGCTCTGTAGCTTAGCCATCTTCACCTATGCATCTCCTTCATACAAAGTTTCCAATTTCGTCTAAATCTCATGAGTTGTTTGCAATCCTACCACATTAGCCATCTCTGAATCTATCAAAGCACTCACCAGAGCTTCAATAGCCCTAATATTATTTTCAACTTCTTTGATCTCATAAGTAGTGGAGGGACCATTCTGAGGAATAACATATGGATCTTTTGTAATCTTCCAGAAGGCTTCACCAATACATCTTAAGTGACATTGCATCCTAACTTTCCATAGTGAATAGTTAGTGCCATCAAATCTCAGACTGTCCTTCTTGAATGTTGCCATTCCAGGTCACCTCAAGCTTTTAGACTTCTTCAGAGGAATCTGCTCTGATACCAATTGTTGGCCTCTGATACAGACACACAACTGAGAGGGGGGTGAATCAGTTGTGACAAAAACTTAAACTTTTCCTACTTAACTTAATCTTAGATCTGATGGATAAGCAATTAACCACAAACAATTAACACATTAGAGAGATAGGTAACACCAAGATTTTTGCATGGAAACCCTATTAGGGGAAAAACCACAGTGGATGTTAATCGACAAGATTATACCCTGTTAAAAGTATAATGAGAAATAATAAGGGGAATTCACATGCATTCAGGCACACTGCCTAGAGCTCATTACTCAAATACAAAAGAGGACTCACTGTCCAACAATACAAAATAGGATTGAAATTCAAAGAATACGAACTAAGAAAATAGCTTCTGCACAAGCCTAATTATAGTTCCAATTAAGCTCAAAAAACCTTCTTCACACTTTTCTCAAACTTCTTCACTCTCTGCTCTGCAATCGAATGATAGAAACACTATTCACACATTTTCACTTTCTCTGGCATACATTCACACTTATGCACACACTAACTTCGCTCAACCAATCAATCTTATATATCCACAACATGAGATTTCATCACAACTTAGTCGGCCAAGAAAATAAAACATATTTTCAATGTTGACCCAAATTTACAAATAAATTTCCAATGCAAATCCACCAAGTTCAGACACGACATAGTGGAGACCCAAATTAATATCTCCAACACAAAAATACTTTAATTATTGACACCATGAAGATCCACAACATGCTACCACCAACATGTCGGCCAGGAACATGAAAAATTGAACATGTGTAAGAAAAGATCTCCAACCATGAGCTCTCCGAGTAATGTGGACATACCACAAAGATAGAGAATGATCTAGAGACATCAAAGAACACCAAGAAACAATAGAGGAGCATCCACAACAACTGAGATTATCATAATCACACAATCTTCATTTAGGAACACTGTCAAACCACAACACACTCAAAACTTCACACAGACCTTTGAAACTTCCGATAGATGATCTAGAAACATTCAACAATAAACCCTTTAATCCACACCATCTAATTTTTTAACGTACAAAACAAGACACCTTCAAGACCTGCACAGTTCCACTGGGAACCTAGAATACTTTCTTTTACAAATTTCTCAATATCCTTGACATATACAACAACTGATATACCAAATGCTAATAGTGTATATATGTGTGTGTGCAATTATAGTTAGAGTAGTTCTGGGTCTCATAGACTAACAATGCAACTTATTTTATATGGAAGGTTCATAAGGTGGACTTCCTTGCATGTATGGGAGCTTTCGTGGGCGTCATCTTTATCTCTATGCAAATGGGCCTTGTCATTGTGGTATTGATTAAATCCTCTTTGCCTAAATCCTTGTCGGGTTTCTTTCTCTAACATTGTTCTCAATATGCCATTTTACATATATACACATATATAGACATTTTGTTTAGAATTATACATTTCAGTTGCGGTCTCAGTTGCTAGTATCTTTTTCTTTCTAGTTATTTTTTAGGAAGAATTTGGTGGGTAAGTACATTGGGCTGGGATTTAGTTTTAAACAGCTAGAAATTTTTCATTATGTAAGAATATTTGTAAAAAAATTGTTTTGTGTCATATATTTCAACAATGCAAGCAGAAAATTTCAAGCCCCTCATTAAATTCAAGTCGTATGACACAATCACTAAATGCTAACATTTCAATGTTATGTAAATTAGGTGGTGTTTTTGTAGTGTATCAAATTATCTAACTATGAGTTGGCATTTTTGTGTAGTTTCAAGTAAATCTTCATTGAATCATATTATGTATGTTCAAATCTAGATCATTTTCTACAAAAGCATTGGGTAGCTGTATGACATAGTTGTGTCTTGCAACTTTGTCTTCAATTCCTTGCTATCTAGTTGGGTATCTTCTATTGCTTCTCTGACTTGTTGAACTACTTCTCTTTTTTAATCTCCATGATTGAATTCATGTAGGGTTAGAATTAATTTCATTTTCAGCCAATTTAAGGCTTTCTTTTCACATCAGATTATTTATATATTATGGTCATCATAATTGTGCTTCTCACTTTTCAATGAATAGCTAATTATGAATAGATTGAAGCAACAACAATGGGCAGACTAGTTTTGGTTTGACCCATTTTAAAAAGAATTATGGTTTGTTAGGTCTATGTAACATTTTTCTTGCAAACTCTATCCATTTTTTTCATGTGACATGTTGATTACATGAGATAATTTATGTACAATCTTGTCTCTCTTTGAGGTCATAGAGTCTTAGTCGTGTGGTGTCTATTATTTTTTTACTCATGTGCATGAAATAGCTAGCACATGTTATGTACCAAGATAGTTTGTAAATCTTATCTTAGTGCATTTTTCTTGTAAGATTTCCTTCTTTTCTCAATATGAAGTAGAGTTAAACTGATGAAGAATAGAATTAGCATTTTTTTTTGTAGGTTGCAAATGAATTCTTAAACTAATGAAGAATAGAATTGACATTTTGTTTTGTAGGTTGCAAATGAATTGGTAAACAAACATGAAGAGTTTGAATGCTGAGTGCTTGCAATTTGCACAAATCAAAAAGTCACAAATTTGGGGTGGAGAACTTGAATTACTTATGGCTTCATATGTTCAATAGTAAGTTTATAGGTTCATGATTCCATTCAAATATTCCTTTGCATTAATTTTTCAACTACCATGCATTCAAGTTTCATTATTGGCCATGACAGCGCAAGGGGAATCTGAATCTATTTTGGTTGTTTGCAGCTGCTCTATTGGCATTAGTTATTCTACCTACTATATTCATCATTGCCACTCAAACTAACAAACATGGTGTTCAAATTGTAAGTGTCAAACATCAATAGAACTTCACTATTTTATGTGGGTACTTTTTGAACATAATATTTGATATATTAAATCTGATTTTCCTATCTCCACAGATTGGTCACTTGCAGAAAGGACTCAATCCACCTTTTGCAAACATGCTACTTTGTAGCAGCAAATATTTGGCACTAACAGTAAAAACAACCCTAGTCACTGGACTTTTTTCTTTGATGATATTACCCATATTCCAATTGGGTAGATCAATAATAGTTTTCCATTATCTTACTAAAATAAATCATTTTTTTTGGGTTGCTCTTAAGGAAGTTTAGTAATTTTACAAGAAGGTATAGCTGTGAGAAGAATGTTTGCTTCAATCAACGGTTACCATGCTAATGAAAACAAAGAGATGATGGCGATTGGTTTGATGAGCATGGTAGGATCTTGTGCCTTCTGCTATGTTACAACTAGTATATACATAGTAAATTCAATTCAATTGTACACCGCTTACATGCAATTTAATGAATTGAAGTATGAAAAACTCCATTGCAGGATCTTTCTCTTGTTTAGCAGTGAATTACAATGTAGGATACAAAAGTGTTGTTTCCAACTTAGTGCTTTATATATATATATATATGTATGTATGTATGTATGTATATCTATATGTACACATATATATGTATGTATGTATATGTATGTATGTGTTTATATATATGTATGTATGTGTGTGTATATATATATATTAAAGTGCAGTCGTTGTTAATGGATTATGGTGTTAAGTTTTATGACTGTCAAGCAAAAGGTTCTTGTGTGTACAATCACATTTAGAATTTATTTAGATTTGATTTTTATTTATTGTGAATAGATTCAAGTGCAGTCGCCATTAATGTATTATGGTGTTGAGTTTTGAGTCTGTTAAGAAAAGGATTATTTGCCTTGTTTATGCAAAATGTTGAAGGATAAAAAAGACAAATGACACTTGAAAACATGAGTCTCTATCGCCACAATGTTAAAACATTAGAAATGCATTGAATTTTTTTCCTTGCTCGTTTCTCATTGGTCAAAAGATTTTTTCCCAAATTTGCTAATCGAAAAATCATAAAACCACTGGGAAAAATATGAGGAGCCAATCAAAAAAAGGGAGAAAAGGCCAAAAATTCCATTTTAAAAGTAAGCACGCCCTAGAACATAGGAAAATTATGTGCTTTTGAATTGATGTGATTTTCCACAAGCTTTAATGCATGGAAATGAAAACATTAGTCTCCTCCTTATGTTGCATACACATACATGTAGATATGTATATATATATATGTAGATATATACATATATTCATATATATATATATACATACATATATTCATATATATATATATACATACATATATACATATATATATATATATATATATACATACATATAAACATACATATATGCATTGCATATTAGCTAGTGTAGACATGAACTTGTGATTTTGTTTTAATAGATTGAAGTGCAGTTGGCATCCATGCATGGCAGAGAAAACATTAATTGCATCATTAATGGTGGCTAACAGAGAAGTCAATATTAATGAATTATGGTGTTAAGTCTTTAACTGAACAATGGAGATTAACCCATAAAAGCACTCGATGGTAGGGAACAACAGATATAGGAACTTACAAAAGTCTCCTTATTTGGTTCCAACACAATAGCTATAAACCCTCTCAAGAGACATAGTTTTTACCCTAATTCAATGTTCTAAGCAAATGAATAAACAATGCAAATAATACTTTTCTTGATAGACTCAAAACTCAACACCATAATCCATTAATGGCAACTACACTTGAATCTATTCACAATAAATGAAAATCAGATCTAAATAAATGCAAACATATATATATATATATATTTATATATATGTATATATACTTATATATATACATACATACATCTATGTATTTATATGTATGTATATATATATATACATACATCTATATATGTGTGTATATATATGTCTGTATGTAAATATGTATGTATATATATGTATGTGTTTATATATATATATGTATGTATGCATGTATATATGTGTGTGCGTGTATGTGTGTGCAATTACAGTTGGAGTAGTTCTGGGTCCCATAGACTAACCATTCAACTTATTTTATATGGAAGGTTGATAAGGTGGACTTCCTTGCATGTATGGGAGCTTTCATGGGCATCATCTTTATCTCTGTGCAAATGAGCCTTGTCATTGTGCTATTGATTGAATCCTCTTTGCCTAAATCCTTGTTAGGCTTCTTTCTCTAACATCGTTCTCAATATTCCATTTTAAATATACACACATATATAGACATTTTGTTTAGAATTATACATTTCAGTTGTGGTCGCAGTTGTTAGTATCTTTTTCTTTTTAGTTTATTTTTAGAAAGAATTTGGTGGGTAAGTACATTGGGCTGGGATTTAGTTTTTAATTGCTAGAAGTTTTTCATTATGTAAGAATTTTTGTACAAAAATTATTTTGTGTCATATGTTTTAGCAATGTGAGTAGAATATTACAAGCCCCTCATTAAATTCAAGTCATATGACACAATCACTAAATGCTAACATTTCAATATTATGTAAATTAGGCGTTGTTTTTATAGTGTATCAAATTATCTAACTATGAGTTGACATTTCTGCGTAGTTTCAAGTCAATCTTCTGACTCATATTATGTATGTTCAAATCTAGATCATCCGCTACAAAAGCATTGGGCAACTGTATGACATAGTTGTGTCTTGTAACTCTGTCTTCAATTCCTTGCTATCTGGTTGGGTATCTTCTATTACTTCTCTGACTTGTTGAGCTACTTCTCTTTTTTAATCTCCATGATTGAATCCATGTAGGGTTAGACTTAATTTCATTTTCAGCCAATTTAAGGCTCTCTTTTCACATCAAATTATTTATATAATTATGTCATCATTATGCTTCTCACTTTTCAATGGATAGCTAATTCTGAATAGATTGAAGCAACAACAATAGGGAGATTGGTTTTGGTTTGTCCCATTTTAAAAAGAATTAGGGTTTGTTAAGTCTACGCAACATTTTCCTTGCAAACTCTATCCATTTTTTCTCATGTGACATGTTGATTACATGATATAATTTATGTGCAATCTTGTCTCTCTTTGAGTTCATAGAGTCTTAGTTGTATGGTGTTTGCTATTTTTTTGCTCATATGCATGAACTAGTTAACACATGTTATGTACCAAGACAGTTTGTAAATCTTATCTTAGTGCATTTTTCTTGTAAGATTTCCTTCTTTTCTCAATATGAAGTAGACTTAAACTGACGAAGAATAGAAATGTCATTTTTTTTTGTAGGTTGCAAATGAATTGGTAAACAAACATGAAGAGTTTGAATGTTGAGTGCGTGCAATTTGCATAGATCAAAAAGTCACATGTTTGGGGTGGATAACTTGAATTACTTATGGCTTCACATGTTCAATAGTAAGTTTATAGGTTCATGATTCCATTCAAATATTCCTCTACATTAATTTTTTAACTACCATGCATTCAAGTTTCATTATTGGCCATGATAGAGCAAGGGGAAGCCAAATCTATTTTGGTTGTCTATAGATCCTCCATTGGCATCAGTTATTCTATCTACTATATTCGTCTTTCCCACTCGATCTGACAAACATGGTGTTCAAATTGTAAGTGTCAAACATCAATAGAACTTCACTATTTTATGTGGGTAGTTTCTAAGCATAATATTTGATACGTTAAATCTGATTTTCCTATCTCTGTAGATTGGTCACTTGCAAAAAGGACTTAATCCACCTTTTGCAAACATGCTACTTTTTAGTGGCGAATATTTGGCACTAACAATAAAAACATGCCTAGTCACTAGACTTACTAGTCCCTTCCTTTTAAGGCGAGAGACTAATATTTTCACTGAGTTCATGGGTATTAATGCATTCCTTGAGAACCGCGCGGGTAATGTAAAAGCTGTAGTTTGTGGGATTATTTTATTAATAGGGAATTTTGACCTTTTTTTGCAATTTTCTCATTGGTTGTTGGTATTTTCCTCGTGGTTTTGTATTTTTGAATTTAATTTAATTATTCTAATTAATTTAATCAATTCATAATGTTTTGTTGCTATTGGAAATATTTCATGACTTGTAATGTTCTTTGATATAGTCGTGTCTTTGTGCCAAGTGTTTATGTTGACGCGTGGCATTTTAATGAGGAAATTATGCATTTACTATTTGCTAATCTTCATTTATTGTGAATAGACTGAAGTGCAAGCATCATTAATGACTTATGCTGTGAAGTTTGAAGTTTGTCGAGCAAAGGATTATTTGCATTGTTTATTCATTTGATTAGGTGATAGGATATGGGTTAAAATCAAGGTTAAATTGTGTTGTTGGCGTATTTATGCAATGAAACCTAAAAATATCTCGTTGATCTCCACATAAAATCGCTCTACTTTCATTTATTGTGAGTAGATTGAAGCAAAAGCTAAAGGGTCTGTCGTGGTAGGGTTTTATAAATTATTCCTACATACTTCACCCATTTTTTGTCATCAGCATCGATGATACCATGACACAATTTGTGCAGAATCTCGAGGTAAATCTCTTGCCATAGTTTCTGTGAATTTTAATTTTTTGGAACTTGTACACAACCTTAAATCGAATTGTGAATAGATTGAAGCAGTAGTTGCAAGGAGATTGGTTTTGCATTGTTTGATTTAAAAAAAATGCTTTAGTAAGGTTTCATAATATATTTCCTACAAAATCTATTCATTCTTTCTCATTAGCATCGTTGAAATCTTGAGGTAAGTCCCATGCCATGATTTCAATGAGTTTTTTTTGGGGGGAATCCGTAAATCTGACTCTTGGGTGTAGGGTTTATTTGAGAAAAATAAAGCTTCTTACTATGGCATCATATTCTCTCCTGTAAATTACAAAGAAACTAAATTAAGAATAATTAATTGATTCAAGGAGATTAGGTGATTGAGAAGCAACACAAATAGCTTGAGCTCATGAGCCTACGAAACCCCACACGTAGCAGCAACACCAGGGCTGTAGCATTTGTACACCCCAAAAAACATAGTCCTACCAATATCAAATCCAAGGAACCCTCGGCCAACGAACATGTCATATAACCCATCAAAACACAATAAAAGATAAAAATAAGGGAAAGATTGTTGGTATGTTACCTATCCTTTGTTTTCTGACGATCCCAGTCATCCCAGGAGACACAATCAATGACATATTCAACAACACGATACAACTTGTGTAGGATTTTCAGGTAAATTGAGATTTATTTCATTTGAACACAATTATGTTGCTATTTACATGAAGGGATTGGTTCTTTGAAAAGTTGTCTCATGTTGGGAAAAACAACTTTCAAGGAATTGAAACATACTTTAACTTGCAACCAATATTTTCATTTAAAAGCTTGCAAATTTGTTAGATTTCAAGAACCAAATGCAATAAGTAGGGTAGGCTTCATTTCATCTGATTATCATGCCCAAGAAAAATAAGCATACATGTGGCACATGCCCATTTGAGGATATTTCATTGGGATATATTGCAATTGTTGTGCTAGTTCAAGGCAAATCAATCAGGTATGCCTGAACTTTTTAGATTTTTCCTCCTGAAGTTGCTTTGATATGGCTTAGGCTTTTGTTGCCTATATTTCATTGGGAGATATTGCAATTGTTGTGCTGGTTCAAGGAAAATCAATCAGGTATGCCTGAACTTTTTAGATTTTTCCTCTTGAAGTTGCTTTGATATGGCTTAGGCTTCTGTTGCTTATATTTCATTGGGAGATATTGCAATTGTTGTGTTGGTTCAAGGAAAATCAATTAGGTATGCTTGAACTTTTTATATTTTTCCTCTTGAAGTTGCTTTGATATGGCTTAGGCTTCTATTACCTATATTTCATTGGGAGATATTGTAATTGTTGTGTTGGTTCAAGGCAAATCAATTAGGTATGCCTAAATTTTTTAGATTTTTCCTCTTGAAGTTGCTTTGATATGGCTTAGGCTTCTGTTGCCTATGATATTATTCTTTTTCTTTATGTTATCATTCCAATTAAGTTACAAAGCAAAATGAATTTAATTATGCACACAAGGCCTTATGGTTTATGGAACTCTAAACATTGTAGCTGCATCAGTGCTGAAGTTTGAGACACTGTCACTTCCTTATGAATGTTAGATCTTTTTTAATCAATCAAGTAAAATTCCCTTAAATTTTTAATTCTTGCCACTTCACAAGGCATCTGTATAGTTGAGTCAAATTTCATATAAGTTAAGATGCTCCTTGATCAAATATTTCACTCTTTCTACTACTCCCATGATATAGAATACACAAATCATCAATCTTCATTTATCCAAGACTGAAGCACATTTTAATCATGCCACATCTGATTTCATGTGAACTAGGGGAATTTTATTGTGTGTGTTGATGAAGCATGCTCTGTTCTTCATACCCATTGCACACTCTTAGACAATCTGTGAAATTAAATAAGTGGCAAGGTTTTGGGATTGTTAAAAGAAATATATATTTGAGTTTTTTGCTTTTAAATCATCTAAAAATTGAGAAAAACTATTTTCCCCTACCTTTTGTGTGAGCCTCACATATCCTGCATGCCCTCCTCTTTGCACCTTTCCCCCTTTGCTACTCACCTTGTCTATGTGCTTTCATTTCCTTAAAACCAAATTTGTCCTTAACCTTTCAAAAGAGTATTAAAAGTGTGATGTGTATGCTCCCAAGCTTGAATTGCTAAAAAGGCCAAAATGACCCAAAGGCACTATATCTTCACTTGATGTGCTTAAACACCAAAAGTACACTTGTCATGCTTTTTGAGATAAATCACCTAAAATGCTTAAATGTTATAAAAAGTCTACCAAGTGTGCTATCTTTGCTTTTTGTACTAAGTGTGTCACACATTCCATACTTTTTAATTTTTTGTTTTGTCTCCCAGTGACCTATAAATCCCCCTTCCTACCCTCCCTCCACCTTTTTTTGTTTGAAAAATGACATCCCCATCCATCTTCATCTCCTGCTGATCCTGCCTCATATGCTTGGACCAAATCTAGGAAAGGTTACAACATTCAGGTATCTGCCTGAGGCTGTTGCCATACATTCTATTTGGACTACTCTTTATAAAGCTTGATTAACTACATCAAATATCTAGTTTCAGAGTATTATTCAAAGAGGATGTAAATGGGGTTTTGACTCTCAAATTGAAACTCATTATCTTCTCTAGAAACATAGCTACATAACTAACCCTTGGATGATCGATTTTTTGTGGAATGGATGGTAAAGTTGTCCAGGCATTGACTTCGTATTGAAGAATGCATTTCTAGACTTCATCTATGTGTTGTAAGGAGGATGCAAATGTTGTGATGGTATTGTTGCTTGGTGCAATCATTTTAGCTACTGGTCTCAAGTCCAAATATTTTGTAACTTCTTTTGTTCACCATTTGATAGGATGTGTTTTCTCGCACTTTCTAGCTTTTTGCTAATCATTGGCAACCATAAAAACATTTTGATCTCTTTGAAAATGTGCTAATGTCTTTCCTTTTATCATTTTATGATGCTCTATATGTGGAATGTATGGTATGGCTGTATAGACATTTACATTCATATTTGAAAAATGCTTTTCTTGACCTCATCTATCATTTATTTGTTTCGAGGAGCATGCAAATTCCATGAGGTATTACCACTTTGTGCAATCCTTTTAGCTACTGGTTACATGTTGAAATATGCTCTCTCTACCTTTGTTGATAAATTATTATTTGATAGGATGTGCTTTCTCCAACATTCTAGTTTGTCTTCTAATCATTGGTAATGAGGAAAACATGTTCTTCTTGAGAAAATAAGAAAGAAATTATATTAATACTTCTAATATTTGTTGCCTTTTTGTCATTTGATGAATTGCATTTTCTCACAATTATTGATGTCTCTTTGTTCTTTGTAGCCTAAGCCTCTTCAGAACATGGGTGGCCATATTTTCCAAATATGATTATATGATGTTGGTATAATAGTAGATGGGGAGCTCTTTGTGGCTTGTAATGAGTGTGCATATCCAATATGTAGGCCATGCTATGAATATGAGCACAAAGAGGGAAGTAAGTCATGTCCACAATGCAAGACTCGATACAAGCAACACAAAGGTCAGTAGATGTTTTGGCTTATTGATTAGAAAATTAGCTAAATTTTCAACTATAAGATATTTGGCATTTTTGTTATTGGCAGTTTGAGAATATTATTTTTGCTTCTTTTTGGAATTAAACTAGAAGCTCACAATAGTCTTTTCTTGTATTGGCTATCTAGGTAGTCCCCGAGTGGCTGGTGATGATGAAGAAGAGGGTGTAGGTGATTTAGATGATGAGTTCAACCACACTCACTCTAATAGGAATGAGAAACAACATATCACAAAGGAAATATTGCATTGGAAAATGGCCTATGGGTGTGGGGAAGATGTTGGCCCATCCAACTCTTCAAGTGAGAAACTTTCTCAAGCTCCTTTTACCAGTGGAAAATAGGTAGGGAAGTTCTCTTCTGAATTATAATGAATGGGAATATATTAATATTTGACGTTATCTTTGTTTTTCCAGTCAACTCTAAATATATTGACTTTGGGTAGGTTTTGGGTGAATTACCTGTAGTAGGTCCAAACCATAGTATAATGACTGCTCCACCCACTAGTAGTGGCAGTGGAAAATGTGTGCATCCACTACCTTTTGTTGATCCTTCTCAAAACTGTTACTTAAACGAATTCTTGGTAGATCTTTCAGTTTTCTAATGATGTTGTTTTTCTTAAATTATATTTTTTAGGGCTAAAATTGCTAAAAGTAGATTTAGTGTTGCTTTTAACAGTTCAAATGAGGGTTATGGACCCCACAAAAGACTCAAATACCTATTGAGTTGGAAGCGTTGCATGGAAAGATAGAGTAGAAAGATGGAAGAAAAAACATGATAAGCATATTTCTTTAAATTCAGTGCTACTAATGCCTTTCACCCAATATGGCTTAACCCATTGCAATAATTGTGTTAAACAACTTCCATCACCTATCTATATATCAATACTAAAAGTACATATGTAGTAAAAAGGAAACAAATTCAAAGTAAAAATAAAGAGAAAGGTTCTTTTAAATAAAAAAGAAAACTTAAAGATACTTAGCTAAAACTCTTTTGCAAAATAAACATCCTTCATACTATTTTGACATCCATCATGTAGTGTTGACATCAATGACAACTCATTAATGACAAACTTCTTCATTCTTTCAACAATCTCCCCCTTTTTCATTGATGGCAACATGTGCCAAAACATAACATCTTCTCCAAAAATATCTCTTCCCACACATAACTCTCTCCCTTTGACATCAAGGGAAAAGGGTGCTCCCCTCAAACATAGATACAAACTGAACTATCTCCCCCTTAGGAAGCTAACCAAAAACTCCTAATACTTTCGCATATGTACAAAAGAATCTAAAAACATGAAATATTGAAAGATATATAGAAATAGAAATGGTCAATCCAAATATGTTGACCCCTAAATTTTCTGAAGAATAGCTTGCCAAGTAGATTTTCCTTCTTCCCAACTCTTCTTTGTTGTTGCAAGCATTCTGTGTAGAGACTCAAGCTCTGTCAATGTTTCTTCTCCTTCTTCTATAGTACTGGGGGTAAGATTCAACTTTGGGATTTTGTCAATACTAGCAAGAGCACTTGAGATAGGTATATGCTTTCTTTTTACCAAGTCCCTTAGCTTCACAAGCTGCTTGATAATCTCTTCCTTTTGGCTCTGTAAAGTGAAGAATTTGTCATGCAAGTCCACTATAGCAATTCAAGACTTTTCATCTCTATCTAGTGCCATATCATAGGCTTTAGATGCATTAGCTATCTGAGACTCAATCAAGTCCATTTCATCTTTTATCCCTTGTGTGGCATCTAGCCACTTCATGCAATACAAAAATAATTTTTTTGCACCATCCTCGCAGGATAGTACTTCCTTCAAACATTCTTCAAAATTTTTATGTGCACATGCACATTTTTCTATGATATCCATTAACTTCTTCTCTGTAATCCTTGACTCAACCTTTGTTTCTTGTCTTTTTAATCCGAAGGCATATTCCTTAAAGGAATCAAATAGTAATTTGAAATTTTCCACAACAGGTAAAGATGTATCAACATTAGTTCCCGAAATGATCTCTTGTGATGCCTTTACAACCTCATATATTAATTCACCACTCTTTTGATATGTTTCAATGATTTATTTTCTTGTTGATGCACTAAACACATTACTTAGCTACAATTTATGTATAGGCGATATCTTGTCTAAATCAACACTGCCTTGTTGCATGGGCAACTACAACAATTGAGAAGAAACAACCAGTTGAAACTTTAGCTATTTTGACAAAAAAAATTCTAAAGGATTATCAGAGGAGGATTCATTGGAGGGCTTAGGTAAATCCTCAAGCTTCTTTGCTTTTTCATTCTTTTAGGTATCAAAAACCTCTTCTTCTTCACCAAAGATCTTGTCTTTATCTTTGTCTTCATCTCCTTCATTCTTGTCCTTATTTCCTTGCTCCTTATCTTCATTTTTAACAACTCCTTCCTTCTCACTATTATTCTCTCTTTCTTGATTCTCTTCATCCTTATGCCTTTGCTCATTGACTGCATCATACTTTTCACCTTCACCTATATTCTGTTATGTATCTACCAAAGGAAAAAATGTCTCTGAGTTTCCTTGATCTGTAGTCTCACGAGTTACCGAAATAGAAGTATCATCCTTTGTAGTTTCATCTCCAATATCAACAACATTCTCATCTTCAACATTTTCTTGCATTGGTTCATATGTATCAGGAGGAGTATAATCTAGATCTTCT
The DNA here is from genome assembly GCA_007258455.2 of Sequoia sempervirens. Classification (NCBI taxonomy): domain Eukaryota; kingdom Viridiplantae; phylum Streptophyta; class Pinopsida; order Cupressales; family Cupressaceae; genus Sequoia; species Sequoia sempervirens. The sequence continues at coordinate 419,057,619 of VDFB02000017.1, forward strand.
TTTGTATCAGTAGTTCTTATATTTTCATTTTTTGAATCTTGGTCCTTAGTAGAGGTAGTGGGAAACATGCCATACTTCTATGCTATATCAGTAATATTTTCTTCTATTTCCTTCTACATTTTCTCAAATTGATCCTGATCTCTTCCCATTAGAATGTGACCCTTTATTTTTTTATGAATTCTTCGCTAAGTACTTGGAACAATGTGGCCTTGTTAGCATCAGATAGGAAGAATACAATTTTCTCCACAACATCTAATATGAGCTTCTCTTCCTTTTCGTTGGATTCTTTTCTTCTCTCCATTAAGAGTTTCCACACATCATCAAGAACTTTCTTCCTAATGTTCTCCATATCAGCTTCAATTGTGATAATGAATTTTATGATTACTTCTATTATAGTGGCTCTATTTTCCTCATTTTTCTTTTTGTATAAGGTAGTTGTTTCTTCCAACATCTCATGATGCAACATACCTTAGAACAATGAGTCCAATTTCATTGGACTGAGTGGTATTTTTAGAGATGTCTTCTTTTTCTTCTCTGGTTTTGTTGTTTCTAATTTATTTTTCTTCCTTTCCTTCATCTACTTAGCATATGTACCCAAAAGGATTCTTTTTCCTTCTCAACCTATTCTTCATCTGAAGTATCAAAAATATATATATTCTTTTTTTCTTTGAAATTGTGCTACTTCTTTTTATGATCAACGGTGAATCTTCATGCTCTTCTTCTTCTTCAGATTGTACACTCACGTCCTTTTCTTTCTTAGCTTTTTCTTTTCTTCTTTTGATGTAGTGGCAGTAAAGGTTGCTGAAGAAGTTTTCTTTCTCTTTCTAGGCCTTGTGGCCTCCTCCGAAGGTTCTTCTATTACCAGAGTGCTGGTCTCTATTCTCTTTGTTCTACTAGAGGTAGAAATTGATCCAGAGGGCTATTGAATACTAGAGGGAATAGTGGAAGCAGTTCTTCTAGATCTTCTAGGTCTAGGGGACCTACTTCTTGTGCTTGTTTCTCCTTCTAATTTTTCTCTTAACACCCTTATCTATTCATCTGTGAGACCTTTGTTCTTGAAATGTTTATGTACCATTTTATTCACTCTTCTTTTTTATTTTAGGCTCTTTCAACTCCATATGTACTTTCATAGATTTCTCCTCATATGTTCCATGTATTTCTTGTGTAGGATCCTTAGGACTATTTAATAACATACCAACATAACCATCTACTTCATTTTCATTGATCTCATATGGTTGAATCTAGAGAGCTCTAGGTTCAACAACTTCAATGATGCATTCATCCATTTTGACCAAAAATGTGATATCATCTCAATATTTCTCCACCACAGACTTAGGGATGTTTTCTTGTTCATGCATTCTCTTATGAAATATCACAAATAAAGTAGTAAGAGCCTCATCTTGAGCTTTTATATCACCAATTTTGTGTAGATGTTCAAATATTTGATAGGATACATGCTTTCTTTTACTCCATATAACATTGTTTCTTCCCAGAAGCTCCCTCAAAAAGTAGAACAACAAAAAATCTACCAAAGAACCAAATTTGAAGGGGAATTTATTATCTTTAGTTTTCTTCAAGTTTTCAAAAAGTTGTTGAAGCAACTCACACAAATCATAGTCCTTTCCATTTTCCACTATCTCATGGGCTACATGAATTGATGTGACTGACACAAAATTCTCTCTGTTGGTGTAATATATCTTGTATCCTATGTCCATAGTTGCATATCTTACTACAGGATTATGTATAGTGTTCAGAGTGAGATCCCTTTAGTCAAATGTGGCTCCAGTTAATTCCATCACATCCTCGTTCTTTACAAATTTTAACACAGGTACAAGTCCAGTGTCACAAAGTCCAATAATCTCCCTTATGAATTCCTTAGATATCAATCCGGGCATGTCAGTCCATAAGAACTTATCATGCACTCTACTTAATTCCATTCTCACATACTTAAGTTCATCGTCATAGATGAAGCATGGAAACCATCGCCATACATCTTTTTTCTTTTTCACTAGGTTTTCATACTTAGGTTTGATGTTGAAATCTTCTCTAGTCAGTTGGTCTATCCACATGTCTGTAAAATTTTTGAATGGTTGTACTCTTCCATTTTTCTATGAATGTAAGCCCTAACATCCTTTCTAGGTAAAAACCTGTATGGAATACTCAGAAAATCTCTGAGTGGGTTGTTATCAAACAATTTCATGGGGTATTTCTTGAATTTCAATTGGGGTTTCTCACTCACATTCACTACTGTAGGTGTTACTATCTCTATTGAATTCAAATGCTTTAAAAAACAAATTCTATTTCAACTTTGGACAATGGTAAATACCTTTTTCTTGCTCAACAAGAATTAGGGTTTGGATGCTCTGCATCTTGAATCACCTTTGAACTCTTGAATTCACCTCAATTCACTCTACTAGCCTCAAATGCATAAAGGTGAATGAAATAAAAAAATGATAGATAAATAATCCCTTTGATTCTACCCTAATTCACATTTAATGTGCCAACCAATAAAGCTGGTAAAACCTTCTCTGTACAACATTAAACCCTAAATCACTCAACAAATCTTTGCAATTACATATTTTATTTTCAATTTTTCTCCAAAAGATCCATACTATCAATCTCTATCTTATGTCTTCATTCCAAGCAATGAAACTTCATATCAATAGGTGGTTATGTTATTTTCTGTTGTTGCTTCACCTAAGCTAATTCCTAGGTTCAATTCCCAGAGGAATTATTTGCATTGGAGGGTGGTAAAGATTCATTTGTAGTCTCTAATTCTTCCTTGTTCTTAGGTTCCTCTTTATTTCTTGAAATATTTTCCATTTCCTTCTTTCCTTCAATTAGATCAATCTTTTTAACTGGTTCATTTCTCTTTACCGAATTACTCTTCCTTAAATTCTTGCTTCTACAAAAACTAGCAATATGTCCTAGTCTGTTGCAATTATTGCATATGATATTTCTCTAAGCATTATAATCCTTTCATTCATTCTAGATCTACATTGATTAGCTTTCTGTCTGAATCCATAACATGTGTAGCAATAACCATTAAAGGATTGAATCATTCTACCACTGTTATATGCATTCATCATTTGAATTCTGCATTCATTTGCTCTATGCCCAAACTTCTTGCATGTACAGAATTGACTAGTAAAGGATGGAACATTTTGATTCATTTTGCTTCTACATTCCATTGCTCTATATCCAAATTTATTGCAAAAATAATAAATACCATTGAAAGATGGGTACCTTTGAGCATTTGGTTCTGACGGGGGTCTTCTAGCATTGTTTCTTTGATTCCAAAACATGCCATTATTCTTCTTTTCTTCAGTCTTCTTTGATTCAATGATCTTCTTTGCATTTTGATTTATTTTAGAGATTTCTCATTTTTCAAGTCCCAAACCACCTTTGTCTTTGGATGCTTTGTGTCCTACAATTAACTCATTAAGCATTGTAGAAATTGTCTTGAATTTTTCCTCATGAATTCTTGCTTTCTCTAGATCTGATCTTAGATTTACTACTTCTTGTTCAAGCCTTGTGCATTCATCAGTCTTAATTTTTACCTTTGTATTCAGACATTCCTCAATTCTCTTTTTTTCTTCCACTTGCACTTTTATTCCGATGATGTTCTCATTTGCTTGTTTGAATTGTTCATTGACCTCCCTATATGTTTCTTTGAACTTCTTGATTTGCTCTCTTAATTTTTTGATGTAGTTATTTGCTTATTTAATATCTTCTCTTAGATCTTTGTTTTCAACTTCAAATTTTTCAAGGTCTTCAAGAGAAATTTTAAGTTCTCCATCTTTTTCAAACATGCAATCTTCTTCTGTGTATTCAAGAGCAGGAATCACTTTCAAAGCCGTGCGTTCAATTTCCAATATTTTCCCAAAGTGGTTAAGCTTCTTCCAAGGATCCAAGCTCTGATACCAATTGTTGAACACACAAAATATTGAGAGGGGGGTGAATCAATATTCTAATAAACCATTCAATTATTAACCATCCAATTTCCAAAGTATACTTATCAATTATAAGAAATGAAAGTATGAACAACCCATAACACACACAACATATGAACACTAAAAATTTTACGTGGAAAACCCAAGAAGGGAAAAAACACAGTGAGGATTAACTCACAATATGTTATAACTGGTTATAAGATATTACAAAAAGGCTCACTGCCAAATGGACTCATTGTCCAAGTGAACTCACTGTTCATAGAGAAAAGAGAGATAGAAACGGGTGGCTTCATACCCAGGATTTGAACTGATAGAAGTGCATCTAACATCTGTTGGATTCATTTCATTTGAAGCTCATATTACAGACTTTAATACACTTTGATCAACTTAGATTACAAGTCACAACACTGCTCTGTATTCGCACACATTTTCTCAACACTCATAAGTCATTTGCACACTTATACAAAATTTTGCATCATATCTTACATTTAGATTATGTACACATCAGATGCTTCTCTCATAAACTCAAATCAACCTTGTATATATACCAAACTCCATCACATGCATCAATTAGGTTGACCTAATTAGATGTAGCCTCAAACCATACAAAATGTGCCTTGTCAGAACCCGATTCAGACCAAAATTTTCTTTGCGCCCAAAACACAAGCAATATAGCTTGACATGGACCTATAAAAAATCCATTTTCCATTCGCATCATATATTTAAGATCCACAACACTTTGTATAGATCAAGTTGGCCAGGCATGGAACCCAAAATAAAAAAATACTCCAAATGATTGTCATCATAGGATATGTAGACAGCCAAATGTCACACCAACTGGAAAACACAATGTACTAACACCTGTAAACATTCTCCTAAAACTACAAAGACTAACTCAAATCCATGGAGGAATGCAGACTAGTTAGGTAATTGCCAATAAACTGAAAACTATGTAAACCATATCCGTCGATCTTCTGTTACTTGCAAATTTTGAACCACTTATCCAAAACAATTGAAATTATGAAATAAGATGCCAATGATACCCATGAAAAACATACTAGAATCATAGGAGTAGATCTGAAAGGGTGAACAAATGCGAACCAAATTACTAGAGGACATTGAGTGCTAAACTATTGGTGTAGATACTTAGCCAAAGATATTTTGAAAAATAAGCATCCTTCATACTATTTTTACATCCATAATGTAGTGTTGACATCAATGAAAACTCATTAATGACAACCTTCTTCGTTCTTTCAATAGTATCCAAATAGCATCATTTACATGTTGTTTCCACTATAATTATAGTGTATTCTAATGTACTATAAATTTATTGAATATGTAATTTTTTACAATTTATTTCTCTTTGTGAGCCAATTCATGGTATAGGTTATTAATATTAATTCATAAATCATGAAAGTGAGATTTATAGGATTTGTACAAGATTAGGTAAATATATTTAAAGCTAAAATACAATATTGGGTTTCCATTGTTAGCAGGTAAATTGTGAAAGAAATTCTAGGTTTAATTAATAAACCCAAGCTTATTTTCTTAAAATAACCATTAAGGTTATTGATTTTAAGGAAAAGGCGATGAAGAAATTTAATGTTTTGATTAGATAAGTAGGGAAGGGCCCTGATCCCATAGTTATAGTAACAGACCAAAAAGGAGCAGAGAGAGGTGGGAAACAACACCACCAACTAACCAAAAAACATCAGATTTGGCACGTAGGTCAACATTTAAAAGTATAACCATTTTCCAACCATTATCAATCAAAAACATAAAGTTTTTACTAGCACACTTCAATCTACGAAGACCATTAATTCCATAGTATTCCAGGTGGTATTCCACCATAACCTATAGAAATTAACATAACAGTCCCATATATGATTAAAAGACAAAAAAACCATCAAAAAATAGCAGATCAACAACACAAGCCATTAATTGAATTTATTTAACAGGTCCCCATACTCTCCCATGAGAGCAATGTATTCACACCAGTCAGGGCCCTCTGTTTCATCCAACAGCTTCAGGGTATTAGTTTTCCCCTATTTCTTCAGTTTCCTGGTAAGCTTCATTTCACCAGAAGCCGCTCCAAGCATCACTCTTCTCATCAACCTGTTAGTTAATCTCATGAGAGTAACTAATGCCTTCTCCATGTATTTGAACTGTACCTGCAAGAAATTTAGTCTAATTTTTAAAAACTGATTACTAATAACCTTAGATTTGTTCTCCATTCCAGAGAACCCAACATCCTGCTCATTCCCAACCTCAATCTTATCCTCAGAAGGCTCCACTTGATCCTCCTCTTCCTCCTCTTTTTCCTCCTTCGAACCATCCTCCCCCATCTCATAGGCAGTGTCCTCAAATTCCAATTCTTTAGACTCTTCTTCTTCCCAAGCTTCGAAATCTTCATACCCCAGGTCCTCCTCCTCATTCACAAACAATTTATGTTTTCCCTTTTTCTCTTTCGAGGCCACCTTCACTAGACGAGCCAACCTTCTTCCTCCACTACCACCACTCCCTTGCCCTTGTAAGATTTATTTTTCCTCCTCCATTTGGTTCCCTTCCTCAGAGATATGAATCAAATCTCTAGGATTAATGTCACATTTGAGTTTCTTAGCTTTTAGGGGTTCCAACAGCAGAGGAGAGTGTTTCCTCTTTTCAGGCGTTGCTCTAATGAGTTGTAATTCAAAGCTTCTCAAATCCTCACCCTTCTACAACAGAGGGGTAGAAGGATTAGACACATTAGCCACATGGGAGTTACTTTTAGTAGGGATTAGCACACACCTAGCAAAAAATGGAAGAGGGTGGCAGGAAATTTGTTCATCAACTAGGAGTTTAACAACATTAGGGTTTTCCTCCTCCGGCTATTCCACATTTTCCTTGTCAGACCGGTCAGGGTTCTCATTCCTAGCATTTAAAGGATTTCCATGAGGATTCATGGCTAGGGCATATTTATACAATCTGAGCATAAGACCCTGGTGGAGGGGAGGGCTAGCTCCTTTTTCAATGTTAAGCTGCAGGGAGGACAATAGGTAAAATGGAAAATTGATACACTCCCCATGCCTAATATGGTTTAACAGAGGGAAGTGATACACATGAAACAAAATGTACCGACCCTTAAGAGTAAAATAATGCATTACAAATAGACTCACAAGAGAAAAAGGAGGAGGGAGTTTGAGTCTGGCATACCCATTCTGGAATCACTTGAGATTTTCACCTTCATGAAGAAATTTATCAACAAACCTTTGGTAGTATGCTCCACTTTTTTTAGCAACTTTTAGCCCAAAATTTTGTAGACCTGTAGCTTCAACAATGAAATGAGTGGTGACCTCGAACTTCACAACGCCAATAGTGACACTGCCTTTCCTCCAGGAGTTGGTAAATTTCACTGTTAAACTTTCATTGTAACCTTTGAGAGATTGGAAGAGCGGGACCATACTCGCATTCTCAAACATCCTCCAAAGGTCCACATTCAGTTTGAGGGCTTGGCAGTTTGGCAACTCTGTTCTTTTCCTTGGTCCACCCATTTTACTCCTCTACAGATTCTCATGTTGCATCGGGCTTTTCTTCATACTTACCCCCACAATCTACTTTCTTCCCTGAATGTAACCAACTCTCAAACACCAAACAATACTTAAAACCAATATAGAATGATAATTCGAGAAGTTTCTTATTAAGAAATCCAACTTCACATTTCTCGAAACCCAAAAATCATCATTAATCTTGCAAGCATTTACATCCTTAATTAAATTCATTCCTTTCCCCACTATAGAAATACGAGAATTATTGACAGAGGGATTTTCAACATGCATAGAAATGACTACCTTTATCAAATCCAATGACTTCATGTGATTATTGAACCTCATCTTTAAAGGGAAATTAATAAAATTATCTCCTTCCAAGATCCTCCTATACCATCCCGTACTCCATATGCCATCATTACACATAAAGCTCAACGACACCACTTGGTACTCATTAGTCTCGCAAACAACTAACCTATCAATTTTGCATGTGATATTCATTTTCAAAATTTTCATTAAGGATAACATCTCTTAAAGTCAACGACATGTTTCCATTGGTCCAACGTGTCCATCCCCTGTATCTCAACGCCAAATTGGCCTCACAATCAACAACTTTGTTCCCTTCCCTATACACATGTTGAACCCAAAAAATATTAAAAAACTTTTTAATAACTTTGCATCTGTCTATAATACTTTTTATTTCCCACAGAGAAGTAGTTTCTTCATTTAGGATGTCCATAATTAGCTTAGAGTCCCCTTAAATGATGACCTTTTTGTACTCTAGCTCCTTTAGAAAATTGAAACCTCCAATAGCGGCCATTGCTTCAACTTTGTTGTTAGAGAAGACACTCAAATTCAATCCAAACCCCATAATACAATCACCTTTATGATTTCTTACCAGACCTTCAGCCCCAACTTGTCCCCGGTTGCCTTTTGAGCACCCATCAAAGTTACACTTAATCCAATCTTTCAACGGTGGACTCCAAACAATACCCATTATGTTAAGCATCTTTGACCAATTAAGATTGGTTAAATCCCTCCCTATTCCCCAATTTTGTTTTATCCTCATTTCTTTGTAATTCGGCCAGGTATTGGAGAAGTTGTATCTTCTAGCCTCAATGTTTTCTTTAATTTGGATTTTAATAATCTGACTTACCTCCCAACTACTTCTCTCCACCTCTCTAAAAATTCTATTATTCCTCTCCTTCCATAAACCCTAGGTAACAAAAGGAGGAACTTGATTCCATAGGTCCACAATAACATTATGTGAAAAAGGGAAATTTGACCAACCTTCAATAAAAAGCTTCATAGAATTGGGGAACACCCAATCAGAAGACAACAAATGTAGAAAGAAAGACCACACTTCCCTCACATAATGGAATTGAAAGAGAATATGAATTATTGACTCCTCTTCCTGCTTATAGAGTGAACACCTGTTTACCAACTGGAAGCCTCTCTTAACCAGGTTATCAATGGTGAGAATTTTGCCATGGGCAGCAGTCCACCAAAAATAATTAATTTTTGGAACAAGATTCTTTAGCCTCACCCTATCCCAAAAGTGATTAGGAATAGCAAACTAAGCCCTCACTAGATCTTTGTAGGTATTTTTAACTGAGAAACAACCAGAAGAGCTGCTTTTCCAGAGCCACTCCTCCTCCCTTTCTCTATCGAACTGCTTAGCCTCCCCTATCAAATTATGTAGATTGATGAGGATTGGATCCCAATCCACCTGTCTTTGACCTCTCAAATTATTTCTCCTTAATAAAGTGTCGAACTCCTTCCATTTGGGTTCCTCCTTGTCCCAATTTATATAATCACACACCTTTTTGCCACAAATTTTGTTTAAGCTAAGCTTGAGAGGATTCAAATCATCATAGGCTAACATAGTGGAATTCTCTATCCAAGGATCCTTCCAAAAATCTGTATTATTCTCATTCCCTATTCTCTTCCTTGCCCCAATCTTCAGCACATTCCTCACCTCACAAGATGGTTCCACAAGGCTAAACTAGGAGGTGGATCCGATTGTGAGAGAAAACAACTAGGATTCTTGTTCCTTAAGTACTTAGCTTGAATTTTTTTAACCTAATATTTGGAGCCTTCCAGAAGATTCCAACCAATTTTAGTTGTTAAAGATTTGTTTAGCATTGAAATTATTCTCATCCCCAAACCCCCACATCTTTTAGGCTTAAACACTTTATCCCAGCAGACCAGAGATATTCTATTTTTTTCTTTTGTTCCTGATCACAAAAATTTTCGCTGAATTTATTCAATCTTCTTCTCAATATGAGTAGAAATTTTAAATAGGGATAGGTAATAAACTAGAATATTTTGAAGAGAGGCTTTAAGGAGTTGAATTTTTCCTGCCAAACTTAGAAGCTTCCCCTTCCAACCTACCAGTTTGTTTTGAATTCTCTCTATCAATTGGTTCTAGTAATTATTCTTCAATTTCTTAGAAAACAAAGGGAGTCCCAGGTAGGCATCAGGTAAGTCAACTTCCTGACATCCCCAAAAAAATTTCACTCTATCCTTTATCTACTGATCAGTATTGAAGAAGTAAACTTTACTTTTTTCATAGTTTATGCACTGACTAGAAGCAACAACATAATCATTGAGGACCTATTTCCATAAACACTACAACAGAATAGGAAAATAACGCCTAAGATAGCACTGAATTTCAGTGTATTTCAGTCCATGAATTGGGCGAGCTGGTCGGCGCCAAACTTGGCAGAAACAGGCATGATCATCTTGGCACTGACATTTACACCGAATTTGGCACCAAAATTAACGTCAGAATTAGCACCGGAAAATCACAGTGCCCCCGTTAGCGCCTAAAATAGTGCCGAAAATAGCACCTCTATTTACACCTAAAATAACATCAGAAATAACGTCGGAAATAGTGTCAGAAATAGCACCTAAATTAGTGCCCAATTAGGATTTCAGTTTTGCTTCCAGTTTTGCTTTCGGTTTTGCTTCCAGTTTTGCTTCCCCTTTTGCTTCCAAGTTTGCTTCTAAGTTTGCTTCCGGTTTTGCTTCCAATTTTGCTTCCAAGATTGCTTCTTTTTGCTTCCATTGTTCCTTTTTTTGTTTCCTTTTTGTTGTTTTCTTGTTTTGCTTTTTTTAAAATATGCTTTTTGTTTTGCTTCCTTTTTTGCTTCTAAAAATGCTTCTTGTTTTGATTCCTTTTTGCTTCTAAAAATACTTCTTGTTTTGTTTCCTTTTTTGCTTCTAAAAATGCTTCTTGTTTTGCTCCTAAAAATTCTTCTTGTTTTGCTTCCTTTTATTAATTTAATATGTTTTATTTCAATTTAATTAGTTAAATATATTGTGCCTCTTAAATAACTCATATGATTATAGACTAAGTAATTTAATTATTTAACTCATATGATTAAATAACAAGACAATTACCCACAAAATTTTTGTATTGCTTGTAAAGATAAAAAAGTACATCTATTGTTCAGTGTCATTACCCACCAAAATTCCATAGCAAATGACAAAAACTAGAGGCACCTTAACGTGTAGAGTAAAACATTAAATAAACCTCGTAACTGTTTACTAGTAAAATCCTTACAATAAATAACCACCATTAATAGTGTTAGGAGTTAAACACTTTAATACAACAAAATCAGACACAGATAAACACGACCAATCTTAACGAGCTCCACTTGGACCCAATGGACACTTGGCTATCTCTTTCAGAGGCTTCTTCTTTCACCGCTTCCCCGACTTCTTCTTCTGGCACTTTCCATCCCAGTGTTCAATGAAGAGTTTGAGCTCTTTCCATCCTAAACGCGTTTCCTCACGACAATGAGCTTTGTAATTTCCTCTGGGCCAACAAATAAAGGGTTTGAGCCCTGGTCTCCCATAGAGTTCCTCAATTTCATCATCTACTAGTCCTTAAGAATAATCTAAACCTACACCCGAAACCGCCCATTCAAGAATGGACTTCATGCCTACCAGAAAATCTTCATGCATAATTTTATGCATCACCATCCTCACCATTTCCTCTAGTTCACCTAAATCCAAGCCCCATGCCATAATTAAGGAGTAAACATACATGTTGGTTTGGTATCTGTGTTTCAAATAGCCGAAATCCCTACCACAAATCATTTTTGCACACTACACGAGCCGCTCATCGTGAACAAGGAAAAGACCCTGTAGTCATTTTTTGGACACCTCCATAAAACGGGTCCAAAGATCTTCGTGACCGGAAGGTGAAATTGGCTTCCATTTCTCCTAAGCGCCGCCATCACCAAAGTTTGTTGTAGAGTTTTTCTTGACCCTTTCCAAATGCAATTAACACATCTTAATTGAGGGCTTGCATTTAACACCATCTTGGATTGCCCACACTTTCTATTAATGAAGTACTTCAGCACCGCCTGCCACCCCTTCCTTCGCTTGTCATGTCAAACCTACTTCACTCGATTCGCCACCTTCTTCATTTAAGGAATTGTCTGCTAACTTAACACCTCTAAAACCCTTCAACCTAAATTCCCTCGTTTCACCAAAATTTAAATCCCATTTAGATAAGACAATATCTGCTTCCACATTACCACCTCTTTTAATGTGGCTCACTGCAAAACTTTCAATTACGTTTTGGAGGTGCCAAGCATTAATTTTACCTTTCATCACTGCCTGAACTATTATTGTAACATGATCATCATCTATAATTAAAACAAGTGAGTCAAATATCCATAATTTAATTGAATTCGACAACATCCATCTTGAGCAGTAAATTAAAATCATCATACGTAATAAATATCCATCCAAAAATCATCGACCACTTTTAATATATATAAATTGACAAGTCAATACTGATAAGATCATCATCATATATAACTAAAACAAGTGAAAGTAAAATATGGTAGTACATCAAAAACATGTCAAAATGATACGTCCAACAATCGACATAAATGAAAAAGATACATGTATAAATGATATAAATAAAATTGATAAATTATGTAACTCAAACTGATACAAGTCAAGATGATACATGTCCAAATGATATAGTGAAAAATTGAAAATGATACATGTCAATATGATACAACTCATAATATAGTACTGTAGGCTGTGAAAATGATACATATGATAGTAACCATGAAAAGAGTCATCATAATGATATATCGGCAATGATCCATGATGTAGTCTATATGATAATGAATGCCGCTGGTTACTATCACCAACTGTCTCATCATCATCATCACCATTGTGATCATCATCATCATCATCGTCGTCATCGTCATCGTCATCGTCATCATCATTGTCATCGACCTCGATGTCTTCCACATCTGCATCATCATCATCCTCTACCATGTGATCTGTACAAGCATAACCAATATTTTGTGGATCTATATCATGTTGAGGATCATCTTGATCTTCTGGAAGACCCGTGTTCTGCAAAAGAAAAATATTTAGAATGAAAAGTAATTATTTATTTCATGCAATAATTTATTTTTCTATTATATATCTAATATTACAACATATGAGACGAAACCATAATTTCATATTACGTCATATCAAAGTGCACATACCATAATAAAATTTCAAATTCCCTAGCCAATACTTGAGATTGAGATTGTTAACCTTGAGAGAGTATGACTTGGGAAAAAGGCATTTGATATGGCTATTATTTTCAAAGACTTCAAGTGGGATGTACTCCGCATTGACGCCATTCCTCAATCTTCGCTTGATGGCATCAAGGGATGGCTGAACTCCATGGATATAAAGTATTATGAAAGTAGAATGAACTTGAACTGGCAACCAATTTTGAAGAGTATTACTAATGATCTAGATAATTTTTTTGAAGATGGTGGTTGGGAATTTTTGAATATGGAAGCTAGTGATTCTGATTCTGATAATTCAGAAGAGTGAGATCAAGGTTATGAACCCTTTGACGTAGAGGAGGAATCAGAATCAAATTTCATGTAGCCACCATCAAGAGTGTTACAAGCCAACAAGATGGAGGGAATTATTATATAAGGATAATATTCAATGTTGCAGGTATCGACTTTAATGCCAACTACAATAGCAACATTGAAATTCCCTAGTAGTATTTATGTTAAGGAAATTTCCTTTAGATGCAAGGATTCAAAGCACATCAACCATGTGGTACAAATGATTAAATCCCAAAGATGATTTATAGCAATGAAAGAGTCTGAAAAGGAAAAGAGAGCTACATTGGTGACTTAGGAGAAACTTCAACTTTCAAAAATAAAGCCAATTAGGCTAGCAGACGTGTGGATCAGGCCAACATTTGGTGGAAGAGGAAGAAAGATGAATGAAACTCTAGAGGCCCACCATACTGGATTTTGATATTCAACCATGAGAGCAGAAGAGAGAGTTGATATCATGTATCAAAACATTAAGCATGCATTCTTCCAGCTAGCAGAGAAGGAGATGATTACTTTGCTTCATTTTCATTTGCATAACCATATCATGGCATGGGAACCAAGAAGACCAAGGATGTCCAGTTTTATGTGGAGGTAATGGATGTGGTCCAAACTTTAAGAGGGGAAAGAAGGTCAATGTATGATCTTGATGAAATTGAGGAAGAACAACAAGAGAGGGATAGGAAAAATAAAATCAATACAGAGTTTCAAGGATTTGTCAAAGCAAGTAAGAGAGCTTATATGGGAGCAGCCTCATCTAAAATATTTTGAACTAGAGTTTGATATACCGTTTAGAGAGCTTGGTTTTCATGGAGTTCCTTTCAAAGCATCTTCTTTTATTGTTCCTATGGTAAACTATTCGGTAGAGTTGGTGGAATTACATTTCTTAGTAATCACTATTAGTGAGATTGAAATTGTTAACCTTGAGAGAGTATGACTTTGGAAAAAGGCATTTGATATGGCTATTGTTTTCAAAGACTTCAAGCGGGATGTACTCCGCATTGACGCCATTCCTCAATCTTCGCTTGATGGCATCAAGGGATGGCTGAACTCCATGGATATAGAGTATTATGAAAGAGAAATGAACTTGAACTAGCAGCCAATTTTGAAGAGTATTACTAATGATCCAGATAATTTTTTTGAAGATGGTGGTTGGGAATTTTTGAATATGGAAGCTAGTGATTCTGATTCTGATAATTTGGAAGAGTGAGATCAAGGTTATGAACCCTCTGATGTAGAGGAGGAATCACAATCAGATTTCATAACCACCATCAAGAGTGTTACAAGCCAACAAGATGGAGGGAATTATTATATAAGGATAATATTCAATGTTGTAGGTACCGGATTTAATGCCAACTACAATGGTAACATTGAAATTCCCTAGCAGTATTTATGTTAAGGAAATTTACTTTAGATGCAAGGACTCAAAGCAAATCAACCATGTGGTATAGATGATTAAATCCTAGAGACGATTTGTAGCAATGAAAGAGTCTAAAAAGGCAGAGAGAGGTACATTGGTGACTCAGGAGAAACTTCAACTTTCAAAAATAAATCCAATTAGGCTGGAAGACATGTGGATCATGCCAGGATTTGGTGGAAGAGCAAGAAAGATGACTAGAACTCTGGAGGCCTACCATATTGGATTTCAGTATTCAACCATGAGAGCAGAAGAGAGAGCTGATATCATGTATCAAAACATTAAGCATGCATTCTTCCAGCCAACAGAGAAGGAGATGATTACTTTGCTTCATTTTCATTTGCATAACCATATCATGGCATGGGAACCAAGAAGACCAAGGATGTCCATTTTTATGTGGAGGTAATGGATGTGGTCCAAACTTTAGGAAGGGCAAGAAGGTCAATGTATGATCCTGATGAAATTGAGGAAGAACAACAAGAGAGGGACAAGAAAAATAAAATCAATACAGAGTTTCAAGGATTTGTCAAAGCAAGTAAGAGAGCTTATATGGGAGCAACCTCATCTAAAATATTTTGAACTAGAGTTTGATATACCATTTAGAGAGCTTGGTTTTCATGGAGTTCCTTTCAAAGCCTTTGCTTTTATTGTTCCTACGGTAAACTGTATGGTAGATTTGGTGGAATTACCTTTCTTAGTAATCACTATTAGTGATATTGAGATTGTTAACCTTGAGAGAGTATGACTTGGGAAAAAGGAATTTGATATGGCTATTGTTTTCAAAGACTTCAAGTGGGATGTACTCCGCATTGACGCCATTCCTCAATCTTTGCTTGATGGCATCAAGGGATGGCTGAACTCCATGTATATAAAGTCTTATGAAAGCAGAATGAACTTGAACTAGCGGCCAATTTTGAAGAGTATTACTAATGATCCAAATAATTTTTTTGAAGATGGTGGTTGGGAATTTTTGAATATGGAAGCTAGTGATTCTAATTCTGATAATTCAGAAGAGTGAGATCAAGGTTATGAACCCTATGATGTAGAGGAGGAATCAAAATCAGATTTCATATAGCCACCATCAAGAGTGTTACAAGCCAACAAGATGGAGGGAATTCTTATATAAGGATAATATTCAATGTTGCAGGTACCGATTTTAATGCCAACTACAATGGCAACATTGAAATTCCCTAGCAGTATTAATGTTAAGGAAATTTCCTTTAGATGCAAGGATTCAAAGCACATCAACCATGTGGTACAGATGATTAAATACCAAAGATGATTTGTAGCAATGAAAGAGTCTAAAAAGGCAGAGAGAGCTACATTGGTGACTCAGGAGAAACTTCAGCTTTCAAAAACAAAGTCAATTAGGCTGGAAGATGTGTGGATCAGGCCAACATTTGGTGGAAGAGGAAAAAAAATGACTGGAACTCTGGAGGCCCACCATATTGGATTTCAGTATTCAACCATGAGAGCAGAAGAGAGAGTTGATATCATGTATCAAAACATTAAGCATGAATTCTTCCCGCCAGCAGAGAAGGAGATGATTACTTTGCTTCATTTTCATTTGCATAACCATATCATGGCATGGGAACCAAGAAGACCAAGGATGTCTAGTTTTATGTGGAGGTAATGGATGTGGTACAAAATTTAGGAGGGGCAAGAAGGTCAATGTATGATCCTAATGAAATTGAGGAAGAACAACAAGAGAGGGACAAGAAAAATAAAATCAATACAGAGTTTCAAGGATTTGTCAAAGCGAGTAAGAGGGCTTATATGGGAGTAGCCTCATCTAAATTTTTTTGAACTAGAGTTTGATATACCATTTAGAGAGCTTGGTTTTCATGGAGTTCCTTTCAAAGCCTCTTCTTTTATTGTTCCTACAGTAAATTGTTTGGTAGAGTTGGTGGAATTACCTTTCTTAGTAATCACTATTAGTGAGATTGAGATTGTTAACCTTGAGAGAGTATGACTTGGGAAAAATGCATTTGATATGGCTATTGTTTTCAAAGACTTCAAGTGGGATGTACTCTGTATGTATGCCATTCCTCAATCTTTGCTTGATGGCATCAAGGGATGGCTGAACTCCATGGCTATAAAGTATTATGAAAGCAGAATGAACTTGAACTGGAGGCCAATTTTGAAGAGTATTACTGATGATCCAGATAAATTTTTTGAAGATGGTGGTTGGGAATTTTTGAATATGGAAGCTAGTGATTCTGATTCTTATAATTTAGAATAGTGAGATCAAGGTTATGAACCCTCTGATATAGAAGAGGAATCAAAATCAAATGAGGAAGGTTCAAAAGATGAATCTCTTGTGGAGTCAGAGGAGGACGATGAAGAAGAAGAAGATTCTAAAGAGGAGGAAGGTAAAACATGGGATGAATTAGAAGCCAAATCCAGAAATGCATATAAGGAAAAAGGAGACGAGTCTCACAATGAAGAGGAAAGGTGGCAACGAAAGGTAAAAGCTACAGGGAAGTCTCAGGCACTTGATATTAGAGATTCAAAAGGAATGCCTGCCAAGAGGCATAAAGTCAGATCAATTGAGTTCATCTACATCCTTCTACTATTTATTCATGCACATAAATGGTCATCTTGTAATCATAAGATTTGAGCTCTATTTACTCATCCTATGCATCAATAAACAACTCAACACAAGAAATGCAAATTGACATATTAACACAACAATATCCAACTAAGTTATTAAAACTCAACTATTGATACCTAATTCTCCATCCAAATTACAAAATCGTTCCACTTTTTGTTTTGTAACATATTCTTTTCAAATTGTTTTGGATGGCAAGCATATTTCTCCTCTTGTCAAAACATGGCACATGGACTAGTTAAAATAATTAATATGCAATCATTTACTTTTTCCAATGAAATAAAAAAATATCATTTAACATATTAAATATACTTACAAATGTACAAATCAAGGCCTATAAGCCTTTTTGGCCACTGCGATGTGTGACACGAAGTTTCTCAAGCCTAGCCTTGGAGGCCTTGTCCTGAAACATATACTAATTCAATTTAACTATGCACAAATAAAATTTAAATATCGTTTAATAAATTTGATATAATCTTATGAGAAAATTCAAATACCTGCATACTCTCCTCACCGCACTTGCTCTGTGCATTAGACTTCTCATATGATTTTACAAGATCTCTCCATACTTTCACACTTACATCCATTGGCCTTTTTTTCTGCCTTAGCTTAGGAGGGTTTTTTTATCTTCTTTGTTTGGTTGCACCGAGATCTCTTGCAGTTTTGAGACATTCATAGCTTTATCTTCTTTACAGACCAACCTGTGGCAAAATCAGTCTCCATGTCATGGATAACTGCTTTTTTCAGGTGCATGGGTATCTTTGAGAATGGAAAATGTAGATGGTATTTGAACCGTTGAAGGCATGATTCCTTCAACCTATTCACAAACATTTTCCCAGCATCCGTCATTTAGAATTCCCCTGAAACCACCTCGTATTCTATCTTCATATTGTAGCTACCAATGCAAGATTGATAACATGGCGTGGTGGAACTCTGTGTCCCAGGAGTGGAAGTCTTTGCTCCCTGTTCCACATTCTTAGAGTTTACTGTCACTGATTTCTTCTTGGATCTTCTACTAGATCTAGGACTGGTTGGGGAATCAATTGATTCCCTTTGACATAATTGATTTGTTTGCAATGTTTGAGGGGCATCAATAGATTGTTTTTCTATGTATCTGACAAGTGTTGTCCAGTCCACATTAACCAATTTGTTCACTGCGTCTACCCCCAATATGGAAGCAAATTCCTCTTTATCTTTGTTAGTCTCATGTCCCTATATATATATTTTTAAATTATATTTCTTCTTTTAAATATAGAAATAAAAAACTAAAAAGTAAAATTCAAAGAAACAATGGAAACATTTACAAATCTATAAATTAACAACGAATTACCTCAGTGTGGCCAGAGTTTGCTGTCAATGCTCGCTTCCCTCCATTGCTTGACATTTTGAGGCGACCTAGGGAAAATTATTTTCATCTAGTTTGTGGAGGTAAACGAAGTACACACTGTTAGGTATGAAATTTTTCATCCAATTTGTGGTATGAAAGTTTTGTTTTGTGGGAAAATATGTTCCCTGGGTTTGCTTAGTGTTGATAACCTAGGGAAAATATGTTCACTTGGTGTGCTTAGTGTTGATAACCTTATCATGAAAAATCTTTCATAATGCAATCTTGCATGAATTTTTCATGGCATCGGTGACTATGGCACGGTTGGGAAAAACCAATTTGTTTCTGCATTTATTTTTAGCAATTGCTTAGCAGTGACTGACCCAATTCCTAGATTTTCCAAGCAACTCACTATTTCCTTGGTACCCAGGTTAGGGAAAGAATACAAAGGAATCCTCGCTTCGTGCTATAATATTTTGAGCCAAAGCTCAAATGGGCAGGGTAAATTTTTTTGTTGGTTTCTCAAAGGTTTTACAATTTATAATGATGGGACAATTTAGAGGTTGCCTGGACTGGTTAGGCCATGAACTAGTAAACAATCATGAATTCAAATGCAATACAAAGAGAAGTAAACAATCACGAATTCAAGCAAGAAAAAAAAATTGTAACCTTACCTATGGTGTTGCAAACTAAATTGAATTTCTCATAAAAATTCAACTTAAAGGCTGACAATCTCCACAAGTTATTTGAGGAGGAGAAGATCAACAAGACAGCTAGTTTTTTGGTCAAAATTGTAACATGGAAAAGAGTTTGGAGATTCCTTAGATTTTTGGTTCTCGGTCACTTGGGCCTCTTGGTCTCGTGGATGTCATTAAAATCTCTCATTCATTCATTCATTCATCAGTTGTTGGTAGCGCCCTGCTCTCTTCCTTCACGCGACATTTTTCCCTTTTTTGTCGTCTAATTTCTTCCTTCACGAGGGAAAGTTTTAAATTTTTGATTTTGATTCATTAGTCATGCTTTAGTTGGTGTTAGTTAACGCCAAATTTAGTGTCGACTTTTGGTCGTTAATGTAATCTTCTTCGGACATCTAAGGCGGCATCAAGTGCGCCTAATTTAGCACCTATCATTGCTGTATAGTGACTATTTTCATTGTTGTGTATCACATGATCTAGTGTTGGAAATAATTCCAACTCCTGCCTTGTTTTTGTGACCACCGTTGTCCCATGGCCTCTTCATCAGCTCGGTGCGGTAGAGCAATTTTTACGCAAGGTGCTTCATCCTTCTCGGCGGTAGTGTGGTGAAAGCTTCTGTGGCGACACATGAGTCTTCCTTCTATTCCTTGCAGTGTTGCGATGACTCCCATAGTCCCGCAAGTCTTCTACCATTGGCATGTGGTAGTGCAGTGACCACCACTGTCCTGCGGATCCTTCATTAGCTCGGTGCAGTATAGTAGTTTTAACCGCGGTCCCGCAAGTTGCTTTTTCCTTCTCGACGGTAGTGCGGTGAGAGCTTTTGTGGCGACATTTTTATTCATAGAGGAGGCCATGGAGAGAGGACATGGATGATGTAGAAATACTAAATCATTGAGAGGAAAGTGGGTGGAAATAGATGAGACAACAAAATCTGCAGATACAATAGAGATAAGAAGAGAAAGCAACCTCAACCAAAGGAGGAAGGTGTTTATGAATTCACAAATGCTACAATGTAGAGGAGATAAAGTCATTTTTTTTTCCATGAGGCCTTTGAGGTCAAACTTATTTGTTGAAAATGTACAAGAATGGTGATTAAATGTGATTCTATGATCAAGGGAAAAGTTTGAAAATTAGGATAGCCAAAACATGATATCAATATGTCAAATATATGACTAAAGTGAGGTTTTGTGTTGGATAGCATATTCATTGAAATGATATAATTGGTGTACTAAAAATTATTTACTATGTTGTGTATTATAGGGGCAAGATGAGGCCATGGCAACAGATCGTGTCATATCAAATGAGGACACAACAAATGAAGTGGGACATCAGCTACTCAAATTTTGACTTCACTTAGGAAAAAATGATCTGATGGCATTTTGTGATACGTCCATATTTTTTTAGAGTACTATTGAAATTTATAATGTATTATCCAATCTTGACATAAATTAATGCATGTTGATAATTTTAGATGGAGATTGGAGCAAATGCAGGGCCTAAGCGTTCAACTAGCAAAAGAACAAGATATGTATGTGGAGGTGGACCTAAAACTGTTAAATCATGTAGATGACAATGGGTGGAAGAGGATATGGCAATGGATACTGTAGAGACAAAAAATTATTGCACTGAAGAAGAGGTAGGTCAGGACTATATAGTACATGGGATGAATACTTTGAGAAAATTGTTGTTTATGGATGTTCTGTATGTCATGGAAAGAAACAATTAAAACGAGTGATTGTACAAAGAAATTACATATATGATGAGCTTCCAGTCAGTAGTATGCCTCCTACAATCGATTCAAATCCAATAGGAATAATGGTGAGGAATTTTCCAATTTGATATAAATAACATGTATACTTTGTTTAAACATTGTTTTATATTATTTAAATGACTAATTTTTTCTTAATGGATACTTGCAGGATAAATTTCTTGGTTTAAAGTTTCCTGGATCACGGCTTCCAGCCTAGAGGGCAATGATCATTTATCAGATGATACATCTAACAAAAATATGTGCCAATATACCAGCTCGAAAGATGAGGAATTGAAGAAAACAAGTAACAAAAAAAGAACGAATGTGAAGATGCATAATTTTCTTAAAGACAAGGGGAAGGTGGACTACATACCCTATGAGAATGAATGTGATGGAGATGATGACTTGCCCCTGATTTTGAGATCAATTTAAAAAGAGACATTTGATCATTGACTATATTGCGCTTGGCCTAGTGATCAACAACTACCTAGAGTGTACGAGGTGTTTCAATTTTGGGGATACAACTACATGATACGAACCTCCAATATTCATGGAGCAAATCTAGGCCTCTTTATTGTCCAAAGTGTACATGTGGGATCCAAACATAGAAACAATTCAGAACAAACCACTAGGATATTAATGACATATTATGGCCCATCATATTACAGTCATGAATGGAGAAGGCTAGCAGAATATAAGCCTAACATGTTAGCATATGGTCTAAATTTGAATATGTATAGACATCATCTCCAATTGGAAAGTGGAAAAGAAATGAATAGAGGTCATCTTATGTATATAGATGGATGTGCATATACACACAAAAATATTGTAGGATTTATAAATAGTAGTAAGGGAAGGGACCCTAATGTAAGACCGAATTGTCAATTTGTTGAGGTTATAAATGATAAAGATGGAGATATGGAAAGAGAGGTTGATAGATTGTGTGAACCATTTGAATCTATACCTTGCACAAACACAATAAACATGCAAACAATTAGATCAAACACAAGATTAGAAACCAATGATTCATCAAGAAATCCATTTGAAATTTGCAAAAGATAAGAAATGAAAATGAAGAACACAAATGAAACAATTAAATCCTATCTAATGCAAGCAAAGATCTCTGAGGAGTTAAGAAAATAGGTGTGTGGAGATTTGCCCTTTCCCAACTCCTTGAATGCAAATGTTGATTGAAGATGATTGATCCACTTGATGAAGACTTTGAATGTATGCTCCAAGCTAAAATCTGCAAAAAACCTAGCTATGATTCAATGAGATGAATGAGAATTGCTAAGTATTTTAGCATGGTAACTTTGCTTGAGATATGGATGATAAAATGCATGGTGAAGCATTCTATTTATAGAATGTTGAAATGGAAACAAAGCCAAAATGGAGCAATGTGGGACAAAGATTCAACCAATGATATAATGCCACTTGTCAACATGTGATTGGGTGAGGAATGAGCAAGTTTTGACAAATGTGCCAATAAATGCATTTTTGAATTTGAATTTTTGAGAAAAGACATGTAAGAGGGGGAAAGAAAATTGCATTGAATGCCACTTGGCTCAAGGCAAGGACATGTAAGAAGAAGTAAATGCCTTGTTGGAAGGACTTGTAAGAGAGAGAATAATGACATGTTGGAAGGACATGTCATTCAAATTTTGAATTTGAAATAGAAGAATATTCCTCCAAAAGATGCTTTGTTGAGGGAAAATGAAGATTTAATAAATCAATAAATTGATTTATTTGTGCAAGTGGAAATATCTAGAGAATGCAAGTGGTGGAGATTAGTATTTTAATCATGGTTAGGATTAAATAAATGATGATTATGTTAGTTTAATGATGATTAGGTGAGTTGACTTATTTTGACTTAGATTTTTGGATTAATTTAAATCAAACAAGAGAGGAAATGATTTAATGAGTTTAATTAAATAAACATGTTTTGATTATTTAATTAAAGAGATTGAAGTAAGATTAAATTAAATAAGATTTTAATTTATTCAATTTAATAGATAGACTTTAGAGATTTAATTAATTAAATAAAATTAATTATTAAATTAAAAGAGATGGAGAATGATTTAAGAGACTTAATTAAACACATGATTTGTTTAATTAAGAGAAGAGAACAAATGAATTTAATCAAATAAAGATATTCAATTAAATGGTTAGGTCGGGGAATGATTTAGGATGAAATGATGTTGGTAGTCAGATTTAAATATGCAATGCTAACTTGTACATTTTGCGTGTCTACATTTTGCCCCTCTTTGAAGCGATGCACTTGTTGCGTTGGTTCAAAGAATAATCTTGTCATGATCAAAATCAAAAAAATTCTAATTTTTTGGATGCCCCACTATTGCCCCAGTGAGGAGAATTGCACTGGTATATTGCCCCCTCAAGATGTTGAATGGGAATGCCAATTGCCAATCAAGATCGCGATAAAATGCGAGAGGAGTGGTTGATGTAGATGAATGGACATTCATTAGCTGTGGGTAGCTTCATGTACCAATTGGGATAGAAATGTTAGTAAAGATAGAAGAATGAAAGAATAAGATGATCATGCAAATGGTGATGACTACTTGCCGTGGAGTTGGGATTTTCAAAGGGTGGATTTCCTTATGTTTGATAATACACGCAGTACGATGCATCAAGGTATCGAGAACCAGGATGGCATTGTACCTAGTGTGATGTAATTTGACTCGACAAATCAGATAGGAGTATTCTTGTTCACACCTAACATACGGAACCCTGTCTAGAAAATAGTTCAGATATTTCAAATATCTCGGACCAAAACATAGGAAGGCGAGCCTTTCTATGTGGTCAACAAGAAACTTAAAACACCCTTGCTATAGACTAAACAAAAGCACGCATGACCAAGGTTATATTACAAAGATATCCAACAAGCACAGCAGACAAAAGATAATGATCGTTGCCCCATTCCTATCTCTCTAAATCCTTCGTTTGGACATCATCGAGAGGTCCTTGGAATGAGCACAATGAGATAAATCAAACAAGATAAAGTAAGTGAGCAAACAAACTAATGTTCTTCGTACCGTTAGCCAAGAGAAATGATGTTTCGAAAGATGGGAGCCAAAACTTATTGCCAAAAGATAATGTCCATTGTCGGAACGGATCCTAGGACATGTTAATGACACGTTGTTTTGTTTACCCAAAGTGGTTGGTTTGATAAAAGTGCCCATTGTCGGAACGGATCCTAGGACATGCTTTTATCAAACAATGATGAAATTGATTTATGATTTATATGCCATTGATAAGAAAAGGGTTGACCAACT
>VDFB02000017.1:419082167-419216464 GCA_007258455.2 Sequoia sempervirens
TCAATTTTGGGGATACAACTACATGATACGAACCTCCAATATTCATGGAGCAAATCTAGGCCTCTTTATTGTCCAAAGTGTACATGTGGGATCCAAACATAGAAACAATTCAGAACAAACCACTAGGATATTAATGACATATTATGGCCCATCATATTACAGTCATGAATGGAGAAGGCTAGCAGAATATAAGCCTAACATGTTAGCATATGGTCTAAATTTGAATATGTATAGACATCATCTCCAATTGGAAAGTGGAAAAGAAATGAATAGAGGTCATCTTATGTATATAGATGGATGTGCATATACACACAAAAATATTGTAGGATTTATAAATAGTAGTAAGGGAAGGGACCCTAATGTAAGACCGAATTGTCAATTTGTTGAGGTTATAAATGATAAAGATGGAGATATGGAAAGAGAGGTTGATAGATTGTGTGAACCATTTGAATCTATACCTTGCACAAACACAATAAACATGCAAACAATTAGATCAAACACAAGATTAGAAACCAATGATTCATCAAGAAATCCATTTGAAATTTGCAAAAGATAAGAAATGAAAATGAAGAACACAAATGAAACAATTAAATCCTATCTAATGCAAGCAAACTCTTGATCTATTGAGGGAGTTGGTGCAAATAGGTGTGTGGAGATTTGCCCTTTCCCAACTCCTTGAATGCAAATGTTGATTGAAGATGATTGATCCACTTGATGAAGACTTTGAATGTATGCTCCAAGCTTAAAATCTGCAAAAAAACCTAGCTATGATTCAATGAGATGGATGAGGATTGCTAAGTATTTTAGCATGGTAGCTTTGCTTGAGATGTGGATGATCAAATGCATGGTGAAACATTCTATTTATAGAATGTTGAAATGGAAACAAAGCCAAAATGGAGCAATGTGGGACAAAGATTCAACCAATGATATAATGCCACTTGTCAACATGTGATTGGGTGAGGAATGAGCAAGTTTTGACAAATGTGCCAATAAATGCATTTTTGAATTTGAATTTGAGAAAAGACATGTAAGAGGGGGAAAGAAAATTGCATTGAATGCCACTTGGCTCAAGGCAAGGACATGTAAGAAGAAGTAAATGCCTTGTTGGAAGGACTTGTAAGAGAGAGAATAATGACATGTTGGAAGGACATGTCATTCAAATTTTGAATTTGAAATAGAAGAATATTCCTCCAAAAGATGCTTTGTTGAGGGAAAATGAAAATTTAATAAATCAATAAATTGATTTATTTGTGCAAGTGGAAATATCTAGAGAATGCAAGTGGGTGAGATTAGTATTTAATCATGGTTAGATTAAATAAATGATGATTATGTTAGTTTAATGATGATTAGGTGAGTTGACTTATTTTGACTTAGATTTTGGATTAATTTAAATCAAACAAGAGAGGAAATGATTTAATGAGTTTAATTAAATAAACATGTTTTGATTATTTAATTAAAGAGATTGAAGTAAGATTAAATTAAATAAGATTTTAATTTATTCAATTTAATAGATAGACTTTAGAGATTTAATTAATTAAATAAAATTAATTATTTAATTAAAAGAGATGGAGAATGATTTAAGAGACTTAATTAAACACATGATTTGTTTAATTAAGAGAAGAAAACAAATGAATTTAATCAAATAAAGATATTTAATTAAATGGTTAGGTCAGGGAATGATTTAGGATGAAATGATGTTGGTAGTCAGATTTAAATATGCAATGCTAACTTGTACATTTTGCGTGTCTACATTTTGCCCCTCTTTGAAGCGATGTACTTGTTGCGTTGGTTCAAAGAATAATCTTGTCATGATCAAAATAAAAAAAAATCTGATTTTTTGGATGCCCCACTATTGCCCCAGTGAGAAGAATTGCACTGGTATATTGCCCCCTCGAGATGTTGAATGGGAATGCCAATTGCCAATCAAGATCGCGATAAAATGCGAGAGGAGTGGTTGATGTAGATGAATGGACATTCATTAGCTGTGGGTAGCTTCATGTACCAATTGGGATAGAAATGTTAGTAAAGATAGAAGAATGAAAGAATAAGATGATCATGCAAATGGTGATGACTACTTGCCGTGGAGTTGGGATTTTCAAAGGGTGGATTTCCTTATGTTTGATAATACACGCAGTACGATGCATCAAGGTATCGAGAACCAGGATGGCATTGTACCTAGTGTGATGTAATTTGACTCGACAAATCAGATAGGAGTATTCTTGTTCACACCTAACATACGGAACCCTGTCTAGAAAATAGTTCAGATATTTCAAATATCTCGGACCAAAACATAGGAAGGCGAGCCTTTCTATGTGGTCAACAAGAAACTTAAAACACCCTTGCTATAGACTAAACAAAAGCACGCATGACCAAGGTTATATTACAAAGATATCCAACAAGCACAGTAGACAAAAGATAATGATCGTTGCCCCATTCCTATCTCTCTAAATCCTTCGTTTGGACATCATCGAGAGGTCCTTGGAATGAGCACAATGAGATAAATCAAACAAGATAAAGTAAGTAAGCAAACAAACTAATGTTCTTCGTACCGTTAGCCAAGAGAAATGATGTTTCGAAAGATGGGGGCCAAAACTTATTGCCAAAAGATAATGTCCATTGTCAGAACGGATCCTAGGACATGTTAATGACACGTCGTTTTGTTTACCCAAAGTGGTTGGTTTGATAAAAGTGCCCATTGTCGGAACGGATCCTAGGACATGCTTTTATCAAACAATGATGAAATTGATTTATGATTTATATGCCATTGATAAGAAAAGGGTTGACCAACTTGCTTGCTGGCTGACCTATACTTGAGATTTTGATAGTTTAAGTTTTCACCTTTGACTGCTAGACTTGTTTCCGACTGTTTTACCAAAGGTTGAGGGTGATGACAATTTATTATGGATGATTGATTATTCTTGAGTGTAAGCGAGATGAAGTGAGATAGTTTTTTTTTCAAATATTTGGATCTTTTGGAGTTTTTGTATTTTTGAAATTTTGTTTTTGGTATTTTTCAAATGTTTTTCAAATGTTTTGATTTTTAGTTTTCCAATGTTTTGGGATTTTCTGAGATTTTGACCAAAGAGACTAACCTAAGACCTATCCTAGGGGCCTCGAGGGGGGCTTATCGATAGATGTACCTCACGATTATATCACGAGAGACCCGTAGTTATTTACAACTTAATGGAGTTACAAATGAAGATATACATGATGAAATGTGGAGTTTATTATGGCCGGACTCCTATAGGACTGACCTAAATGTCTCGAGGGATGATGAAAGATCAACCTTGCCTACGTTCAAGCTCAAAGACGATGTAGTTTGACAAGACGACCTTGTTTTTGGCTTTTTTGAATGACTTTTTGACCTGTTTTTGGATTTTGATATGTTTTGAATGTTTTTGGATTTTCTAATTTTTTGATGTTTTTTTGGATTTTTTGATTTGAGGATTTTAAGATCATACACGAATCCGATCCGATGAGAACGTGCCCCCAGTGTGAAGTGATAGACTACTCCGATATAGGCAGGACAAACTGACCTTTTAAGTGGGCCGAGTAGCTCTACGAGGAATCATGACACAAATGAAAGACCAAGCTATGGTGCAGATGCAGATGGAAGGGTGAAATGCGACGATATGCGATGAGTGAGTGAATGATGCAAAGCAAGTCACGGAGACCAAGATGGATGGAGAGTGCTTATTTACACAAGGTGCCTGTTTACCAGGTTTTCACCAAGGTACTTGCCCAAAGTGCCACTAAAGTGGTTTTCACTAGAGGACGATTTTTTTCTCTTTACTGTTTTCTTGATTTTTTGGATTTTTTATTTGTCACCAAGACGCCTGTTTGCCAGGTTTTCGCCAAAGTAACCATTTTTTTAGGACTTTTTATGATTTTTTGGATTTTTTGGTTCTATACCTTGAAAGATTTAGGCATAAAACTTTTTGAGATGGGAGCTATTCATTGGCTCCTGTAAGTTCGCCGGTGTTGATAAGCTGATATGCCCACGATTTGTAACTGTGATGACAAAGGTCCCAGCGGTTAGGTTCAAACTCCCTTGCCATTTTGGGTTCAAAGACATTCTTGATTCTCTTTTAGCACCAATTCTCCAACTTGGAAAGTTCTGCTTCTGATTTTCTTGTTGTAGCTCCTTTTTAGTCTATTCTGATACACTTGCAGATGGTTTAAAGCATCCAAACGTCGCTCGTCCAACAGTTCCAGCTCGTTCAGTCTTGAAACTCGATACTCTTCGTCCGTGATGAGGTTTTGCAATGATACTCTGAGGGATGGTAACTCGATCTCAATGGGAAAGATGGCCTCTGATCCGTAGACCAAGGAAAATGGTGTGGCACGATGGGTGCGGATCTTTGGTTGATAAGCCAAAGGCTGATTAAAGGCTGCAAATGCAGTCCGCGACTGCGTCATTGACTATTTTCTTAAGGATTTTGAGGGGATGGTTTATTTGCTTAATACCTTGGCCATTGCCTTGGGGATAGTATGGGGTGGAAAAGCGATGTTGGATTTTGAATTTATCACATAGGTCACAGACTTCCTAATTTTTGAATGGTGTCCCATTATCTGAGATGATGGCTTGTGGAACACCATAGCAGCATATGAGATAATTCAGGATGAACTTTGAGATCTGCTTTCCTGTTATGTAGGTCATAGGTATGGCTTCAACCCACTTGGTGAAGTACTCAGTTGCGGTTATAATGAATTTGTGGCCGTTGGATGAGGTGGGTGTGATTTTCCCAATGAGATCGAGTCCCCACTGTGAAAAGGGCCATGGTGTGATGATTGGATGAAGCTCTTGAGCTGGAGCATGGATGAGGTCCCCGTGTTGCTGACATGTAGACACTTCTTGACATATTCATGTGCCTCTCTGTCCATGGTAGGCCAGTAATACCCACTCCTCAGCAATTTCTTAGACAAGGTCATGCCACTCGAATGAGAACCACAGATGCCATTGTGCACCTCAGTTAGGCAGCCGAAGCCTCCTCAGGGTTAAGACATCTTAGTAAGGTTCCTTCTATGCTTCTACGATAAAGGGTTTCTCCTAAAATGACAAAACGAGATGCTTTCTTGATAAAGGTTCGTCTAAGGCTTGAACGCAAATCGGCGGGAATGATACCTATCCTAAGGTATGTGTAAATGTCTTGGTACCACTGATCATTTGGACCAACGATTTCACCCACAAATTCTGACTCTGGTACCTTGAATGCTGGTACGAGAAGCTGCTCTACCAAGAAGTCGTATTTCGGAACATTTGGAGGGATCTCTAAGAGTGATCCAATAGTTGCCATTGCGTCTGCTGCTCTGTTGTTGGTTCTTGGTACTTGCTCAAATGTGATGTCAACAAAATATTCCTTGAGATTTTCCACCAGCCTTTTGTATGGAGTTAGCTTATCATCCTTTGTTTGGTACTCATTGTTCACTTGATTTATGATAAGCTGTGAATCTCCATATACCTTCAATGTCATAATGTTCCATTGTACTGCTATCCTGAGACCTATAGTTAAAGCCTCATATTCTGCAATGTTGTTGGTACAAGGGAATGCTAGTTTGTATGATCTTGGTATACAATCCCCTTGTGGAGTGATGAAGAAGATACCAGCTCCTGACCCATGTTGTGTGTAGGATCCATCAAAGTATAGTTTCCAATGAGTAGCTATGTCAATGTTGAAAATGGATTCATCTGGAAATTCTGAAACAAGTGGGTTCTCCGCATAGATAGGTGCGTCTGCCAGTTGGTCTGCAATGACCTGTCCCTTGATTGCCTTGCGCTCCACATACTCAATGTCATATTCTGATAATATCATTACCCACTTAGCCATTCTTCCTGTAAGCATTGCCTTTGAAAGAAGATACTTTAAGGGATCAATTTTAGCTATGAGTTTGATCTTGTGTGCCAACATGTAGTGTCTGAATTTTTGGGATGCAAACACCACTGCTAGGCAAGCTTTTTCAATGAATGTATAGTTTAACTCATGGCCCACCATTGTACGGCTGATGTAGTAGATGGCTCTTTCTATTCCATTTTCATCATGTTGTGCTAGGAGAGCACCAAGGGCTGCTGCAGTTGCTGAGATATAAAGGATCAATGGTTTGTTCTGAATTGGAGGCCTTAGTACTGGAGGTGTTAACAGATATTCCTTGATTTTGTTGAAGGCTTGTTCACATTTGTCATCCCATTTGTACGTTACCCCCTTGTGGAGTAAGTGAGAGTAAGGGATTTGTTTGTCTGCTAATTGTGCTATGAACCTGCGAATTGACTGAAGCCTGCCTTGGAGACCTCTCAGTTGTTTCAATGTCCTAGGAGCTTCCATTTCAAGTATTGCTTTCACCTTTGCCGGATCAATCTCAATGCCTCTCATTGACACTATGTAGCCCAACAACTTTCCTGATTGTACGCCAAAGACACACTTCTTGGGATTCAAACGAACCTTGTATTCTTCTAGTCTGTCAAAGATAGCACTCAAGACTGATATATGATCCTTCCTCTTTTTGGATTTGCTCAAGATGTCATCGACATAGTCCTCAACTGTTTTGTGGATCATGTCATGGAATATTAGTGTCATGGCCCTTTGGTATGTGGCCCCGGCATTCTTTAAGCCGAATGGCATTACGTTCCAGCAGTATGTGCCCCAAGGACAAGTGAAAGATGTTTTATGTTGGTCTTCCTCTGCAATTCTTATCTGATTATAGCCTGAAAATCCATCCATCAAGGAAAGCATCTCATGCCCCGCGGTCATGTCTACAATCATATCAATGTTAGGCAACGGAAAATCATCTTTTGGGCAAGCCTTGTTCAAGTCCCTAAAGTCCGTACAGATTCTTATGCCCCCAGTTGGTTTTGAAACCGGTACTAGATTGGAGACCCACTCAGGGTAGGCGATCGTTCGTATGAATCCCGCCTCTAGTAGTTTCTGGAGTTCCATCTTGACTAATAGAGCAATCTGTGGGTGCATCTTTCTCAACTTCTGTTTTACAGGTTTAGCTTCAGGATAAACTGCTAAGTGATGAACCACTACCTCTGGATCCAATCCTGGCATATCAGCATAGGTCCACGCAAAATTTATCTTCCTTTCCTTTAAGAAGGTAGCCAACTCCTCTTGTTCTTTGCATAATAATGACTCAGCGTAGAATGTAATATGAGGAGTTTCTTGTGTTCCCAGATTGATGGGGTTGCACTTTTCTGCTAGCATAGCTGACTTTTCTTGGTGTATAGCTGTAAGAGGAAGATTGAATCCCCCATCCTCAGGCGCCTCAGAGAGGTTTTCACCATTGGATGCGTCCTTTCTTTTTACTTTTTCAGAGTCGGAGAGTGCCACAAGGTGGTTTTCACTCAAGGACTTGGAGATTATTCTCAATTTTTTATTTTTGCGACTGAGGGATTCAATCGTTTCTCCATAGTATGCATGTGTATCCAGCTCTATGATAAAACCTGCCTTATGATCCCCACATGGAATGTCATCCCTAAGTCCCATGAATTCTGAGAGTGCCTCATCGTTTTCAAACATGTCAAGAATTGGTGGTCCTCGTTGGTCGTAATCAATCAGTTGGGGATAGACTAATCGAATTTCATTGCTTTGGTTTTCAGACTCATAAGACAAGGTACTAATCATAAGGACATTAGTATCCTCAAACAGCAAAGGTAATCCTATTTCCGGTGACTCAGTTAAATCAATGGGCATTCCTAAAGTCATGGAGGATTTTGGAGTAGCTACAGATTCCTGAGGAGGCATTCGGTTCTGTCTATCATGGGCACCTCGACCAAGTACAGTTACCTTAGGAGTAGGATGACCAATGCCAAGATTTTTTATTTGCTTCTCAGGTATAATGGGTATTACACGCCCGTTATTATCTTGGCCTAACCCTTGGTTCCGGTTATAGCCCATCAAGAGCATCATCTTCATACCTTTGTTTTGTTCATCCATAGGCAACTCAACTGCCGGTATATCATCTTGATAAAGGAGATGAGATAGGTCCCCCTCTAATGTTTCCTGACCAAGATCTCCTGCACTTGTGAAGGTAGGGTTTCGTTCATAGGAGCCTTGAGATGTTGAAGCTTCTTGTGATTGTGGTCGTCCTCTTGATCTAGGAGATTGTGGTAGCTCTCCTACTACAAAAGCATTCTTAGGCATTGAATAGTTTCCACAACCATCATCTTGTATTATGACTTTGATATCAGAAAAGGTGGGGATGGCGGGGGTGGAGGGTGTCTCTGTCACAGAAGTGAGAGTGGCGGGATCCACGTAAGGTGTTGATGGGCCTTCATCGTTCTTGGGTACTTGCGGGATCTTGTAGTATTTTGCCTCTAGATTTTTGCAGTAGGAAAATGGCTCAGGATCTCCATGGATAGTAACCTCTTGACCTTCATGTGTGAATTTCACACATTGATGAAAGGTTGAAGCTACAGCTTGCATTGCATGTATCCATGGTCGCCCTAGGAGAATGTTGTATGGTAAATCGAGGTCCAAGACCTGACAGTTGGTTTGCATGATGGCGGGTCCAACCTGGACAGGAAGCTGAATGGTGCCTTGGGATACCCTTTCCTGGTCATCGTATGCTCTTATTGTGATGCCTTTTCCTTTGTCAATTGAATCCTCTGAAATGTTCAAATTCTTTAGAAGCTTTAAGGAGCAAATATTTAAGCCTGCACCTCCATCCACCAAGACTCTCTTGACTTTCTTTTTATTTACGTACACCTCCAGATGAAGTGCACGGTTGTGAGATGGTTGTGTGGGGAAGTCTTGTTCAGAAAATGTAAGAATGTTAGGTGTGGTGATACTTGCGACCATAGCTTGGAATTGTTCTGCATCTAGATCTGCGGGGACAGTAGATGACGCCAAAGCTTCTTCTAGAATCTTTTTGTGTGCAGATGAGATTTTGAGTAACTCCATGATGGAGATATGTGCAGGGGTTCTTTTCAATTGATCCAAGACATTATAGCCACTAGGGTTAGACCTTGGATTGGATGTGGAATTTCTGCTTGGTTGGGATGGTGCTGCAATGGTAACCTTTCCACCTCTTGTGGTGACTCCACAATCGGCTTGGGCCCCTTTGATGGTGATGACTCCACAAAACTCATCTAAACAAGCAACAACACCCTCGTATGTGTGGTTGACATTTTTATAAGCCCCTTTTCCTTTGTCTTGATCTTTGTTTCCTTTGTTGCCATGATTCGGCATCGGATTCGTGTAAATCTTGAGATCTTTGTTTCCTGATGGTGCTTCCACATCTATGATTTTGTCATCTATGAGGTCTTGAATTAGATTTTTGAGCCTCATGCAGTTGTTTGTCGTGTGTCCCTTGAGTTTGTGGAAGTCGCAAAGATAATTCTCATTATACCATGGTGGCTTGACCGATGGTTCTTGATAATTATTATGTGTAGGGACCGTTATCAATTTTTCATCTACCAATCTTTTCATGATTGCTTCAGCAGGTTCCCCAAGGAGTGTGTATTTTCGTTTGGGGAAGAACTTGTTTCGCTGTGGTCCTCCCTGATTATCAATGTTGTTTGTGTTTTGGTTATGGGATGGTTGGACCACAGTATTGACTTGTCGATTGCTTTGATTGGTATTTTGGTGTTGTTGTTGTTGGGATGGTGGATTGTTCTTCCGTGGGGCACTAATGACAACTTTGGCGTCAACGACACCATCATTGGTTACATTACGATTCTTTGCCCATGTTCGTGGTTTGTCATGATAATTGGATGATGAGCGGCCTTCTTGATATGATGAAGTTTCTCCCTGTGTGGCAAGGGCTCATTCGATATTGAGTGCCCTAGGGATCAACTGGTCGTAAGTGGTGATGTTTTGCACTTTGAGGTGGAAGGCCAAGGGCCCATCAAGATTCACAATGATAGTTCCCACTTGTTGCTCTTCAGGCATGGACCACTTGCTTTAATTAGCTTTGGATCGCCATCGTTGTAAGAAAGCACCAAATGATTCATTTTTCCCTTGTTTGAGAGCTGATAATTCCTATAAGCTAACCTCCATGGGAGTGTTGAAGGAATAATTCTGTATGAAGGCATCTATGATTTCTTGGAATTTTTTAATTCCAGAAAGTTGAGAAAACCAATCAATAGCATTTCCAGCCAAGCTTCTTGGGAATAATCTCA
This sequence comes from Sequoia sempervirens, assembly GCA_007258455.2. Classification (NCBI taxonomy): domain Eukaryota; kingdom Viridiplantae; phylum Streptophyta; class Pinopsida; order Cupressales; family Cupressaceae; genus Sequoia; species Sequoia sempervirens. The sequence goes on from VDFB02000017.1 coordinate 419,092,285, forward strand.
TCAAGTACGTTTCGTCGTAAGCCACCTCCATGCAATGTACTTGGAATTCCCTGATGTGATCTTCAGGGTTACCCGTTCTGCGATATTTGTCAAATTTAGGGATCTCAAACCCTTTTGGGAACGGTTTCATTTCTACGCTCCTATCAAATGGATAAGGGCATAGGTTTTTTTGTGGTTTTGGTGTCCTTCCTGATTGAAGGTCAAGCACTTGTTGTGACAGAAATTTAATTTGTGCGGTGACATCCAATTGTGGATCAGGAGGTGGAATGAAGGTGTTATGGGGGGGTGGAGTGGGTGTTTGAATGGGTGGAATGTTTGTTTGTTGTGCCATGTATGCTTTCAACAACGCTTGTTGTTGATCTTGTTGTTGTTGCGCTAATAGAGCTTGTTGTTGTGCTTGATGTTGTTGGTCCAACAATGCTTGTTGTTGATCAGCTAGGGCTTGCTGTGCTGCTTCTTGTTGCTCTTGGTATTGCTCTAATGCTTGCTGATATGCGAGTTGTTGGGCTGCTTGTTGTTGTGCGAAGTACTGCGCTTGTGCTTGCACTCGTGCTTGGGAATCTTGGGCATCTTTTGTAGCTTGAGCAGCTTGTGCAGCTTGTGCAGCTTGTGCAACTTGTGCAGCTTGAGCAGCTTGTGCGGCTTGTGCAGCTTGTGCAACTCATTGTTGTTGTTGCAACAAAGCTTGGGCTTGTGCCGCTTGTTGTGCTTGTTGTTGTTGCAGCGATGTTTGAGCTTGATTTTGCCGTGAAGCTTGAGAAGCGTGCATGGCTATAGGTGCTTGCTGAATTGTTTGATATTGTTGGAGCAATTGTTGGTATGCTTTGAATGCAGCATTGTAATGGCTTACTTGGCTTGGTCGCAATGGTGGTGGTGGTGGGATCGGAATTGTGTTGGAAGTTTGAGATGTGCTTAGAGCGATGGTGGTGGGAGGTTGCGATGTAAGGGGTGTGATGGGGGTAGTGGAAGTTTGAGGTATAGTGGATGTAGTGGTTGGAGTGAATGTGGTGATAGGTGCATTTGGGATGGGTGAAGGGATAGGAATGGTGGGACTAGGTGAAGTGGTAGGAATGGTAGAGATGAGCGAAATAGTGGGTCTTTGAGAGACCGTATTTTGATTAGCTATCATGCGTTGGTTTGATGTGGATGGTGTGTTTGAAAGATGTGATGTACCCCCTTGGTTGGATGAATTGATTTGGATGGGGTGATTTATGTTAGGGAAAGGTGGAAGTTTAGGTAAAGGGGAGATCCCTAAACCAAAATATGGTGTTGACGTGGTGGGAGGTGTGAATGGTTTGAATGGTGGAAAATTTTCTTGTGCAAATGAAGAGACAAATCCGTAGGGTCTCTCTATTTCGGATGAGCTTGCTTGTACCAAAGGTCTAGACACTTGCGTGTCAAGGGAAAATGATGAGGTGGTATGGTAAGGAACCTCAGATGTATCGATAAATCCAAGTGGGTTGTAAAGTGGATTTTGATGCGTGTTGAAGAGGGTATCATCCTCATTGATAGTAGGTTCTATGGTGGTAATGGAAGTGGTTGATTGTGGAAGGGTGTTTTGGTCATTTGGTACAAGAAGCTCATCCTCAATAGTGTTGAGAATTGATGGATTTATTTTAGCCATTGCGCGAAGAAACTTTTGTAGTTTTGGTTGTTTGAGCATCTCAAGAACTTCTTCCTCACTTAGTTCTATTGGTGTGATGTCTTCCACCAAGACCTCTTTTTGTGGATCGTGTGTAGTGATAGTGAGGTTTGGAAGTGGTGTGTTTTGGATTTCTGGAATGTTTTGGCTTAGATCACTTGTGGTTGATGTTTCTTGATTTAACTCCATGTTCCTCTTGTGTTGTGATCTTGTTTGAACCATAAAAGAGCAAACTAGGATGTGTAAAAGATCAAAGATGTGAAGATGAAAGGTGTATGATATATGGATGAGAATGGAAGTTTTGAATTTGTATTGAAAATCTTGATGTGATGCTAGGTACTTTGGGTTTGCTTTGATTGATGTTTGTTTGATGTTTAGACTTTGAATTCTGTCTTTTGAATGTTGATGTTTGAGCAAGAGATATCCCCAAGATGTTTGGATGATGATCTAAAAAGATAACTAATGCTCATAAAGGATAATTTGATTTAGGAGTGAGAATAGGATGTGTCTACTCACAAGCTAACCAAAAGATAATCCAAATTAGTGATGGGAGAAGGATGCATCTATCCACCATTAATTTGAACAAAGTGATAATTCAACTAAGCATGTGCAAAAGGATTCATTCACACACAATTGAGTTGAACAAGTTTGATGTTTGATGTTTGAAGAATTCAAAGTCTCATGTTTGAAAGGTTTTGATGTCTACCAAAGGAGCCTAGCATAGTTGTGTCAAGATTTTCTCAAAATGTTGGTGAGATGTTTATGGTTGATGATGTTTTTGATGGATGAATGTTTGTTTGATCTTAGAATGACCCTAGTTTAGACTTTTGTTTAACAAGACCAAGGTATTGAAGAACATGTTATGCCCTAAGCAAGGTATCCAATCCCTTGAAACAATCTTGGATTTTGTGTGTAGTAAAATGAATATAAAGTGGGGTTGTCTCTTGAAGCATGTCTATAGAAATTAGCCAACAACTTTTCTCTAAAATCATATAACCTTTTGAGTCTTTGTTGATGTTGTTTTGGGCTAAGTTTCCTTTTCTTGGGTTTTTGTATCTTGATCTTGTGAGAAATCATTGAAAAGACATGTGTGGGGCTCAATTGCTTATCTTTGCTTTTAATGGCTTCTTTTTACCAAATACACTTTCTTGATTATGTTTCAAACTAAAGATGTCCTATGTCAAAATTCCTTTTCTTCCCACAAAGTGTTGTGTGGGAATTCCAAGAAATTGAGGCAAAGGGATTTCCTAGGTTAACCCTAGTTAGAGCAAATGACGATATAAATTCAAGTGATGAGAAACCTCTAAGGACATAATCCCAAGGGAAGGCAACAACACTTAAATTTGTCAAAAGGTATTTGCTCTATCAAAAGGGGTTTGAAATTTGCATGATCATGTTTAAGTGTTTGTTTTCCAATGTTTATGAACAAGCATGTGTTTTTGTAACCCAAAAGCATGTACAATCCTATGGATGTGTAAGACAATATTTGTTGGATTCCCACTTGGACAAGTCTAGCTACGCTTATCTCTAGCGGATGGTTAGATGCTTGACCCCACTGGCTCCCCTCCACGGCACTCTCACTTATCTGGGCGGCCAAAGCACCAGCACCCATGAAAACTCCCATGGCATATTTTCCATCTCTACTAAAAAGCGGAAATGCAAATTGTGGGGCTGGCTTGAGCGACCGTTCTTGCACCAACAAAGCAGTGGGATTTTGGAAATTCTAGCACATAGGTTCTAAATGAGACTTTCGTTAAGTGGAGATTGACCCATACGGCAAGAGTCCCCTTCGGATCCATCTTAGCCGAGGAGCCAGCAAAGCGTGATTATGGCGTTTAGCCAAAACCCTCATTTATATCCGGTAAAATACTCTTGGCTTTAGAGAGTGTTACGGTTGAAGGTAAAATTAACGGGTGAGTACTTTTCCCCAAAGCTGAGGCCCTCCTAAGATAAACAAAGCGAGCAAAGGAACCACAATCAAGTAACTCGTCGATCTTTGATGGCACAAAGAGATATGCTTGAAAATGCCCCTCTCACACTACCATACAAGATGTTCAATTTTAAACCCAAATTTGAAGTGTTTTAAAACAATAAAATGTATTTTTGAGTGTTTCTCTTGCACCCTAGATCGCATACGAAGCGCAAGGGGAGAGGATGCATTACTCAAAAGACAATCACACAAATCAAACACTTGTTCGTTTATACCCTTCAAAGCAATTGTGAATTCGTTTTAAGCACCAAATGAAATATGAAGATTGCTTGTTCAATTGTTAATCCAATAAACCAAATCTAGTAAGTTGTGATCCTAAAGTTCATTTTAGCCTTTGCAAGAAATGAAAATGGTTCTTTTTAAGCCCAATTGAAAACTAGTGTCCTAAGAAGGAGAAGGATGACAAATTCTTTGAAGAAGTGTTAAACAAACACTTAAGTGTTAAAAAACACTTTGATTAGATAAAATATCATTTCCATGCTCCTCTTTCTTTTGATTTTGATTTCCAACCTGCAAAAGTGATCAAAATGTTAGATGATATCAAAAGAAACAAAAGGATATAGGGGTTAGATGAATCATTTACCAAAACACCATAAAACTTAGCCAAGTTATCATGAGTTTACTTTAAATGTAAATTTGAAAATTTTAACTAATTTATAATTAAGAAACACCTACACCATTGGATAGCTTGTGAAATTCTACCCTATTTTAAAAAAAAAAGCATCAAAAAAGACCTACGTATGACCAAGATATGGTCATTTTAAAATTGACTCTAAAAACACTAAAATAGTGATCATATGCGGGTTAATGAATAGTGCTGTCAAAAAATAGCGAAATTTTATTAAAAAACGTGTTGGATTTGAGGTGTATGCCCTCCTTCTAGCGCCAATATGTGAACCATTTGAATCTATACCTTGCACAAACACAATAAACATGCAAACAATTAGATCAAACACAAGATTAGAAACCAATGATTCATCAAGAAATCCATTTGAAATTTGCAAAAGATAAGAAATGAAAATGAAGAACACAAATGAAACAATTAAATCCTATCTAATGCAAGCAAACTCTTGATCTCTTGAGGGAGTTGGTGCAAATAGGTGTGTGGAGATTTTCCCTTTCCCAACTCCTTGAATGCAAATGTTGATTGAAGATGATTGATCCACTTGATGAAGACTTTGAATGTATGCTCCAAGCTTAAAATCTGCAAAAAAACCTAGCTATGATTCAATGAGATGGATGAGGATTGCTAAGTATTTTAGCATGGTAACTTTGCTTGAGATGTGGATGATCAAATGCATGGTGAAGCATTCTATTTATAGAATGTTGAAATGGAAACAAAGCCAAAATGGAGCAATGTGGGACAAAGATTCAACCAATGATATAATGCCACTTGTCAACATGTGATTGGGTGAGGAATGAGCAAGTTTTGACAAATGTGCCAATAAATGCATTTTTGAATTTGAATTTTGAGAAAAGACATGTAAGAGGGGGAAAGAAAATTGCATTGAATGCCACTTGGCTCAAGGCAAGGACATGTAAGAAGAAGTAAATGCCTTGTTGGAAGGACTTGTAAGAGAGAATAATGACATGTTGGAAGGACATGTCATTCAAATTTTGAATTTGAAATAGAAGAATATTCCTCCAAAAGATGCTTTGTTGAGGGAAAATGAAGATTTAATAAATCAATAAATTGATTTATTTGTGCAAGTGGAAATATCTAGAGAATGCAAGTGGGTGAGATTAGTATTTAATCATGGTTAGATTAAATAAATGATGATTATGTTAGTTTAATGATGATTAGGTGAGTTGACTTATTTTGACTTAGATTTTTGGATTAATTTAAATCAAACAAGAGAGGAAATGATTTAATGAGTTTAATTAAATAAACATGTTTTGATTATTTAATTAAAGAGATTGAAGTAAGATTAAATTAAATAAGATTTTAATTTATTCAATTTAATAGATAGACTTTAGAGATTTAATTAATTAAATAAAATTAATTATTTAATTAAAAGAGATGGAGAATGATTTAAGAGACTTAATTAAACACATGATTTGTTTAATTAAGAGAAGAAAACAAATGAATTTAATCAAATAAAGATATTTAATTAAATGGTTAGGTCGGGGAATGATTTAGGATGAAATGATGTTGGTTGTCAGATTTAAATATGCAATGCTAACTTGTACATTTTGCGTGTCTACAGATTGATAATGGTTGAGGCTATTATGGACCTTACCATTGGGGATGGGTTATTTATTGATTACCCCTTCTTAAAATGCACTCTTGCATGAAAGAAGAGGGAAGAACAAGGTCTCCCTAAGGATGTTCTTAAGCGCAGAAAACCAAAGAATAATAAATGAGTGTCGACTGATGTTTTATAAAATATGTTGTCAAAATTGTGTTTTATATCAATTATTGTATAAAAAAGGTAGTCTATAAAATAATGTTCCATTATTCAATTGATGTATATATGTTCATAAAATTTATATAATGTCTAATATATGTATGTCGTTCATGTGCAAGTATTTTTCTATGAAGATATTTTTGACCCGAAATGGATATTTGTCATACATTATGATCCAAGATTAAGGCACGTGTTTGACAATGCATTAGTGGATACTGAGCAAAACAATGATGGCCAAAAAAATGAGAGAGAGGGATTAGAGATCATCGAAGAAAATGACATCCATGATGATGTTGAAAATGGTTATGTTCAGGCACAAGAAGACAACAATCCAAAGTTAGATGATGATATGGAAGACAACAATATGGATGGTATAGAAAATGATGATCCAAATACATCTTGTAACGATATAGATGGTCTAAAGTCAAATTTTAATGATGATGAAGATGATGCAGGTCAAGATGAGGAGGACGAAAATATTAAATACTTGAAAGAACATATGAACATTGACAATGATACACTGGATGACATTGTAGCAGACAATAATGTTAATGACCAAGACTTCTAAATTTTCAAAATTATTTGCAATCCATGTTTAAAAAAGGATGATTCTTATGGCCTAAACTTTGAAATGCTTCAATAATATTATGTTGTACTTGGACAATTGAAAACCTGTTTTATTCTCCTAGCAAGCTTTTTTATTTTCCATTATAAGTCTAGACCAAACAACATTTGCGAGGATGGCCTTTTACACTAATCTTAATTTGTATGAAGTTCATGAACCTGTCGTCAAGCAGTAAATTCCTTTCATAGATAGGAAATGTAAAGGCTTCATTTAAGAAAAGATAAGTAGTCTCTTTCTGAGGGTAATCCACATGCAAAAAGTAAAAATCACATAAAAAAACAATTGTACAATAGAAAATCAGATTCAATCAGTTATGTCTTATTTCACTTGCACACTTATCTGAAAGACATAGGGTATTCACCATAAATTTCCCTTGACAAAACAAACATGTGCTTTCATTTATTTTTACTGTATATCTCAAAAGTGAAATTGTTGTTACATAATGATGCACTGAGAAAATAATATATACAAAAAAATGCATAAAAAATGTTTGAAATTTAACATGCCACCTATTTTGTTGTGTTGAAAGGAATCAAGATTAAGTGGGACAAGAAATAAAAATAAAATTTTGATGATTGTACTTAAAAGTGAACAGGATATGAAAAGTGTGGACAATGATGGTGCTGAAATTGAAAACCCTAATTCTGATTATATTATTGTTTTATGTCATTTGAGATAAAGAGCACATACAATTTTATATACATAGAAAATGAAGATTTGAAACTAGTAAACTAAAAATGTAAACATTGCAAGATTTTTCCTTAAACAATAATTCACATACTCACTTACAAAAAAGGGTGAAGCATTTTTTATTCAAACTCTGTTTTATTTAATAGACATAACAATAAAAGAATATTTACAAGTACAAGAATATATACACTGTTTCATAAAAAATAAGGAATGTTTCATAGAATATACAAGTACAAGAATATATCATCATCATCATATCCTTAATTAATACCTATTGCACTATCCTTAAATTGTTCAATATTTGGTATGAATTGTTGGCAAAAAAAAATAGGATTACTTGGATGCTTCTTCCATTCATTTTGTATCAACATATGTTCATGAAGACACAAAACTTAATAAATATTAATGCACGTAACTCACAATTATTTAAATAAGCAACTTTGTTAACTTTATTATTTTTAAATAGTTTCCATTTTTATGTTGAACATGTAACAAGGAAAAATACACTCAAATTTTCAAAAAAATTAGCAGCTCTACCAACATCCACAATAAATGCTTTACTATATCAGCATATTCATTCACATAAGCATAGTATTCAGGATCAATAACTGATATTTATTCAAATATAAGAAGAAATAAGTATGGAAAACATAAGAAAAATACAGAATGACAACACAGTCATGGAGAATCTTTGATAATAAGATGTTCTCCATTATATTGCCTCAATTGATATATATTAATAACATAAGTCTTCAAAATGGAAATGATATATGATGATGATAATTTAAAACTAGGCCTTGGTTTCCTATTTATATAGGAAGCAACAAGCTACAGGCCTTTTACAAAAAGAAACGACCTTTCTTAACTACTTCTTTTACTAACAACTATTTAATTAACATAATTAAGGAAATAACAAGACTTAAGACATTTTGACATATGGTTCCATTATTCAATGTAGAAGATCTGTGATCATTGATCTGGCAAAGTCTTCCTCTCCATGATGAATGTCCAAATTCTCTTGCCTCAGTGTCCTATTCTTTTGAAACCAAATAATTTTTCTCCCATTGATACACCATAAAATTTGATGGCCACTTATATTCTTGGATCTTTTGCATGTTTGCAAGATGAGTTTTCCATCAACTATCTAGTAATTCCTTTGTATCATTGACAAAATTTAGGTATCCCACATCAAGAACAATCAACCCATCCATGATCTGATTTAGCCTAGGAAGACTAGTATCATCATCCTTCAACTGTATATGAGTTACGTACTTATGAACTACTTGACTGAATTCTTTCTTCCACTTATCCAAGTCCTCCAATTGATCACCATCTCTCACGATTTCAGGTATATACCACTGTTTGCAGGTATGGAATAAATCCATTCATGTTACAATCTTTTTATCAAACCCTTGTACATACTAAAATTCATCAATAATCATCTTCATAGTTTGTTTAGTTGGATTTAATTTTGTGGGTGCATCAGGACTTCTTTGTAGAACTTTGTATAACTTAGCCAAAGTGTGGTGAATAGGATGCCACCTTTCGAGCAAAGGATCTAATACAAGCATATGTGTCTTTATTTGATCCATTGCCTGCTGAAGTGTTCTATAACTATCATGCACATTCTCCAGTTTATGCATAAAGTTCTGATTTTATCCTATGCTCAAGAATCTTTTCCATAACTTCACAAATTCGTCTTTTCACTTCATCCTGGTTTTGATTGTTGGCCTTCTTTACATCATCCACTTCCTTCTCTGGAGTTTTTACTTGTTCTACAAAAATGTTCTTCACAATATCCATTGGAGCAATAGGAGGCCTATATAACACCATCTCCTTGCTTTGTGAGGGTGTTGCTTCTCTTAATTGTTCTTTCACTTTGACATTCTCCATGAACAGTTTATTAACTTCATCATTTAGGAACCTTTGTTCCTTTTCATACTCCTTCAATCTGTCTTCTAATCCCTTAACAATTGCTCGAGTGAACATGACCAAATGCATGGTCATTGTGGCTGCCTCCAAAGGGGTGGTATCTTGTATTGTCCTTACCATTGTTGCCCTTTTCATCCCTTGAATTACATCCAATAATTTTGGTTTCTGTGTATTTTTTTGTTTGATCCATATGGCCAGGGTTTCAATCTTTAGGTTATACCTAGTTCCACTCACACCTTCATCAGAGTCAAATTTTGAAACTAGCATTGGATCTTCCTGAGCCCGCACTTGATCAAGCATAAACATTTTCTTTAATTCCAAGCTAGGGAAAATGAGTATATTGCTCTTCAAGACCATTTCTCTAGCCTTCTAGGGGCTAATGTCAATGTTGTCAACTCTTAATTCCTGGAAATTCTGTGCTACCATTTCATTTTTCTCTGATTCTTCAATTCCTGCTTCAGCTGATTCCATCCTCTCTTGAAATTCTTTTATCTTCATCTTCAACAAGAAATCCTTAAACTCAGGAGTCTTAATGAATTCATCATCTTCTATGAATCTCCTGCCTGCAATTTCCCTTTCATCTTCATGTACCTCTATACTTGTTTTTTCTACATCACCCATCCTTTCCTCATGTTTATGGGAACTGGTCTCAAGGATGGGCTGATCAACTTCAATATCACCTTTCAATGTCTATAGTACTATAGCCACTTCCTCAGTATCGCCCACCTCTTCAATATCCTCATAAGGTACAAGCTATTCAATTCTTCCCGTCTTCTGTCTTTTGGGAGGTAACTGCTCCATGGGAGGCTTAGAGGTTTCACCTAGGGTATGCTTTGCAGTTACACCACTATGATGTTCTTCGAGATATGCTTCCTTCTTTCTGTACAAGTCTTCATATCTACCAATTATCAATTCTATCTTCTTGATGGGGTCCTTTTCCTCAACAAAGTATCTTAGGAAATCCTTGGACCTCCGCTTCATCCGTTCTTCAACCTTCTTCATATATTCCCATTTTTTCCTTCTACTAAATACATCATTATAAGTAATGCAGTTCCTTATGACATCTTCTTCAAAATACACTTGGTGTGGCACTCTCACTTTGGTAAGAAGATTGTGCCTTATGTTGTTCATATGATTTTTAGGGTCAAAGGTTCTTTCTTTTCCAGATTTCAATGCATATCTTGTCTTCAAATAATACTATAACTCCTCTAGTGTGTCTGAGCCTACAGTCCAATCTTCACACTTGGTTTGGTTTGGCAAGAAAGTGACTTTCTTCTGCCTGTGCATTACATATTTCTCCATCCACATCATTTTCCACATAAATTCAAGAAATGCTAATTTGAGGGGCACAAATTTTGGTAGTATGTGTGGAGCAACAGTGCATCCATAAACTCTTATTATTGTAACTTCTGGAAGGAAGAACCAATCTCCAAAATTGTGTGTATGACCCTACTCTGGTCTTAAAGCCAAAGGTCTCACTATTTGCAACATTTTGGTTGACAATCTTGGTATTGCATACCCAAGAACTTGAAGAATTTTGTGTACAAAGTCTCTGTAGAATACAACAAAGCTTGAATTCTTGCACCGACTGTCCCAAATATAGCACCATTTCTAAACAAGTGTGGGATTCCCTTACTCATCTACTGTAGCCAACTCCATTATTTTAGTCCATTGGTCCCTATTCTGGCACAATAGCAGATGAAATAGTAGGGAATAGTTTCTGAATGTAATCGGTGTTCTATCCTCTATAACTTGGAAGAATTCATCATCTAATGCCTTCTCAAGGTATGAAGCAAAGTCATTCAATATTAGTTTCAGGGTTTTGAATTTTCACGGCCATCATTGTTAGGCCTATTGGCATTTTATCTTGAGAATCTATCCCCAACACTTGGCAAAGAGCTAAATATGTATTCACAAAGTAATAATGAAAATATGTCACATTAAATGGTTCAGTAGTGGTAGTAGAGATGGGGAATGTTCTGTTACCAATGCCTCTTTTCATACATAGAGGTACCTCATCACTTCTATAAGTCCTTTTTAACCTAGCATAATCCTCCTCACTTTTTTTGTAGGTTTATCTTGGTCAGAGAATGCTTGCTTAAGCCAAAACACTCAATGATGGCTTTTCTGGTTACTTCTACCAATACTGTTTCGTTTGGAAACCTTACTATTTTGGTGGCTGAGTGATAGTGTTTGGCTAGTAATCTAATAAATTCTACATCAACAAACACATTTGGGACAATCAACCTTGCTATATCCAACATCCAAGTGTTTGACACTAGAATCTCCTTATTTCTCTTACTGTAAAAATATCAAAATAGGTCCCATCCAGATTTGGAAATGAGGGCATCCCTACAACTTTGTGTGGTGTCCACAAGAAACTTCTTATTACTGTCTTTAGTAGACCCTAGAAGTATATCTAATATGGACTGATGGAGTGATCTCTTCTTTACTTTAGGTTCTTCATCTTTAATTTTAGGCTAAATTTATTTTACTTCTGATTGTTTTCTTTTAGGAGGCATGTTCCAATTTTCTCTACAATGGCTTCAAATGAAAAAACCTTGAAATATTTTTTATATTAATAGAGCTCTTTCAGAGAGTTTTCGTGCACTTACTCGAGTATTTCACACTTGCAAGACTTCTTCTTCTTGTCTCCTTAGCTCCTTCCATGCTAGTGCATTGCAATTGAGTGCAATATTGGGAAAAATCACTTATCTTTGGATGGCATGGTATTTAGTCTTATTAGTTTTGGAAACCCTTAATAATTTAATAGCATTTAATTTTGGCAATTGATATGATTTTCTACATTTATTGCTGTAAATTGTAATGATGCCACATTTACTGCACTACTGCCTTGCTCAAGGCTTGTTGCTATGGGGTTGCGGTGTATACCGCTCTACCACATATGTTTCTCACCTTCCCGGTGGTATACCGGTGTATGCTTTTGATCATTACTTGAAGAGTGTCGATGAGACAATCTTATTTTTCTTACCGATATCTCAATGTCTCATCGACATTAGATCTTATGTTTCTCTGATGTTGGTTTCCAGTGTCGATGAGACAAGTTAATACCTCTTGCTGATATGCCACTGTCTCATCGATATTTTCCTTCGGCAATATTTCTTTATATATCGGTGTAACTCTGCCATGTCAGGGAGACTTGTGATTATCGCTACAGTATAGCAGTGTTTTGCCCTTCCCTTCTACTGTTTACTGCATTACCGCCTTGCTCAAGGCTTCATGTTGTGAGGTTGCGGTGTATACCGCTCTATCGCATATGTTGCTCACCTTCCTGGTGGTATAGCAGTGTATGATTTTGATCATTACTTGAAGAGTGTCAATGAGATAATCTTATTTGTCTTACCGATATCTCAATGTCTCATCGACATTACTTCGTTATATCCAAGAGTTATGTTTCAATGAGACATATAAATAAGTCTCTTCTACATAGGGGTGTCTAAACCGATGCTAAACCCAAAGCTAAACTTGAAGCTAAAGTCAAAGCTAAAAGTGGTGCTACACTTGAAGCTAATATTGGCACTAATTAGCACCTAAATTAGCGCTGACTTGTACTAGTCGATGCAATAAACGCCAAAAATTGTGCCATCCTGATAAACAACACTGACGTTTTCAAAAAATTGCCAAAAAATACATTAAAACTGTGGGTGGAAGCAAAAAATGGAGCAAAAAGTGGAGCAAATCACAGGGATTTGTTGTAGTGAAACCTGCTTCCCCAACCGAAGCTTCCCCAAACATTAGAGTATCATCAACAAACTGTTGATGGGAATCAAGCCTAAGAGAGGAGGCAACTTTGACACCTTTGAGAGCTTGTGAGTCCATCAACTTTTGAATATTCTTGCCCAAAACTTCAGCAACAATGATAAACAAGTAGGGAGAAAGAGGGTCACCCTGTCTAAGCCCATGACCACAGGAAAATAATCCTTGATGAACACCATTGACCAGGACATAACACATGGGGGAAGTAACACGAGTAGAAATCATCTTAAGGAATCTACCATCTATTCCAAACTTTTTCAGGATGACAAATAGGAAAGGCCAGGAGACCCTATCATAGGCCTTGGAAATATCAATTTTGAAGGCCATCCTAGGATTTTTTGAGTGATCCATAGTGTGAATTATTTCATGGGTAGAAATAACAACATCAACAATGTTTCTACCTTGAACAAAACCTTTTTGATTAGAGGCTATCATTTTTCCAAGCACAGGTTTGAGTCTAAACACCAAAATTTTGGAGAAAATTTTATAGACCATGTTGCAAAGGCTAATAGGTCTATAATATTTCATAGCTAAGGCATCAAAAAATTTAGGAATAAGATCTATAAAGGTAGCATTCAAATGGTTCAACAATCTACCCAACCTAAAAAAATCCTTAGCAGCATTAAAGAGATCAATTTTAACTATATCCCAATAAGTTTGAAAAAAAGCAGGAGGGAATCCATCAGGGTCAGGGGCTTTGAAGGCACCAAAGGAGAAAACAACCTTTCTGTCTTCTTCCATAGAAACAACATTAGTCATCATCCTTAAGTCTAAATCTGAAATTACTTTAGGGATAACTTCAAGAAAGTCAACATTTACCTGATGCGCATTGCTAGGATTCATAAGATAAGAAGAAAAGAAGTTAACAACTTCCCTAACAATATATTTTTCATTGGTCAGAATAGAACCATCCTCTTTCACCAACGATCTAATTATGTTTCTACGTCTGTATTTGAGGGTGGATTGGTGGAAGAATTTTGTGTTCCTATCTCCTTCTGTCAACCATTGGACCCTTGACTTTTGTTTCTAGAAGATTTCCTCCTTTTTGTTTATCTTATACCATTGGGATCTAAGATCTCTTTCCTTCACACAAATCTCTTCATCCACTAGGCCAGTCTCCATAATATCATGAACCTCTTTTAAGATTTTTCCCAAGGTATTCTTTATATCAAAGATGTTTCCAAAGGTCAGCTTATTCCACTCTTTCACGTTTTGCTTAATTCTGCGTAGCTTTTCCGCCAAATAGTACATTGGAGTACCTATTATGGGTTCCTCCCACCAAGATTGAACTAAAGCAGCAAAATCCAGGTGGAGGCCTCACATTGCTTCAAATCTGAAAGGGAAGGGACCCCTATTATGGTCCAAATTTCTTTTCAGCACCAAAGCATTATGATCAGATCCAGACCTTGGGAGAGCAGAAAGAGAAAGGAATTGGGAAATATCCTAGTTAGCAGAGATAAGAATCTATCTAATTTAACTTGAATTAGATGGATTCCATTCCTCTTGTTAGACTAGGTATACTTAGTTCCTTGGAGGTGGATATCAATTAGACCTGCCAAATTAAAGAACTCAACCAACTCCATCATACTATTTGAGAAATCATCCAACCCTCCAAAATTTTTTGAAGGTAGGAGAGGAGAATTAAAATACCCTCCAAGCATCTAGTGGTCATCAATCCTATCAGAAATAGCTTCACTTAGCTATTCCCACAGAAAAACTCTATCTCTACTTGAATGTGGGGCATAGATATTTACAAGATTCCATTTCTCTTGAGAAACAATGTCTTCCAGAGTAATCTCAAGACTATTCTTACTCGCAAAACACAAAGAGCCTTTCAATTTAGAGGGATTCTAGAGAGTAGCAATACCACCTGAATAAATTTCAGCCTCACTAACAAAGTAATTAGCTCTTGGCCAGATACTAACAATAGCTTTCTCAAAGGTCTCTTTCTTCATCTTCGTTTCTTGTAAAAGTAGGACATCCACTTTGTTATCAATAATGCACAATTTTACCAAAAACTGTTTATAGGGGCTATTAAGGACCCTTATGTTCCAGGAGATGTACTTCATTAAAAAAATAGAAACACCCCCACCTCCATCCTAACCAAACCCCCGTACTACTTCTTCTTGGGCTTTGAACTCGCGATCGAGTCCAAGGTTCTCTTTTTTCCAACTGCTACATCCCTCATAGTATCCTTAATTCTTGATTCCTTTTGGGAGGGTCTTCCCACCTTATTGCTCCCTCCAACATACAATTTCTTTTTCTTTTTTATTTTCATAGTGGCTTGTGACAATCCCTCCTCATCCTCCTTATCACTAGAACCATGAGGAAAGCCAAGAAGGGCCAATGAATCGCTCAGATTTTTTGCACCAAGATGAGATACAAAATTAATCTCCTCTAAAGACAAGGTTGTTTCGTCCAAAACATACTCTCCCTCTTCCAAGAATTCATCAACACCATGATTTTGCTCCCTCACCTTCAAAACTGAAACATTCATCACCAACAGGGGATCCTCAACTTGGAACTTCTCCTAAATTGTATATTCCCTTCTCATTTCCTTCAAGGAAGGAAACCCCAGAGTGGGAAGGGAAGAAGCAGGGGCAACCACATTGAGGTTTAGACCTCTCGACTCATTTACTTTGACTTGAGGTTCAGACACAATCATCGTTTCAAGATCTTGAATATCCTTCGGAAGGGGAATAGACACCTTTTGGGGAGAAGTAGAAGAAGGCTGCACACCAAAATCCTTAGCCTTTGACGAGGTGTCCTCTTCTGACATTTTACCTTTAGCTTTGGATTCCTCACCCGAAACCACACAAGAATCAATTAGATGGCCAAACCTCTTACATTGCTAGAAAAAAAGGCAGGCATTTTCGTACTCTAGGGGTTGAGTCCAGTTAGCAAACATAGACCTCAACAATATTGAGGAGGGTAGTACTGTATTAACAACCACATTAACACAAATTCAAGTATACACCAGCCTCGACCTCTCCTGGGTTATCTTATCTATGGCCAAGAGGCTCCCAAAGGAGTTCTCAATGCCCTTTAAGGTTTATTTCTCCCAGAACTCTAGAGGAAGTCTTGAAAGTTGAACCCAAGTTGGCGCAGAGGCCCCCAAATCAACCGATGGGTCAAAACCCGGTTTCCATTTGCAAAGTGAAAGAATTTTTTTAAAACCCAGGTCAAAAGCCCAAGGAAACCCAGTTAAGACTTTCAACATATCTTCGTAAACCACAAATGAGAACAAAAAAATACCTCTAGGCATTGCATTTATGGTGACGCTACCCTTTAGGTTCTAGGTGCAGGAATCAACCCACTGACGAACAAGTTCAATATTTGGCTTGTAAACCAAAAAATTTCCAACCAAAGACATTTTGAGGTTATCCATCGCCTTCAACATGAGGACCTCAGGGACATCGACTTCCTAGCCAGTAATCGATTAGGAAGTAGATTCCAAAAGTCTTTTAGATTGGGCTAGCGAGTCAGACCCCACCAGTTTTTCCATGTAGGAAGTCGAAGCTTCCTTCAAAAAAAAGGAATTTAGCCCAAAATTCAGAGAAAAGGGCAACTTCCTAGAGATTCCCTCCATATTTTCCCAAGGGGAAGGACTATAGTATGAGGAGGGGACGTCTTATCAGAAGCAACTAGACTGGCCACTACCACCATAGGCACAACACTAGGAAAGGGGACAAAAACCTTGGAATGAGGAGCCATTCTGGTCCCCCTCCCCCGAGCTACCCATGAAGCAGTCTAATCAAAATAGTGCCAAAAATTCAAAAAGTAGCCAGCACGGGAAACGTCACAACAGAGCTGAGCTGAAATAATTTCTATAAAGTAATAAGAAATTTAATGTTAGTTTTGATTAAAGTATTTAAATCTAAGAACTATTGTCTTAAGGTTTTGAGCAAGTTTGGCATAGATAGTAATGAGGGTTATTGTAATGATACCCAACCTAGAGTACGAGAAATATTTGTACCTTGTTGTTTTAGGTTTTGAAGATTATTTGCATCAATATTTTAATGGGTATAATATAGAGATTCCTTATTTGTAGCTGAGATTGGAAGGGTTTAAGGGTGGCCTTGAATTGTGGATTTGATTGCCCACCAAAAATTTACAAATGACACACTATTGTTTGGTGTGGCCATGTGTAAGGAGGCAAGAAAAATGAAGAAAAAATTAGAGAAATATTGTTCAACCTCTAGTCAAAAAGTCATTTGGCACAAGTCTGATGTTTCTTCTTTAACATAGGCATGAGGAAACAAAGAAAGATTGCATCAATTTTGGGTCTGAAAGTCAACAAACTCCCAAGAAAATACCTCGGGATACCACTCTTTGTAGGGGCTTGCAAGAGTAGTTAGTGGGACTCATGGGTTCAAGACTGCCTAAATAGGATAGATTCATGAAAGGGGAAATGGTTGTCATCTATAGGGAGAATCACGATGCTAAAATTAGTGATCATAGAAAAGCCAATCTATATGATGTCGATCCTCAAGATGCCAGTGAAAACACTGGAAAAAGTGGAGAGAAGAATGATGGACATCTTTTGGAAAGGGTCAGAGGATAGTAAGAAATACTCCTTAGTAGCATGGGAGAAAATATGTTGACCAAAGGAGGTTGGAGGCATGGGACTAATAAATTAGGGACTCCTCAACCAAGCTTAGAGAGAAAAGTTGGTTTGGAACATGTTGACTAACCCCTAGGTCAAGTGGGTGAGGATTCTCAAAAATAAATATATGGATTCGCAAGATCTGGATTGGTTCGTAACAACACTAAACCCCTTGAGAGGATCAATGGTTTGGAATTTCATGTTGGACTATAGGGAGGTGATAAGGAACCACTACATGCAAGATGTGAGGAATGGTAAGAAAGTAAAATTTTGGGAAGATTCATGGGATGGAGCACCCACTCGGTTGGATTTCCAAGAGTTGGAGGAAATCAAAGGGATCTTGAAAGCTATATGGGGCTCCAAAGTGAGGGATTATATGGAAAAATGCATGGAAGATGGGAGAACCAAATGGAAGTGGAGGTCCTTGGAAGGTTTAAACTTTGACCAAAGTCAAATTGAGTGCTTGGAGAAGGAATTAAAAAAGAGGAATATAACCATCTAGGAGGAGCATGATCTAATTAAATGGAATGCTATGAAATCAATAAACTACAGTGTTAATATGGGCTACATGGTGTTGGACAATGCAATAAAAAATAGGTTTGGCCTCACTCTCTATGTTGGAACAAATTTTTCCTGTTGAAAGAAGGCATCTTTGCGTGGGTAGCTATACATAAAATAATTCTAATGGGGGAGATCACTTGAATAAACTAGGATTAATGGGGCCAAACAAATGTATATTATGTAAAAAAGTGAGGAAACAACCAACCATCTATTGTTGAATTGTCCTTTTTCTAGAGAATATAATTTGACTTTCATCACATGGGTAAACTAAAATGGAAAAGCCTACTTCTGAACGACATAGCTTCTCTACTTTGTGCATGGCCAATCTTGTTCAAGAAATCAATCTTTTCCAGCTTTTTGATAGCTACCCCCTCTATAATAGCATGGGAGATTTGGAAAGAATGAAACTGATGCATTTTCAAGGATAAGGCAATAGAAAGGAACACCTTTTTAAGAAAACTAGAAGGGGAAATATTCAAAGCAGTCAATAATGGGGTAAGATCTCAATTAGTGAAAAAAGAGCATTCTCATCATGGGACTGGGTTGAGGTTTTCTTGGCTAGGTTTGGAATTACCCCTATTAATGAGGCTTCTAGAATTCAAGCTAAAGTTACCCTTAGATCCCAAATAGTTTGGTGAGCTCCCAAAGAAGGTTGGGTAAAGATGAGTTTTGACAGAGCCTCCAAGGGAAATCTGGGTCCATATGGTGCAAGCTACATCTTTAGATATAGTAAAGGAGAAATATTATAGAAATAATAATCCCACTACCTCCAAGGAAAAACAACATAGAAAAGATGAAGGCACTTCGGTACAGTTTAAAGGAAGGGATTAAAAGGGGCTTAAAAAAGCTAGTAGTTGAAGGTGACTCCCTCATTACCATCAATGCTCTAGTCAAACAAAAGACAATAAATTAGAAATTGAATAACATGTTAGAGGATTATTTGGGCCTCCTTGATAGGCTCAAAGACTTTGAACATACCCATATCTTTAGGGAAGGAAACAAAGAAGAAAACAAGTTGGCGACCAAGGAAATCAATGCACCTCACATGAGTGATAGCAATATCTATACTCATGAATAATGAAAGTGAATAAATGGAAATTAGGCTGACATGGGCACAAGAAAAATCCAATACAATGACAAATGGGAGGATTCCAACATATTGTACAGATGCACTTCTATCAATTCAAATCCTGGCTGTGAAGCCGCTCGTTTCTATCTCTCTTTTCTCTGTGAACAGTGAGTTCACTTGGACAATGAGTACATTTGGCAGTGAGCCTTTCTATAATATCTTATAACTGGTTATAACATATTGTGAGTTAATCCTCATCATGGTTTTTCTCTTCTTGGGTTTTCCACGTAAAAATTATGGTGTTCATGTGTTGTGTGTGTTATGGGTTGTTCATACTTTCATTTCTTATAATTGCTAAGTATACTTTGGAAATTGGATGGTTTATTAGAATACTGATTCACCCCCCTCTCACTATTTAGTGTGTTCAACATATAAACATGATCAAATATAGATAATTTAGATGAAATATGCTACTTTGATAATAGTAGCAACAATGTCAAATCGACACAACAACAAACTAAAGTATGACACTCAACCCATCATAGCATTTGTAAATTTTACTATTAGTTGAGCTAATATTCTATGACCCTAAAATACTTTTATATGGATATTGTATGAGATTAGTCCATGATCATGAGATATTTATCATGACCTATGGTGAATTCATGCTATTGGTAAAGAGGGTACCATCGTCTACCTTGTGAAACCAAAGGGTTTATATCATCCAACTTCCCTACATATATGGGATTTTATTCTCTAATTTCCTTATAAATTTTAGGGTTTTCATCCTTGAAGTTGACACTCAAACACGAGTTCTCATAGTAGTTTTAGTTAGGGTTTGTATTTGGAGAACATTACATAATAATGTATGAATACAAAATCTTTAAATATACCTCCTTTGAGGTATTTAAATGGCCTAGGGAAGAGATCTAACACCATTGGATCTTGATGTCATTTTCATTAATATCATCGTTCGATTTGTGTGTGTAAGTTAGAAAAGAGCCCATGAAAACCCCAAAATGGTGACCAATTCTCAACCACATTAGTGGAAATGTTCATCCTAATCATTAGTTTTATGTGTACATGTGAACCAACACCCATTTAAGTTTAAAAAATGTTTTTAGGTGAAAAATTCCTCTAAATAATTTGCACGACTAATTTTGGAATTAATGGAATTTGTCTCATGTTAAAAGGTAGTTGAGGTGAATAGTGTAACTAGATAAGAATGTTGGAGTTTAAAGGTGAAGGATACTACATGACCCTTACCACTAGCCAAGGATAAGAGTTTGGGTAGGAGGCATGTTGGGATGATAAAATGCAATACTATGATAGGAATAAGGAAATGTTAGGGTTTTGGTACAAGGTACACTGAAAAATGGGTAACTCCAACATTCTAACAACTTGGGTACATAGGGAATTAAGCCTACCTCCACACTTAAATTTTTTGGAACCTTAGATATGCATATGGGAATGAGAAAGGAATATAAATAGGCAAAATCTAACCAAAGGAGACACTATAAATATGAATTTGGCCTTTGGTCCAATTCTTTGAAGTAGATCTCAATGTTGTTCTAATCAAACCTATCAATTAATATCTTGTAGAACTCATCATACAATTTGATGGAGCTATGGCTTTGAGTGATCAACCCATGGTACCGACATTAATTTGAAGTACCCTCCAAATAAAAGGTAGAAAATTTTGTAGCCTTATCTTTAGTAATAGGCCTAAGAGATACATGTCTAGCTTTTGTACTCTTCTACATGTAGTACATTTGTTAAATCCATCATAGATGGGAATTGTTAACTTCCCCAAGAATTGCTACATGTCTCATTGGAAAGATTGTAGTCTAGGTTCAAGTTTAAGGCCATTTTGGGGGTTTTTTTATATGTTCATAAAATTTGTGAGTGGAATATCACTCTAAATACCCTCTAAAAGAGATATTTACTCAACACAAAAATATCTAAAATCATCAATTAGTTGTTTCTAAAATTTAATTTATGGAAAATATGAAGAAAAGTAGGCTAGCAAGGTCTAGCTACTTAAAAAAGGATGTTTCTTTAGTTGGTATGAGTGGCATCAAGATTATTAGCCCTAGAAGTGCCTCTTTCACCTTCTTGATGTCTAGGTCTGCATTCATGTTATTGTAGACATCTTATGAAGCAAATGTGTCATCATATCAAAATTCCTTTCTTTGAGAGCATTAGGGTTATCTTCTATATTCATTTTCCTTTCTCCTTTTTCTATAATGTCCTACTTTGGCACTATTTCTAAAGGACAAGATTGAAGGTGAATATTTCATTGACTTATCAAAGAACAAAAAATACATATATAAAGAGGTGAAATGCAGTTGAATGACGTCTAACTGCATAACCGCCTAGTAACCACCAATGTAATAGTAATTTCATACCACCAATATAATAGGAATTTCTAACATTCCCTTCTTATTACAATATTGTTCTTGTAGATGTGCCCTAGAAAACTCAAATTTTCACCTTACTAAGGGACCCCCCTTAAGGCTTACATAACAAAAAATGTTGATTATAAAATAAATATAAATTCTTGAGAAAATTTTCTTTTGAAGAAACAAATCCTAAATCAAGTGAAACTCCATCAATGATCTAGGTGGATCTCTAGAACCTAAAAATTGAAGTGTTCTAGTTTCTCCTGGAAGTGATGCCATGGCATAGAGGTCAGAATCCTGATTCCAACACAACTTGAACGGGCTCAAAAGGAGTCTGTATGCTCAAGTTATGACTGGTCAAAGCTTGATCAACCTTGGACCAAGAGCCCGTCAGAAAGCAAAAAAATTGATCGAATCAAAATCATTCGAAAGTAATGTCAATAAAAAGAGCTCAATGGCACAAACCCAACAATGTTCATTTCGTCGAAATCCGAGCTTGTACGCGAAAGATATCGTGAGTCAAACTTCGGGTCAAAAAGGCCCTTGAGGCCGTCCAGAAAGGTGAAAAAATTGATCCTCACAAAATTTGGTTAATTTGGCATAAAAATGAAGGTCTCATCATCATGATCCCGATGATGTTCGTTTCATAAAAAATGGAGCACGTATGTGGAAGATATCGTCAGTCAAAGTTTCAGGTTGATTAGGGTGACTGAACGATATGATGATGATGTCATCATGACCTCAGCAGTTGATAGAGTAGATGAGTCATCCTATGGATGCTGACGTGGACCAATGAGGTCTTGACACATATCAGTCGTATAGTGACGTGGCAGGTGATGTGTCTCGGCTGATGTGGCAACTAATATGGGCCATACACTAGCGTGGACAAATTGCAAGATGACATGTGGCATCCGTGCAATGAGTTGGCATTGTAACTGGATGATTATTGGATGACTGACTGGGTTCCTTCGATGAATAATCTGTCGACACATGACACCTGTCATATGATGCCATGTGGCACTTCATCTCCAAACTCCATCGGGGTAGCAAAAGTAGAGAGGCTCGTACCCTCGACTTCCACGTAGCGAACCGACCAGCCCAACCATTGTGGCATTGAGTCTAGACTTACACTAAATTAAGAAGAGGTTTGTTTTGTTATAAGTTTGTTTGAAAACGGTGATAAAAAACTAGATCGGCAGGAACCTCGCACCGGTCGGGTGACAAAAACTTTATCCACCGATACCCCATCGATGTCGTTTGAAATATGTGGTGGAGTGGTTTTATATGGACAAAGTATATCCCGAATTCCTTAACTAAGTAACTATATAGTTATTTAGTTGGGAATAAAAAAAAATCCCAAACAACCTATAGCCTAAAAATGATAAATTAAGGACTCCTAAAACAATTTAAAATATGTTTTTAGGGGGTTGTTTCATTTAAAAGGGGATAATGTTGTTTAAATATGTAAAAATGGGAGATAAGGGGAAAATTTCAAAATCTTGGTGGTTATAGCCTAAATGGAAAATCCTCATGTATAAAAGGAGGAGCTAGGAGGATTTTCAAACCATCTCATTCTTTCTCTCTTCCTCCTTGCTTATAAGCATTTTTGTGGGAGAATTTTGAGAGTTGAATTTGAGAGGAATATTGTTCTGAGTTTGTAGTAGGTCCTTTCAGGGCAGAGTCAGTGTTTTCACTCTTGGTAAATCATCCTTAGCTTTGAGAGCTTTTGTGAGGTGATTTGAGTGAGATAATTTTTAGGACTTTGTGGATAGGCTACATTACTTTGTAAAGCAGTGTTGCAAGAGGCTCCTTTGGAGATTGTACTGCTAATTTAGAGCATTCTAATAGATTGGTCACTCAGTTGAGCTAGACCTAGAGATGTAGTCCACTTGGACGAACTCTATAATCAAATTTGTGTCTTCTTTTCTCTCTTTGCTCGTTGTTATCATTCTCTCTCTATATTGTTCCTATTACTCCATTGGTTAATGTCTTTTCACCTTTGTGCATAATCACTTAGCAACGTTTGTCATAGATCCCTTTCGCATTTCGGATCAAGTGGTATTAGAGCCCAATTTGGCTAATTTTACAGAAGTGATTGTTAGTTAGCTTACTAGTTTAATTAGTTTGTCAGATTGACAGTTTGCTGGTTTTCAGTGACAGTGTGCAAGTTGACAGGTGGACCTTTGGAGTTCGGAAGTAGAGATGGCATCGGAGAAGGGTGAATCTTCAAGGGTGACATTAACCACATCCATGGTGGATGATCTTATGTCAATGAAAAGCATGGTTGAAGAACTCTATCAGGACCATCAGGAGAAGTTTGATAAGATGCAAGAATTGGAGGAAGCCAACCGTCGCATTCAGTCAAAGAATGTTGAACTAAAATGGTTGCTCGAGGAAGCTAACATGGAGAAGGAAAGACTATAGGTGCTAATACAAGAGGTCCTTGAAGAGCAGAATAGGAGAAGTCCTCCTATATCAGAGAGTGCTCATGTATGTGCCTTCTGTCCACATTTTGAGGATACTTCTTCCTCGTACTCCCTGCTCACCCCAAACGACAGTGCGTCATCTGTGGAAAAGTCCACTACAAAGGGTCTAAAATCAGGATTTTCTTGTGGTCATGGGAAGTGGACTAGTTATGGCTCAAGTCAGGACTTGATGTTGGACAGTGTTCATTTTGTCGATAGGAGGAGTACCTGAAACTTTTTAGCATTTCTAGGAACAAAAGTGGTTACGTGGAAGAGTCTTATGTAGATCATACTTTTGCAGAATTTGAAAGAAATACCAAGGGGATTGGTATGAAGCTGCTTACAAGGATGGGTTACGAAGGAAAAGGCCTTGGAGTTCATGGCCAAGGCGATAGAATGACCCCGTTATGAAGGATTGGGTTATGATAGCAAAGATGGTGGAGAATGTTTGAAGATCATATTTGTGAAAGGTCAAGTTGATCAAGCTGAACATCCACCTAATGAAGAGTCTCTACAAAGAAAGCAAAGCGGTAGGACAAAGCCCGTAACTACTGCACCCATTGTAGGATAAGTCGACACTAGATTGAGAAGTGTTGGAAACTACACCACAAGCTTTGCCGCTCATCAAGGCCTATTGAAGGACCTAACCAACAGTAGGTTGTTGGGGAAGAGGTGTAGGTGGTAACTGAAGCTATGATCCCTGAGGCAGTCCAAGAGGAAACTCAACAAAAGATTGAGCAGCCAGAGAAAGAAAGTTCCTTTGAACAACTTCGTAAGAGCTGGGAACGCTTTTCCTCTAACTAGTTGTGTCAGCTTTATGTATGTTACCTTTTTTATAGTGTGGTAATATGTATGTTGATACTAGACTAGTGTGGTTTGAAGTATGAAACTCTGAATAAAATTGTTTGTAATAGTTTTTTATGAAGTTGTATTTCTCTAGAGGTTGAGATTTTGTAAGGCTCTTGAAGCCACATCTCTTGTAATCGGAAAGGAGAATACTTTATAACTTCTTATTGCAGGTTCTTTTTTAAGGACTTATACTTTCAGATTTCAAGTGCAAAGCTTCTATTGAAAAGCACTTTCAGACAAAGAGTTGTTGAGAACAGTCAACAGTGACCTTGCATGTTCTTAGCTTGAAGACTCAGTCGAGGTCATTTTGAGGATAAATCCGAACTTAGTTGAAGTTCTTGAAGGATTTTATTGATGACCTTGTCGCTTCAGACGAACAAGACCCAAGTTGTATGGTGGAGCCTTGAATCAACTATTCTAAAGTACAAAGGTGAAGGAATATTTTAGGCTGAGGTGCAGATACCATGCTCGAGCAGTTGGAGTAACAAAAGCGTGCCAGAAAAGATGGTGAGAGATGCAGAATGTGAACTACCCTATGGGAAGCACTGAGAGACAGGTTTACCATACTCGATTTTCTTCTTGCTTTGGTTATGCTAAAGTTCCATTTTGAACTGCATAGTGATGAGCTATGAAGTCCTGTAGAGGGAAGATGTGGTGATAGGGAACCTCTTGTTGATAGTGCATTGATGAAGTGTAAGACCTTAGCAGGAAGATGTGGTAGTCCTAGTGTTGAGACCGTGGTGAGTGGAAAGATGCAGAATGGGAGATGATTTGAAGGAATTGTAAACTTTTGGGGACCAAAAGTTCTTCAATGGGGAGGTTTGATCCGGGTGGATCTCCAGAACTTGAAAAAATTGAAGTATTCCAGTTTCTCCTAGAAGTGATGCCATGGCATAGAGGTCAGAATCCTGATTCCAATGCAACTTGAACGGGCTCAAAAGGAGTCTATATGCTCAAGTTATGACTAGTCAAAGATCGGTCAACCCTAGACTAGGAGCTCGTCAGAAGGCAAAGAATTTGACTGACTCAAAATCAGTCGAAAGCGATGTCAATTCAAAGAGCTCGACAACACGAACCCAATGATGTCCATTTCGTTGAAATCTGAGCTCGTACGTGAAAGATATTGCGAGTCAAACTTTGGGTCAAATAGCCCCCTGAGGCTGTCTAGAAAGGTGAAAAAATTAATCATCAAAATTTGGCAAAAATGGCATCAAAATGAAGGTCTTGTCGTCACTATCCTGACAACGTTGAATTCGTCGAAAACGGAGCACGTATGTGGAAGATATCTTCAGTGAAAGTTTTAGGTTGACCAGGGTGACTAAATGGTATGATGATGACATCATCATGACATTAGTAGTTGATAGAGCGGATGAGTCATCGTATGGATGCTGACGTGGACCAATGAGGGCTTGACATGTGTCATTCGTATAGTGATGTGGTAGGTGACGTGTCTTAGCTGACGTGGCAGCTGATATGGACCGTACACTGGCGTGGACGAATTGCAAGATGACACATGGCATCCATGTAGTGAGTTGGCATTGTAACTGGACGATGACTAGACGGCTAACTGGGTTCCTTCGGTGAATAATCTGTCGATATGTGGCACCTGTCATATGATGCCATGTGGCACTTCTTCTCAAAGCTTCATCATGGCCTACTCCATTGAATGACATAGCAAAAGTAGAGGGGCTTGAACCCCCGACTTCCACGCAACGAACCAACCGGCCTGATCTTTGCAACATTGAATCCGCACTTACACTATATTAAGCAATGGTTTGTTTTGTTATAAGTTTGTTTAAAAATAGTGATAGAAAAATAGGCTGACGAGAGTTGAACCCCGCACCGGTCGGGTGACAAAAACTTTATCCACCGATACACCATCAATATCATTTGAAATATGTGGTGGAGTGGTTTTATATGACTAGAGTATATCCCGAATTCCTTAACTAAGTAACTATATAGTTATTTAGTTGGGAATAAAAAAAATCCCAAACAATCTATAGCCCGAAAAATGATAAATTAAGGACTCCCAAAACAATTTAAAATATGTTTTTAGGGGGTTGTTTCATTTAAAAGGGGATAATATTGTTTAAATATGTAAAAATGGGAGATAAGGGGAAAATTTCAAAATCTTGGTGGTTATAGCCTAAATGGAAAA
The DNA here is from genome assembly GCA_007258455.2 of Sequoia sempervirens. Lineage (NCBI taxonomy): Eukaryota > Viridiplantae > Streptophyta > Pinopsida > Cupressales > Cupressaceae > Sequoia > Sequoia sempervirens. The sequence continues at coordinate 419,119,459 of VDFB02000017.1, forward strand.
TCCTCATGTATAAAAGGAGGAGCTAGGAGGCTTTCAAATCATCTCATTCTTTCTCTCTTCCTCCTTGCTTGTAAGCATTTTTGTGGGAGAATTTTGAGAGTTGAATTTGAGAGGAATATTGTTATGAGTTTGTAGTAGGTCCTTTTAGGGCAGAGTCATTGTTTTCACTCTTGGTAAATTGTCCTTAGCTTTGAGAGCTTTTGTGAGGTGATTTGAGTGAGATACTTTTTAGGACTGTGTGGATAGGCTACAGTACTTTGTAAAGCAGTGTTGCAAGAGGCTCCTTTGGAGATTGTACTGCTAATTCAGAGCATTCTAATAGATTGGTCACTTAGTTGAGCTAGACCCAGAGACGTAGTCCACTCAGACGAACTCCATAATCAAATTTGTGTCTTCTTTTCTCTCTTTGCTCGATGTTATCATTCTCTCTATTTATTGTTCCTGTTACTCCATTGGTTAATGTCTTTTCACCTTTGTGCATAATCACTTAGCAATGTTTGTCATAAATCCCTTCCGCTTTACGAATCAATCAATCTACCTCATGACCCTCGAAAGGGTGTAGCTTCGAGTTGAATTACTGAGTTCTTAGATTACTATTTTCTCGAACTCCCAAATCACTGATTCCTTAATTATTCAACAACAATCCATATTGAGCTATGACAGAGCTTTATCAAGTTGTTTGATGATCCTCAAAAGGGTATAATTCTTGATCATAGTCTTCTAGACTCATCGAACAACAATCCATATTGAGTTCAACACCAAATCCCTTACCTATCTCCAAAAAATAAACTTCACAATATTATATCCTTGAAATCCATTAGCATCAACAAGGAAAGAAAGAAAGAAAGCAAAAATGCTTCTCATGCAAAGCATCATCTCAAAGTGAGAAGAAAAATTGAGATGATGGAGTTCCTCCATCCTTCGGTGCCACCAGCCTCCAATGTGATTACTCAAAGTATGAATCCATTCTTAGTATTATCAACAAAATCATCATTTGGTGGATCCTCATCCTTATCCTCAATACAAAATAAGTTACCTTCATTTGATTGATCTTTGAGATTTCCTTTAAGAACATCATTGTATTGAGTTTTACGTGACCAATCTCTATGGCCTTTTTTCTTATAGTGAAATTTTTTAATTTCCCCATTGTTTGTACATGAAATTTTATTATGACTTTGAGAATATTTCTGCATTTGTTCTCTTTTCCTTTGCTAAAAGAGCTGAAATCATATCTTCTAAAGTTTGAGAAGTTATTTGACTGGGTGCAAAAATAACACTATATTATATTTTGAAGGTAGACTATTTAACAAGATAGATTTAGAATCATCATCATCAACTAAAGCCTTGACTTCTACTAGTTGCCTAATGAGAGACCTCATTTTACTTATGTGATTTGACTTTGTGATTTCATCTTCCATTTTGAACTTGAATAATTAAAGTTTTAGGGAAAACTTTGCATTAAGTGCTTTTGCTCCAAACAATTTATTTAGATTATCCCAAATTTTCGTTGATGATTTATCTAAATATATGTGATGTAGTTCAGAGTCGAAAAGAGCAAGATCGATAATAGCCTTGGCTTTATCATCTCTACTATTCCAATCTAATAATTTAGTTGCATTGTAAGTGAGTTTTCTTTTCGACTTATTATTTACCATTAATTTGTAATCATTAGTTGCATTTGAATTTTCATTCTCCAAGTATGAAAATTAAATGGAGAATACTAGTCTAGTGCAATCTCCATAATGCTATATCCCCTTTAAATAAATTCAAATCAAACTTTGACACAATATCTTCCTTATATCACCATTGCAAACTTATCACTACACATACAAAATCATCAAAACACTATTATGAAACATAATCAATATACAAAATCATCAAAATACTATTATGAAGCATAATTAAGATACAAAATCATCAAAAGACTATTATAAGGCATAATCAAATTTGAATTCATCAAACAAATTGCATTTGCAATTTTTTTTTAACTCATCCTCTTGACTAGAAAAATTCATGATTGCAAAAATCACATTTCACGCTAATGATTCCAAGACACACATTGATATCCCCAATGATATTAAAAAATAAACTTCTCTAAAAGGAAGTATCAAGTAAACTTGCTCTTTATCATTGTCTTATATCATCTACAAATTTTGTTCATGAACAAATGATTATACTTGCATGTGCCTCAAATATGGTATGCTCTTCACCAATAAGTCACTTGTGCACAATCTTGTTCAGGCTTGGCGGCAGTGGAAATTCACTAAGGATAGACATAGAATTGCCTTCCTGCCATAGCTACAAGCTGAAAGGATAGATTCAGGTTGAGCATCGCCCCTGCTTCTTTTCTACTTTGGCTAAGGTATTCGCTAGCTTCTAACTATACGCCCAAAATCCATATTTGCTCTCATTGATGACAAATACATTCAATGTGTTGCTTCTGCAATATTCACATGTCAATAATCACCTTCACTCTAGCCTCCATACACTATTCCTTAGTGATGAAGAAGACTAGGAATCGTTTGTCATTCACAAGTGCAGGAGAAGATAGAACTTTGAATATTGATGGAATGGAAATTGCTATCTGCCTCGCCTAATAATGGATGATACTCAAAGAGCTGAAACATTATTTTACCATGATTCGTTAGAACAATTACAATTGACCCATCAACAAATGACCATCCAATAATAATATGCGCTACTATTGAAGTAATGATCTAATAGCTTCCATCCATTCAAAATCCAAATACGTTGTACTATTCTTGACATATAATTTTATTTAGATTAAAAAACATAATGATAATGTAATCCAACCACTTGATAAAATCAAAGTAGTACTTATCAACCATGTCATAAGTATTGTGTATGTACCATTGTTGTAAACATACACATTACTCATGTCATAATGCTTATATCCAAGTGTACCTCTATAGCCAATTTTAATCACCAAATGCAAAGTCGTGTGCATATTACAATTATATTCTCCTTGCATATTACAATTATATTCTTGAATATTCTAGATGAAAGCCAAAAAGAGCTCAATAATCAAAATCTTATAGACCAAAAGTCTAGTTGAATTAATGGCTACAAGCAAAATGTTTCTAATCAAAATCTACAAGCAATATGTTTCTAATTGAAGATTCTCTTGTTTTTCTTTCTTTCATGCCTTTCTAATCCAACTCCACAAAAGATCTCATTACAACACTGAAATTCCTTTCGATTACAAGAATCACAAAATCAGAGCTCCAATGGTATCGATTATGTCTGGGAACTCTGTTTCAGACAAATTACCGATGAGAGTCCACTTGTCTTCTTTTCTTGCTTTTCCATGCTCTCCTTGCTCAAACAGATATAAGACCCGCGCACTTTTCATATCGACTCCAGCAATTAATATCTGTTGATGCCACATTGTGGGAGCCATAAATTCAAGGAGTTCAGGATGTAGGCAAAATTGTTTTTCCGGACAAACCCCAAAGAGATCGTCATATATTGGGCCAAATGAAACTAATCCGCAATCATAGCAACTGTTTATGGTGCTCCATTGTCGTGTGTTGGGATGATAAGCCTGTATACGCACCTCCATATGGCTTATCACATATAAATTGCCATCAATAAACACACTGTGACACTCATATTCGCTGCAAAGCATCGGAGGAAGATATTCCCATTTCTCTTCCTCTATATCATAAACTATGGCTGTATCTAATGCCTCCTCATCACTGCCATATCCTCCAGCAATGTAAATCACTCCTTTAGCTGAGTCCACCGAACAGCTGAAATTGTCTCTGCTGTCGGGAAGGTCGGGGCCTCGCTTTCATCAACGTTTCGGATCCCACTTAGTAATCCATCATCAGAATAGAGAGTTGAAGAGAATGAAAAAATATTCAAGAAAATTATCCTATATTTTTATTGAATGAGAAAAACAAGAAGTAAGAGAATACCAGAAGTAAAATCGTAGATGACAAGTGCTTTGTGAATTGTGAACTCTGGCCATTTGGTAACAAGGCCCATGACAAACAATTTGTGGTTGAAGGGAACACAGTATAAGCAACGTGAAAAATATGGAAATTGGGGGGGAAATGATGGCAGGGTTTCACATGATTTTTGGAGAGGGTCGTAAAGCTTTATTCTGCAACCTTTACCATTAGTTTCTTCATCCCAGTATGAGTAGGGTAGTATGATCAAATCCTGAGACATACCAAACCTCTTTCTTTCTTGATAGAAGAGCAGGCTGCATACACTATTTTTCCAACGTTTACAAACAAGAGAAAGGTTGTAGTGCGAGGTTAATGGCACTCTCAGCAAACACTGTCTGCCCATGTCATCTGGAAAACCTGGAATAATCTCCATTGCCTTTTCCCTTTCTACAATTCTCTACAATCCTCTTAATTTTAGATTGGCACTTTGCTTTTATGCTGCTGAGATTTCTGGATTTAAATTCTGTGTATTATTTTTTGAGCATCAACGTTTCGGATCAAACTCCATGATCCCTACTTTGCTTTTAGTTGAATTTACATGCACTTGTTTTATTATTAGTTTTCTTAATTTAGTTTTGTTTTATTATTAGTTTTCTTAATAAGTAATTGAATTTATGTTCTTTTTAGTTTTTATTATTATTAATTAGATTTTATTATTAGTTTTCTTAATTTAGTTCTGTAATTTTTTTTCAATGATAAATATAAAATTTTGTCAAACTTTATTTTTATTCGATAGTTACTAATTATTAATTACTAATCTATATATAAGATATAATTATATTTTTATTAATACATTAGTATTATTTTTATTAATATGTTATTATGTTTGTGCTATTATATTATTGTATTTCTATTTTATATTATTATTATTTTGTTAATATATTATTCTATTTTTATTATAATATTATAATATTATTATTTTATCTTATCTTATTTTTACTTTTATTTTATTTTATTTTGGATATATAATTATTATATTATTATTATCTTGTTATCTTATTTATATCCATCCTCTCTTTTTTATTTTATGTATACAAACTTTCAAACTTTTACCATTGATGAATGTCTTTCCTTTTAAAATAATCTCCTCTTTTATTAGTCTTTGAGGTAAAAGGCTCTAAAATCTCACTTATCGCATAAAAGCCATATAAATATTGATTTGAAAATTGGATGGGAACATTCTATTTCAATTTGCAGTGTTTTTTGTCAATTTGATGGCAACTTTCTTTTTCTATTTGCATTGCTTTATATTTTAAATTTGTATGCAAAGAATACTTAATTTCCTTAAGGAACAATTCTAGATTTGTCTAAGATTATTTCATTTCATTATTTAGCACTTATTATTAATTGTTAAATCCACCCACATGCAACTAGAATTTGTTGTACATCCATGCACAAACACTCTCTAACATATTAGTTCATACATATTGTTTTCTATTGGCATAATCCTTGAACCTCCTTTAGGGGCAAGTGTTAGTTTATAATTAGTCGATATACTACATATAGAGTGAGATTTGAGCTTGAAACAAGTCTCCAAATCACTCTTGATTTATTGGAAAACAATTTCCATCTACTGTTAAATGGTAAATCAGCTGGCTTCATTTGTCGTTAAATAGTAAAAGACAAATAAATATATAAATATGTTTTTATATAATTTTTTTTTTTTTTCAATATTAATAAAATCAAATCCGCTTTTGGTGGAAAATTCTATTTCCATTTGTAGTGGTGTTTGCTAATTTGATGTCAACTTTCTTTTTCCACTTGCATTGTTTTAAGTTTTAAATCTTAATGCAAATATTTCACAATCAAATAATATCTTGTAGCAACAATTGGATGGAAAATTCTATTTCCATTTGCAGTGTCTTTTGCTAACTTGATGGCAACTTTCTTTTTCCACTTGCATTTTAAATCTTCATGCAAATATTTCAAAATAAATTAATATGTTGAAGTAGTTTTTCATAAGTTTTTTTTCATTATTTTAAAGGGTGTGTGCACAAATTTGTGACACAAAAAGATGTCAAATTGAAAAAAAAAGCCAAAATAGACCATTTTGTGCATGCCAAATTTGGCGCACAACAAAAGGCCACACCATTTGGTGTGCACCAAAGTTGGTGCTCACCAAATGAAAAAGGTAAATAAAAACAAAAACACAACCTTCAAACGTTATTTTTGTTCAACCTGTGGCTTGGTTTGGATTTTTTCATCTTTGTAACTCACACTCACCAAATCTCTTCCATTTTTTGCACTTTTAGCTTGCAATTCTTCACGGGGATACTGCCAAGACATCAAAGAGGTCAAAGATTGTGAAGGGGTATGCATTTCTATTGTTTTTATTTCGAATTTGAATTAGAATGTAGATTGAAATAGGTTTTTTTAATAAAAAATTCTTCTTATTCTCAGTGAATGAATCTTCACCTCAAAACATTGAGAATTCATAATCACCCCCTCATGAAGAGCCTCCCGAACAAGAGCAACCTCAAACCCCTCCATCAATTCATAGGAATCCTCAAGGAACACAAGAAAATATCCTAAATCAAATTGAAAACAACAAAAGAGGCATTGAACAATTGATTGGAAGATTAACTGAGCATGCTGAAACCCACACTTATAGGAGAGGGACTGCCGAACCTTGAAGTCAATTGTATCACATGTAGGAGAAATGAGCGAGAAGAACAATTTTTGGTCAAATAAGAGGGATGAGTTAAGAAAATTTTATGCTAGTGGTCTTTCAATGCAGATGTGAAAAAAAATAAAAATAGCAAAGTTGATTTGTGTGCCTTATTTACAAACTCGAAAACCAACACACCTTTATCTCATGCATGTAGGAGGTTCCCCATCCATTGGTGCCACCATAAATTAATTAAAAATAAGTTTTGAGAGCAATGGTGGATGGTTTTTGACCAACCTCCATGCAATAACTATGAGGTACAACAATACTTTTTAAGGAAACTCTATTGTGAGTTTGTCCTCAATAAGATGCCAAATTATTTTGACATCTTAGACTTTTAGGGTAGAGGTGGGGGATCCACACATGATAGGCAGGGTACACGACATAATCCATAGTTGGAACTGAGACCCTTGGCCAAAACCATGGTGGAGCATGTCATTGTTCCTTCCATTGTGAAGGATAGTGTCGAGGTGGACACACTGGAGTTGATTAGCTCACTCACTTAGAGAATTGTATAGTGTGTGAGGCCTGTAGTAGAGCCTAATGTAGATGAGAATTCTATTCCTAGAGTTCTACCCCACCATTTTTGTGCTTGCAATGATTTTGTTTGCACATATGACTATTAGAGTGCTTGATGCAAGAGAATCTTGATGCACCCTTTTGAGGCAAATGTTGTCATGATTGATAAACTTTGTTTTTGGGTTTGGTTGGGGTCAATAAGGTCATGTAAGACTATTTTGAGTCATTTGGATTCATTCTATGATGTTTTATGGTGTTTTGGAGTCATGTTGTAAAAATTGCTAAAGTTGCAAAATATTGTCAAAAATGTTGTCAAAAAGTTGCAAATGATGTCATTAGAGTTAACAAAAGGGTTGGCAGTCAATTTTTTAGTTGCAAATGATTGAGAAATGTTAAATATGCCTTGTAACATCGATTCAAAAGGTTGGAGAAAGTTTGAATGAGAAGATCATCATTTTTCCACGTTCTACATTGCATTTTTTTGTGAGAACTGACTGCAAATCACATTGTATGGTACAATCCTTAAATTGGTTGGAGAAGTTAGAGGGGAGAGTTAGATTTCAAATTCACTTGGTTTGGTATATTTTCATCAAGTTTTTTGCGAGTTATTGTTGTTTTTGTGACTGTAGGTTAAAACCCTACCCAGGGTTTCTAGAGAACAAACAAAAAGTGATGGGTAGAGATTCAATTGATTAAAACCCATAAAATTTGGTGGAAATATCTATCCTGATGTTGTCCACATGTTGGAAAAAGGAGGGAGTTTTGTTTGCAAGTTTGAGGGAGTTCTCAATGATAGTTGGTTGTAATTGTGTGTAAATAGTCCAAAATAACCCTAGTTTCTTTTTGTTGTGATCAATCTATGCATTACTCATTGATGGAAGGGTGTAGAACCATATTGGAATACTGTTGGGGGATTGCACAGGTCTGAGAATGCATGTGACAAGTTTCCTTACTTTTGTTGAAGTCATTTCCTTAATACACCTAGTGGCAACAAATGCTAAATTGCACAATTCATGGTTTGGATCACTTGGTTGGGTCATGAGCATTTGGAAACCCCTAAAGTATGTTGAAACAGGTCTAAATACGCCAAGTTTCCCCTGTTACATGTTTTACTCAAAGGTTGAGTTCTATTAGGATGTTGCCCCATGTTTTAGGCTTAGGAACACATTACCTAGAGTGAACTAATGTGCACATTTGCATCATTTGTGTTGAAGTCTTGTTTGGAAAGAGTCTAGGTTGTTGTTTTGAGTCCTTCCCCTCTACATTGGTGCTCAAGATGTAGCTACACAATCTACATCAACTGTAGAGGTGATGGTTATGAAAAATGCATTACTGAATGAAACATTTGACATTGATACTTAGGAAAAAATGAGCAAGTTCATTTAATTTTGTTTATTAAAATTCCATTTTGAAATTTAAGAAAAACTAAATTAGTAGAATCAATATGATGAAAATTTAGGGTCAGAGTGTTCATGATACATGCACCATTCCTACAGACCCTTATTTATTTTTGACGTCGAGTCCACAGGTATGCAAGTAGTATTAAAGAAATAATTATTGCATGTGAACAGCTGAATGTTATTTGAATGTTTGTCTCATAACACGCTTTGGATGTCAAATAGTTTGCTGATGGACCTTCGAGTTCCACACCTCACTATTCATGTCCTCAAACAACTTTCACTTAGGTAAGCTTTATTCATTAATGGTGTTGTAAAATAATGTTAGCTAGTTTTCATAATTTTGCATATGCAAATCTAAAAATTTGATGAGAAACACAAACATTGGTTGGTCTTGGGAGATCCTAATTATGTTTTCCATTTAATGTCCATCTCATTCTTCCATTCCTATCATCACACATATTTTAACCATTTTACATCACACATCCCAATATTTAATGCCTTATATATTATACCACCTTCCTCCATATTTCATCTTATACACATATCCTTACAAGAAACCTTTCCTTCTTCTCATTATTGACCAAATCTCTTATACATTATTACTACACACCTCAAGTTCCCACTTCATGTTCTATATTCAAACCTTATACACCACCTAATTCACTTTATGGTCTAATATTCCTTCCTAATTATATCCCATTAACCTCTAATAGTTCACCTTAAATTTTTATTATTATCCCAACCTATCTCATCCAATTAATATCTACTAGTACATTCTATGTTCCATCATCCCATCTTGATTGTGTCCCATTATCTTCTCCTAATTCACTTTGTGTTCCTTTATTCCTTCCTAATCCCATCCCATAATTAACATTTAACAGTTCACCCTATTTTCCATGATCCCCTCCTAGGCCATCCCACTAATATCTACTAGTCCATCCTATGTTTCATTATCCCCTTCTACTCCCATCTTATTGTATCCTCTACTATTTCACCCTATGTTTCTTTATCCATTCTATGTTAAATACCATCTTTTTCCACGTTTCATCCTATAGCTATTCTCCATTATTACTACACACCTCAAGTTCCCATTTCATGTACTATAATCAAACCCTATACACCTCCCAATTCACCCAATGTTCCATTATTCCCTCATAATCCCATCACATTAACCTCTAATAGTTCACACTATATTTTGTTATCCCATCCTATCCCATCCCATTAATCTCTACTAGTCCATCTTGTGTTCCATTAACCCCTTCTATTCCCATCCCATTACCCTCTCTTATTTCATTGTATGTCCCATTATCCCCTCTTGGTATTGTCCCATTATCTTCCCCTAATTCACCCTATGTTCCTTTATTCCCTCCCAATCCCATCCCATTAACCTCTAATAGTCCATGCTATATTTTGTTATCACATCCTAGCCCATCCCATTAATCTCTAGTAGTCTATCCTATGCTCCATTAACCCCTTCTATTCCCATCCCATTATGCTCTCTTATTTCACTATATGTTCCATTATCCCCTCTTAGTCTTGTCCCATTATCTTCCCCTAATTCACCTTATGTTCCTTTATTCCCTCCTAATCCCACCCCATTAACCTCTAACAGTTCACCCTATGTTCTACGATCCCCTCTTGGACCATCCCACTAATCTCTACTAGGAAATTCTATGTTCCATTATCCCCTTCGACTCCCATCTCACTGTACCCTCTATTATTTCACCCTATGTTCCATTATCCCCTCTTGGTCTTGCTCTTTATCTCTTCTATGCTATACCACCTCCATCCAAATTTTATCCTATACACATACCATTACAATAAATATTTCCTTTCGCTCATTATTGACCAACTCTCTTCTCCATTACTGATGCACACCTCAGCAACCAAATTCATGTGCTATAGTAAAACCCTAGACACATCCTAATTCATCATATGTTCCATTATCGCTTTGAAATCTGCTAGTAATATTTTCTCTTTCATGCAAGGTCACTACCACCAATAGGGATTGTATTGTTGTATAGACTGCCATCACTTCCCAAAGTTTTCTTAACATTGTGTTTCAAGTTCTTTCAACTATCATTGACCTTTACCTTGTATTGATTTTTGTTGTCACTATCACCATTCTTGACTAGCTTCCTTCAAAAGTTTGGGTAGTGTTCCTTCTATACAATCAAGCATCTTGGACTTTCAATGCCTTTTTAGACTATCATATTTTGAAAAAAGGTGACTGTCTTTAGTGATTTTTCTTTTGTCTTGAAGAGACTTCATCTCTTGGTGACTTGACTAAAAAATATTCTTCCCTTTATCCAAGGTGAAGAATGTTGTCTCAAATTATAGTCTAAAACCTTCAATGTTCCTTTTATGGTGCACTATGAATGTCTATTGTATGGTGACTCATTAATATTGTTTTCTTCTTGTTTGCATCCCTTGTATCTCCTATCAACACTTGACATTTCTCACTATTTATTAAAAAATTACTACTTTTGACACATGAACTTTGTCCCTTCATGGTGGATTAAATGTTGTCCTCTTGATTTTGAGGTATTGTAACTGTTTGTCCTCTTCATAATGAACTTGTTGCTCTTTAGTGATATGGTGGATTGTCCATAAGTGCATAACTATTGCCATCATGATTATGATTTTTCTGCCCTTTTTTCTATGAAGTTGATGCATTCATGATGCATGAATTTTATGTATTTTTATCTATGAAGTTGCTGCATTCATGATGCATGGATTTTATGTATTTTTATCTATGAAGTTGCTGCACTTTTACATTTTTATTTTCTGCTCTTTTATGACAGTCATATTGTTGCTCTTTTCATCTTCATTTTCTGCTCTTATGACAATTATATTGTTGCTTTTTTTTATATATTGGTATGAATATTGTGATTGCCTCCCTTTATGCACATGTTACTGTTATCGTTTGTGGCATAAAGGACTATTATTGAAGGTCTGAAATTTCCCTTTTCCCTTCATGAAATGATTGTGCTAGGGCTTTTCAAAATTCCACCCCTTGGCTACTAGCAAAATTTGAATAAGAAATTCCAAATTCAAAGCATATCATTAAAGAAAGACAGTCAATGGATCCATGTTTTGCTTTTGATACTTCATTTGAGTCCCCAAGAATGTACATTGTCATAATACATTCCAACTGTCCTTTCTCAATAGTGATTGTTGTGTTGATTCCCATGATCCTCCATCTTGTTAGAGCACTTTCCGATCAATCTTCCATAGAAGTTGTATGCATGGGCATCCAAGAACCCATTAGATTTCTCAATGATTGAAGATAGTAATCAATTAATTTGTATTAATAGATGGAGCCATTGTAAAATGGTGACTAGCAGATCCATAGACACTTAGTACTATACTCATCTAGATAACTTGATATCTTTATCTAGTGCATTTAATTTAACTGTCCTTATTGAGTGACTATGATGCTTCTTATCATTCATATCTTCAGTCCATTAATGACTCACTACTTGTCTTTGAATCCTTAAATGTGTTTTCCTTTCATTTCCATTGCATACCTTCATTTTCAATGCAAACATTTATGCTTCATCATCCAATATTGATTCCAAAAGCTCTAGCATATGGGCTACACTTTTCATGCTTCTTGGACTATCCTCTTTTATTTGTTGATGGTCTTGATGATAAACCTTGAGATGATTTAGTCATCTTCAATAATTCTTGGTCATCCTTGTTGTTGTAGTTGTAATTCTCAAGGTACTGCAATCTTCTTCATGGAATTTCATATCTTTTACTCATTTCCAATTATTTACACTATATGCTCCATTGCTATGTAATTTCATGCCTTTATCATTCTTTAGGACTGCCATATCTTATGCTGATAAAAACTACCATTTTTAACAAAACCTACCATTGCAAATGACTTAAGTGCAATTCTTCATTTGAACTACCCTTTACTACCATTAGATGACTGTCCTATTGATGTCCTTTCTTCTTGATCAGTTCCCATTAGCGGATCTTCTCTTGTATTTATGACAAAAGGGGATATTTTATGACTATTTTTTTAGCTTGGTGTGCCTTTATAAGACTTTAGTGTGCTTGTATCAATGACTACTATGCTTAAGAGAGAAATCTACCACTTGGTTTCTCGTAAAACAAATTGACAAGAATAATTTCAATTCAAACTAAATTTATCTCCATTTCTTGCATTTACAACATGGCCATTGTGTGTTCTTATAGTTCCTTCACATGCCTAAAGGGACTACCTTCTTGTTTAAATGAATGGCGTGGATTTGTTGTTTCATTTTTAGATGTTGACATCAGACAACCCTGGTGATGTTGGTGGCACGATGGACCATGGGGTTGTTGCAACAATAGCCAGTTTTGATCCTTTGAGAGCGGTATGCAACATATTAGTCAATTTGACATTATATTTACTCTTTTATGGTCTATTATTGAAAATTTTCATGATACTTGTATGTAGTTTAATTTATATCTTGATGGTTTCTACAGGTGGTTGCCACTCTAGATTGTGGATGCGGTAATGTTGTATTTATGAGCATGATGACTATTTGTATGCGATAAGTGATTATTTTGTTATATGTCATTCCACAATTCAATTTCTATGTATTATCATCTATAATTCTTATTGTATCAGTTGCAACTCCAGAGGAGTGAAGAGAGGAGGACTAGTGAGCACGTTCAAAAGACAAAAGAACCAACAGGCACTCCATCCAGCCGACCGTCGAAGGTGACACGTGATCTTTTTCCTTCCCCTAGAGGGAAATGACTATGTATTAGGGTCATTTGTGTTATGCCTACGTGGCATTTTGGAACATATTTTTTGCACTATCAATATATGTGACATTTTATGTCCATATGGCTCTTTTGTAGTAAGCTTGTAAGAATTTTTTGGATATATTGTATACTTTTATCAACATATATCATTGTATATCCTTACAGATTTTTGATTAATACAAATCTTATTTTACTATTTCCATTCTTGAATGATGTTATCATGCATATTGTGTAAATTGTATGCTTGAATGTTGTAGGCATGGGTTTTGCTTACATCTAATGCTTAAATAATTATTGTCAATTGCTTAATAAGCTCCATCTAATGCGTATTGTGTAAATAAACTTCATTCCTAGTGGTTTGTATCCTTTGCAATGCTTCCATTACTTGTGCTTCACTTATTCACATGTATTCTTCACTTATTCATGTGTATATTGCTATGCTCATTACTGTCCTTCATGGTCTGTCTTGAATATTTATTAATCGATGCTAAAATATTTTATTAGTTGATGCTAAACAACTTCAATATTTGCACAACAGAACAACAATGAGAAGGTAAAAATAGCTTATTTTATTGATCAAAACCCATGATAGTTGTTGATCCAACCAACCATTTATTTGCATCTACGAATATCACAACACTTGACTTCTCATTAAATGAAATCAATGCATCAATTAGTTTTAAGGATATTTTGAAGATATTATATGTGTATGAAAAACAATATAAGCTTGATTTTCGTATGCATCACCCAGTGCAATTATCACATTTCTCCCATATTCATCATTTAAATAAGTTAAAAAACCTCCTTCCATTTTCTATGCGTGAAATAACATGATAGTTGATTGGGAAACATGGCCCTATAACTGCCACCACATCATGTCTTATAGCTCTAGAGCACAAAGAACCATACCTCATGGATATTGAACATCTAGATCTAATGTTTGACTAATATGCTGAGTTTTATAACTCAACAAGGGTGCACTATTTGGTGACATCAACTGCAGTTTGGGCTCTTAAGGGATTGAGTCGACACAATGTAGCTCAGAGTGATTCAACGTGTTTGGGTGCGAAAGAGGACCATGCCTAATGTAAATGTACCCATCCGGACATGTTGGAACAATCCGTTTGGTCACACGAGTTGCAAAGCGAAAGTTGCACCACTTTGCAACTTTACACTGCTTGCATTTGACTTTTTACTCAACTGAAAAATCATCACCATGGGAAAATGCCTCAAAGATAGAAAAAACCAAGAGAGGTTATTGTAGAGGGGCCCAATGCGATCCCACAGCCTCAACAAAAAGGAGTTGACCCGTGATTTAGGCCCACAATTCTTTGCATTTGTCTGGTCCTGCGCTTTATCCGATTCAAAAATGCCTTTTTATGCAGTTGACTTGTTGTACCAAATTATGATTGATCCATCACCTTTTCAGCACCAATTTCCATGCTAGACAACATAGGAGACAATTTGAACTTTTTACATCATTTTTCATTATCTCAGGTAATATATTGATTTTGGTACAATGGAAATGTTTATATTGAGTATTTTTATTTAGTTTTGACAATATAAATCATTCCTTTTATGATTTTATTAATCATAATAGTTTGACATACAATTCAACATTGAATTAGATGGAAGTTGCATAAAAAATTCAATTTTTAAGAATTTGAAGAAAAAAATGAATAACATGACATAATTTAGATGAATTTGAATGTAAACTTATATAGAGGATATCAACTTAACACTTGAACTTGCTTATGATTTCCATTTTCATTTCTTATAGTAGTCCATTTCCACCATGGCTAGTGGAATTCACTCTTTTCATTTTAACTAGATGTTTATATTGAGTTTTTCTGTTTTGTTTTGACAATATAGACCAAATTGATGTGATGATTTTATTAATCTTCATTGTTATACATATAATTCAACATAGAATTATATGGAATTTACATTTAAAAGTTTAATTTTTAGGAGTTTGAAGATTTAAAAATGAAAAACATGACATAATAGATGAATTAATGTAAACTTATATAGAGGATTTTAAAAAATGCCTCAAGGAAATGTCTCAAACCAATGTGCTCTCATGGAATGTAATGAAAAGAAAATGCAATTAGAAGCTACTCCTAGTTATTAGTTGTGCAATGTGAAGTAATTTCATAAGAGTTGTACATCTAGGTTGACTTTCAAAAACATTAGATTGTAATTGAAATTGTCATCTATAAGTTCATCTAGTTACATTAGCTATATGCGATGTGAAACAATGCTTTGAGTTTTAAAGATGTGCAATGCTTGATGTAATCACTATCTTTTTAATATAGCTTGAAGTCACTATCCTTTATGCCTTCTTATGTTTGCCCAACTAAAACCAAAGAATACCACCCTTATAATCATGATTGTCAAAGATCTCAAACTCCAAACTCTACCCTACTACAACCATAATGAATTTGCATTTTCTTTTAACACTTTGTTGTCAAAGACTTCCATTTAGAGTTGAATGTTTTTTTATTATTTGATTTGACTATGTCCTTCCTTTGTATTCAAAAGCACCTATTTTATGCTTTTAGCCATGTAGCAACAAGGAAGTGCATTTTTTGATAAGATGCTTTGGTAGACATGTATGGAAAATGTGGTAGCATAGAAAAGGAAGTGAGCTATTTCAAAAAATGCCTAAAAGAAATGTGGTCTCATGGTGATGTCCATCACCAGACATCACCATGAGACCACATTTCTTTGAGGAATTTTTCCAAATAGCTCGCTACCTTCTCTCATAAAATGCTTTTGTAGACACGTATGAAAAAGGCTAATGGTCAAATAATTGTGCATCACAATTCAAGAAATCTTGAATTTGTTTTATTGGTTTAGTATGATGCATAAGATGAGTGGTGTCCAACATATATGGAATTTCTCATAAATCAAGCATGGAAAGGGGGAGTATGATGGTGTAGATACGTGTATTAAAATTTCCTTAGCATAAGAAGAGTTGAAGTATAAAGACACTGCAAAGTTGACAGATGCAACATCTATTGTCAAATATTGTAATGATACAATGGGTCCATGTAATAAAGGTAATTATATAGTTCATAGAATTTTTTGGTTGGTAGATGAAGCTAACATTTCAAAATATGAGAAATGTTGGACATTCACAAGATCAAGTGATCTCCACTCTTTTAGAAGCTCAAATGCAGGTTCATGGACTAAATTCATACAAGGAATATGGTGTGCTTTTGTTTTCAATGTACATATCTTACTTGGAATGAGTGTGATTCAAAAGAGTGGGTTGATGAATGGTGTGACAAAACTCTAAGTCCACTTGAGACATATCAACTTTTGAGAGCACAACTCACGAAGATGAAATTATTGGTTGAATTTGACCACATTTAGATCTAATTCAACTAGGTATTGTAATTGCTTAATTTAATAAAATTTAATATTTTATCTTATTTGTTGTATTTGTTGTATTGTTTACTAAATTCATTTTATTAAATGCATAGATCAATGCAAGGCATGTTTATGCAATTATTATGGATGAATATAATGGAAAAGGAACACATTAGTATTTGTATAGTTGTATTAAGGGAAAAAAAAAATGGCCGCCCCTATCATAGATGGAAAAGAAATTGAGTATCCTACAAGATCAATGGTTGTTATTAGAACATGGCTAAGAAGGCACCCAATAAAGAAGTTTGATGTGTGGTTGTTTGAGGACTTTGACACACATAATATGATTCTTCATTATTTTAACCTTTTTGTGGCATCAAATGTTTAATTAATCAAACATGGGGATAAACTATTGAATAAGAACTTGTAGAAAGCACATGAGTTTGATCACAAGGCAATACTCAACACAATAAAGAGTAGAGAAGATCCCCATGGTTCATTGGATTAAATTTGTTGGACTCTGAGGTTGTACATCATTTGTAAGTATGGTTTATACTTTTTAATTTATTTGATTTTAGGTTGGAATGTACTTAAAAATCTATGACTTTCATTTAATCATGTTATTAACAATCCTATTCTTTTGATTATAGATGAAATTAGGGTAATCAAGGTAAGATGTTGAACCAACCATGGGGATTCTTAAAGGTATTGAAAATTTCATACCTATACCATGTTGTACCCATAAAATTAAAGCTATAAATAGTCAAATTGATTGTAAAAGTGAAAATTTTGTATTGTCAAGCTGATTTATACATATGCACAACTAAAATTATTTGTAAGGATTAGGGAAAAATATTGGAAATACTTTTTAATTTGTACCTGAGACAATAAAGTAATATTTTCTAAATGATTTTAGTTGACAGTTGAGTAAATGAGATGTTTGTAGTTCATTCCAATCCATTCTTATAAAAATATTCATATATAACTAGCAAGTGTTTCAAAACATGCTAAGATGTTTATCTCTTAAATCATGTGATACAAACATAAGGAACAAGAACTAGTAAAACAAAATGGCCAACCAAAAATAACCACAAGGAACAAGAGCTAAGGTTTATGTATTATTGTGTGTAAGCATGATCACACTTTATTGAATAGTTTGGTTTTATATTAATTCATTTATAATAATTTGTCACATTGATAAAATCGAGACAATGAGGATGTACCTAATGATATTCATCATATATTTTTCAAAACAAAATATAGAGAATTCACTTCATTATAAGATCCTCCACATATGGTTTTAGAGCAGCTCTTGAAACATATTCTTATTGCTTTACCCCTAGTTAAACCAATGGATATGTCTAATCTTGCGTGACATAAATCTTGATACTTTTGATCCTATAATTATATACATGGAAAATGGATATAGATAGATGTGGTGCATTCAAACATAAGTTTCAAGATATTTTAGATAAAAAGGGGGATATTCACATGAACCAAAATTCTATTTTCTTGAGCCTTTTATTTCCCACTTGGGTTGCCCACTTATCTTTATTTTCTATAATTTACCATTTGCCTCTTGTTTCTTTATGTTTTTATCATCTTGTTTACTTATGTTAACTCTTTACTTCCTATACTATGCTTATATCTATGCCCATTCCTTATTTTGGTTGTTGTTTGTTACTTATTGATCTTCTATTACTACATCATGCTTCTTGGAGCTTACATTTTGATATCTTATTTTTAGAGTTTCTTATTGAACCTACATTTCCTTATTACACTCATAAAGCTTTCTTTTTTATCCTACATTTCTATATCATACTTTTAGAGTTACTTATTGAGCTTGCATTGTTATAGTATGCCTCTAGAGCATACCCTTTATGTCTTTTGCACTCTTCTTGTCACATCATGATAATTTATCCTTATATTTGGGATATCATGCCTTTTGACTTACATATCAAGATTACATCATGTGCTTTATCCTTACATTAGGGGCATCATGTCTTTCCATTCCTTATATTTAGCACCTTCATGATTACATTCTTACATTGGGGACGTCATGCCTTCCTACACACATTACCTATTTCTTACCTATATTTGTTGGGTAATTGTTATTTTACCTACACTACTATCATAGGTGTTACAAAGATTCATGTAATGATCAAAAAGAGCAATATCACATGACATTCCTTGTGCTTCATATGTTGTGCCATCCCATGGATTCTATGCCAAACACATGCCATTATCATTTTATAAACATGTAAAAAATTCTAACTGGAATCATTTCTTAATTCTCTTATTTCCCAAACAATTGGTAGGTTCCTAATTTTTTACTTGATCTATAGTTGTGACATATAAGTTACTCATTGTACACTTTTTTTTAACATTATATGATGGTCTTGATTTGAGAATTGGATAAGGATCAAATCATGAAGACAAGCTTGGATATGTTCCAAATTAGCCATTCTACATCAAATACATGATTGTAGAAACCTATTACTCTATGATAATCAATCATTTTAGACCTATACTATAATTTTGTATGAGTTATAAGTTGACATGGGTGAAGAAAATTCAGATAAAATATTGGCATAGGAAGAACTCAACAACATTATCAAGTTACACAAGTAGAAGAAGATAAAATAAATTATATTACTATTGTACATGATCATGCATCACTTCAACATATATTGTGTGTGTTATGGGGCCAAAAAAATATGCAAAATGTATAAATGGATGTGTTACTTCTAGGGGAGGCCTCCATTTGATCCTCAAGCCTCTCGATTCTTGTAGGCTATGCTATTTTCACATAATCTATTAAGGGCCCTAAGGTAATTTTTAATCAAGATATTATAGATTAGTTCTCAAGTTTGTGACAAGTGGGAATGTTTTTCTTGACATATAGGTGGATGTGGAGTCCCTCCACATTAACCTCTCTTAATTTTGTTCAAATCAACATTGTTTGACCATGTTAAGAATTAATGCATTCTTTCAAAAAAAGTGTCATTTGAGAGTAGTTAAAATATGGAAACAATCATATTTTACATTTCATGCTTTGTGGTGCCAAACTGACCACACCA
This sequence comes from Sequoia sempervirens, assembly GCA_007258455.2. Classification (NCBI taxonomy): domain Eukaryota; kingdom Viridiplantae; phylum Streptophyta; class Pinopsida; order Cupressales; family Cupressaceae; genus Sequoia; species Sequoia sempervirens. Next base: position 419,139,245 of record VDFB02000017.1, read on the forward strand.
ACACATTTGGATGGGTGGGTGAAGGGTAATTATTGGCCTATTGTGAATGGTAACAAGCATATTTTTTGTTTTGTGTGTCATGGGACAAAACTGGCTACACCAAAATGTCTAAATGGGTGGATGAATGCTATTATAATCCTTTGTTCATTCCCGAGTCTTCTACTCCTTCCAAGCTATGATATTCTGACATAATTTCTTAAGAACCATGATAATTTTTTTTCCAAACTACGATAGAGTAGTTCTCAAAGTTTTTGGCATCTACAAATGTTCCTATTGTAACATTGGAACACACCCTTTGGAGGATTAGTGTAGTAATTCTCCTTCCAACTAACACAATGGAAACACTCCTAGGTTTTGGGTGACCTAAAAGTTGGAGTGAATATCTAGAGAAAGTTGGTTCCCTACTATACCATATAAATTTAACCTATTCTACTATTTTTCCAAGGAAAAAGGATAGAAATTGGGCCCCAAACTAAACTTAAAACATAAAAAGAGGGGACACACCAAAAATTATACTAACTTGCACTTGCTTTGGCATACAAAATGTGACTAAAGAACCAACCATCATACATAACTCATACTTGACACATTTGCATAAGTGTTTCATAACAAGGTTTGAAAATTCATAACAACATTCAAGAGGATGGTTTCTCATAGCTAAAACTTACATAAATTTGATTAACACAAGCTATGACCTATAAAATATATGTGTTACTACATAAAGTCAAAGAGAATGAGACAAAAAATAAAGGATAAAAAGGTTTTATCACAAGAAAAGATCAATCAATCATAATATCACACAAAATACAACTTATAAGAAGGGAAAAATGTATTTCTTTATTGATCAAAAAATCAGTTTTACAATGCTTTCTCTCAGAAAAAATGACTTCACAAAGTTTTATAGATTCTAATAATATCTTACAATGAAGTCCCCCTTTAAAAATATTTGTCTCTCTACCTTTACTAGGCATTCACTTTTCCATATCAACTAGAAGAGAGAATATAGGACATGATGCAATGAATAATGATGTTTTCCTTGATTATTTAACCAAATTCCTTGGGCTCTTGGGAACCAACCTCCTTGTTTGACTCCTTAGGATTCTCAAGCTAGGCATTGAGGGGTTTAACTCTTGAATTTTCAAGCCTTATCTCCTTGGATGCTCTTAGAAGGGCTCCTCTTAGCAACCTCCATCTCCTAGATGTTCGCCAGATGCTAGAAACTACTACTACATGTGTCTACACTACCCCAAATTGACCTTTATTGCCTTGATACCACCACTAGAATACATATAGTGCATATTTTAATGATTTTGAAGAGAAATAAATATCTTTTAGGGATTGGATAATTCTCTTGAATATTTTGAATCTTCCTAGAATCTTTCAAAGTGACTACACTCTCAAACTTTGTCTTAGACCTGTATAAGGTCTACTCCTAGAAAAGACTAGTTCATGCTATTTTGTAGACTGTCTTGTTCACTATTTTTATACACATTATTATTAAGCATAAGTTGAAAATGTTATCTAAGGATAGTTATCTATGACTATTATTCTCTTTTTCCATCCATTTACTAATAGTATTTTTGATGTCACATGTTTATAGATTGTCATTCAATCTCTAACATGCTCCTTTAGACTGTTCTTTTCTTGTTCATTTCATGACTATATCTTGTTAGGTTTCCTATATTGTCATGCAAGGTCACTTAGAGACATAGAGATCATTGTCATTATTCTTTCTAAATAGATATCTATATCATACTAAATTCCCATAATAGGTCTTCCAACCTCATATTCTACTTGCTATCATCTCAAGTCGGTGTAAGGTCTACAACTTTCATGCCTCTACTTGTAATTCCTCATGGAACTCTACCCCTAGGATTGTGTCTCATGATTTCATACATCATTCCATTTTTTCATGATATTATGTTGACTATCATTACTACTATCTTGGCATTATCATATAGATAGATTGTGACTCCCTTTTATATCTCCATATGGGAACTTCTTATTCACCATAAAATGTATAAAAAATTCATAACAGAATACCACTATCATGTTCTCTTTGTCATGACTATGCTTTCATATGCTTAACGATGACTATCTTGATTAGAAGCATGGAGATAAAAAATTTCCACTAACCTTTGCTATGAAATCCTTGTCACCATCACCGAGTTCCTAAAGAAAATCATTGAATCCTCTTTAATAGTAAACATCATTTTCAATCCTTGAAACACTGTCATTTTAGACTCTTGACTATGTTCTTGATGGAGTTCAATTGACTAAAAATGCCTTCATGAATTGCCTTAGTGGGATTTCTATGACTGGTTTGGAACACAATCCTATGCTTTGAAAATGTTGTCATCAAATTCCTTGTAGCATTGTCATTGACTATCACACCCTTTATATTTTTTGTTGATTGTCCTCTAAGGGACTGTCACTTGTATTTCTCTTTTCTAGGTGAACCACCTCTTCATCAAGCTTCCAAAGCTTCCCTTGGCTCTTGAATAATTTTTAAGGTTAACTTAGCAACACAATAATGTTATCCTTTATCATGATGATTGTCCTCTGCTTTCTCTCCTTTTCTCTTTCAAATACCCTTGAAGATCCTCTCTCTTTGTCAAATTCCATGTACAATTTGAAGGCTCTTTCTATAAGAGTTGAAGATCAGCTTAATACCCAAGACCACCTGCAAAAATAATGAAAACCTTCTACAAGAGGATATGTAAAAATATGAGCTTGCTTGATATTAAGGCCTATCAAAATGATGAGGTATGAAGTATGATACAAATGAGTACAATGACCTTCCTCATATAGGAAAGGTTGAGATGTAGGATTGAACATGATGTTGACATGTGTCATAATCCTATGACATGTGATAACTAACTACCTACCTACCTAGGATAATGTGAAGTCTAGATAAAACTTCTAGAAGGAATCTTATATCCTAAGCAAACATGTGAATAAGGGTCATGACTCCATTATAACCTATCACCTAGTAAATGATACGTAGGAACATAATTAAATGCCTAAGTAAACTTATGTAAGTGTAATTAAATAATTACACTAACACTTTCCCAATATTAGAGGTCACAACCATTGATTATTTTATAGATGAAATTTTCTCATGTGGAGTAGTTTCAACATTTTGAACTAGTGAATGTGCAATGTTTTTAATTAAAAAGTAGGGAAAGGGGCCTAATCTTGAGAGTTCAAAATAGAAACAAAAAAACAAAAGACTACCTCAAAGGTTCCAACCAACACCTATAGCCTAGGGAGGCATGCGGGACAAACTAAAAGATCTTAAAAAATTTATACATATTCTCATAGGTAAGATAAAACCAAGCACACAAGCCAAAGATATCTAAAAACAAATAGAAAAAGAAACAATGAGTAGCTAAAACAACCATCACTCCTTAGGACCATTTATGAGGTCCCAAATCTCCTTCAACATGTCAAGGGAGTCCATCCATTTGATCTTTCACTTGTTTTTACTATCTTTAGCCTGAACACTGACCTCTTGGTTCTTACCTTACTTCTTCCTTTGTTTTTATCTTGGATTGACCTAAAATGGTTCCAAAAATAGCTCTCTACTTCATACCATTCGTAATGGAAATAATACTGCCAAGAGCATTTTCCATTACCATAAGCTTGTCCCTAATATTATCAGGATCAACCTTTGATTCAATAATAGAGAAGTGGCCATGCAGGTCATTAATCTACTCTTTAAGCTCTTCCAGAAACTCCACAACAATCTCTTCCTCTTGCCAAATTTCCAACCTATTGTTTGCTTTGTTAACATTTTCTATATCATGTCCAGTCTCTAGCTCATTCGCTTCTTCCACATTTGCCTCTTCAAAATTAACCCCCTTATTAATGTTATTTTCATCTTCTTCCTCATTATCCTTATCCTCCTCCTCTTTGTCATGCACACTATTTTCCAAAATTCCCTCCTCAATGTTAGGAGAAAAACCTCATTTGAAGGATCCTTCTCATCCTCCTTGAAGACTAATTATTTACCTTTTTGTTCATTTCCTTTGTTCTAATACCCAACACTAGCCAAATGAGCAGAAGTACAGCCTCCCGAATAAATAAGACCGAAACACTATCCACTCTTATCATTCTTATGACCAAGGTTGAACTTAACAATTTCAATTGATGATTGTCATTCCTTGTTTAGAAACAAGGAATGATGATGATGTACAATGTTGGTTCCATTGATGATCATCATTCCTTGTTTTAAAAACTAGAGATTTCTCCCCATCTGCCATAGGTTATCCTTCGATCTTCCTATGGAATATCACTATCCTTTGAATTTATGACAATCCTTAGGTTTTATATGTTGATTCATGTGTATTATGTTTTCATTGCATCATGTGGACAATGTATGCCAAATCCTTTTGACTATTACCTACCACCTTGTTATCACTTAGAAATGCACCCTTGATAAATTACAAAACTCAACCTACTAGTGAAACATGGGAAATTTTTCAAGTTGTGGGTCACCTATGATGGAAAAGAACCTCCAAATAAGGCTAATTCCTCTGGTTTTATCACCTAAACTAAACTACTTCCTAATGTTGCTGGGAAAAAGTGAGAGAAAAGCATAAAATGAACTTGGAAGATTAGGAAGGTGAGGCACCAAAATGATTGTGACTTGTACTATTGTTTTGACACATAATTTCTTAGTTATCCAACTAGTATTTACACAACTCAAAGGTTTAACATGTTCATGCATAAGTATTTCATAAGAAAGTTGACATGTTTATAATTTTACAAGGAAAACTAGGTGTATTTTCACAAATAAAGAGTGTAACCTGAGTAACATAACTTATGACCTGTATAAGACATATTTTTTCTTAAAGGTGCTGGAATGAGACAACATATTGGAGAATTTGCACATAAAAACTACATAAATATGCATCAATCATTCAGATACACATAATGAAACAACTATTGAGAAGGAAAAATCACTAAATTTTATCAAAAAAGTGTTATTACAGCTATATGCAAGTCTAAAAACTGTATCTTCTTGCTTGAAAATATGGTATAAAAGTTCTCTAAGTTGCTGTGACTAAAAAAAACAGTTATAATGCTATGTTTTTTGCTTTCAGAGCTAAAAAACTATAAAGAACTAACTGAAAAAGGTAGCCTAGATGGGTCTTATATCTCATCCCAAGCATAGGGGAGCATATGGGGACTAAATTTGACTAAGTTACAAGGCTTAAAAACAGGCCAACCTCCTTTGCACGCCCAAGAAGTTCTTGTTTGACCTGGTCTCTTCAAAGTTGTTTGTTTGACCCCTTCAAGCTCCTTGAAATGTGCTCCAGCTAGTGATGATACCCCTAGATCCTTGTAAAGTTTTTGAACTACTCCTAAGTGTTTGCAAACTACCCTTGAAGAGCTCTACTTGTTGTCCTTTTCATCCTCTTTGCCTTAACTGCTCCATAATTCCCTCCTAGATGCTTGTATGATTTCTTTGCAATCCATAAAGATCACCAAACTACCCAACCTCCCTTCATGAATGTCTAAAATGCCCTTTGCATGATGATAGGACATGTGAGAGGGTTTTAAGATGGTTAGAAGCTCTTGAGGACGTAGGAGATATTTTAGGATAGAATTTGGCATGTGTCATTTCTTTATGACACCCTTCATGCACATCTTCAACAACACTTCATTGCTTTCCTGTAGACTTGAAGTTATAATTACTATTTCTGGTTTGTCACATACTCATGAATATCTCTATCACTATCATTGTTATTGTGCATTACACTATCCTTGAAAGTCATAAACTCTGCTTTGTCAACTCTTGATAAGATTGTCATGGTCTCTTTAAACTATCTCTTAAATCCATGACTATATCAACCAACCTCTGCATTATAGGCTTCAAATTCCTTATAAGAAAATCCATGGTCTCTTTAGAATCATTATGTAGGAAAAGATAGCCATCCAGTCTATAAAGATGACAGTCAACTCCTTTCTTGACGGTGGTTTCTATGAAATCAACGACTGTTTTGACATTCTCGTGTTGACTGCCACTTATGATGGTTGCCCTCTATGCATGTTATGGATGTCCATATATGGACTGAATTCCTTCTATGCCTTCATGAAGTCATTTATTCTTGACTTGTGATGACTGCCCTCAAGATCATCCTTTGTCTTTTCTCATGACTATCATGTGTTATCGTTCACATAAGATTGTCTCTAGCTTTCAAAATTCTCTATTGACTATCATACTACATTCAATCTCTTGAATTTAGGATTTATTGTCTTGTTTAGCTTGGATTTTGTGATGATTTTTGGTTTACCAATGTCTACCCTTCTACATATGTGATTGTCATATTTCACATCACAACCTACAGCACTCTAAACTGTCTTGAGGACTGCCCCTTACACATAGGATTTTGCTTAAACCTTCCCTGCTCTTAACCATGTCCCTTTTAACTGTGACCCCCATCATTTTCACTTGAATGGCTTTGAGTTTACTACCCTTAGCCTACACCATTTTCCTTGGAGTGCATTACCTTAAATCATACAAAAGTTCTGTGTGACTGTGAGAGAGTTGTCCAATTGAATAAAAAGTCTCTCGATAAATAAGAACCATTATCCATTGGGAATGAACTCTTAGTGGAGATGTCTGAATATTGATATAATGATAAGGGATATTGGAGTTTTGAATCACTATCCACTCTATTGTCTTTAGCACACTTTTAAATTGTCAAGCTTACTTTCTTTTCCCTAACTATCCTCAAGTCTTCTTTGTTCCCACCATCATATGTTTATCCCGATGAAAATGAAGCAAAGCAATCATCTCCTTCTCTGTTGGCTGGAAGAATGCATGCTTAATGTTTTGATACATGACATTAGCTCTCTCTTATGCTCTCTATAACACCATACACCTATAGAATGTTATTCCTTTATGCTGGTGCTTAATCACTCCTTGGGTGTTGCAAATGATTGAGCACTCATTGTTATGAGAAAGTTCACCGTAATCTAATTTCTACTGTCCCATTCATAGTTGTCTCCTCATCACAAAATAAATTGTGGGCTAATATGTTCTTATGTCTTTTCTCATTGTGGACTATACTTTTGACAATATTTCCACTATCATACACAAACCATTGTCTATTTAGGTGATTTGATCATAACTTGTCTTAGTTGATGTGACTGTCCATCTTCGTTAAATTTCCCTTGCTTTTGTACATCGCTCCTTTATGACTGTCCTTTCACAGTCATATACCCTGAAAACACTATCATTGACTGTCTTTTCAGTCATATAACCTAAAAACACTATTATTGACTATCTTGTGAATTACCATATCTTGATTGTCATATATTTTTACACAATCCATGAAAAGCTCCATGTCAGTATCATACTCACATGACTGAAATCCGCAGCTTCACTGTCATAGGTAAGCTTCTCATTGTTTATATGTATTTGAAGTTGAACTGTATTTGATAAGACTTCTTTGAATGATATTTACATAGATGGGTAGAAGACCTATGAATGTCAACTTTTCTTATTTATTTATGTCATTTCTTATTACTGTTCTAGAACTTTGTGTTGGCTATTATCTCTCATAAACTATGAAGAATTGTCTTACCTTTTTTTATGACAAAGGATTTCATCATGGTGTTATTTCCACTGTTCTTGGTCTATGGTCTATCAACCTTATAACCCTTATGTGCTATGTTTTATTTTCACTTGACCTCAAACTCTATTCCTTCTAGCACTATCAATATTATTACACCATCCCTTGTGTTCATGACCGCCCTTCTATATCTGACATACACTTTGTTCATCTTGAACTATAATACACTCTATAATATTCTTTTCTCTGTCACACTGTACCCTGCCACCTTTTGATTCTCGACTATGTAGAGTTGTCTTTTAAACCTGCCCTACTATTCTATTTACATGTTACAAGCTCTATCACTGGAAATTGGATGCCTTTGCTGTTATTCCTTATAGTATCTCCTGTCTTTGTCAATGTGATTGTCCTCTATGATAATTCCATGAATCTTGCATACTTGATCCATAGAATGATCCTTCATTTGATATCAATAGGAATTTAGTATCGAAGAGAAATGAAGGTACTAGAACCACATTCTCATCTGATCAATCCTACATAAGAACCTCCTGTTGTCTTTCATATACCTGAAAATGATTTTTTTTTACCTTATCCTACCATCATCAATGACATATCTTAAACAGTCCCATCATGACCCATTGCACAGTGAAACTAGTTCACTGCCCTTCTTTGATCTTGCTCTTCATAAGGTCAGGAGAGTATTTTCACAAACCAAAGACCATTGTACATGAATTTCCCTAGATTGTTCCTTGACACATAGTAGGGTTTTCACAAAAATGCAAGACTAAAAGGTAAAATGAGCATCTTATCTTCCTATGAAGCTGCATTATTCTTAACCACTACCATAGAATGATCATATGGAAATTTTGAAATATTTCAAAGGACCTTAAAACCTTTAGACTTCAATACAATTGGAGAACTCAAACAAAGCTAAAACCTCAACATGACGAATTTAGAGGCTTACCTAGCAGTGTAACTAACAACACATATGGATGCAACCTAGATTCAACTCTTGAAACCATTCATTCTCCTTAAAACGTGCCTCTATCTCTGTTTGAAACTGCAATATGGTAAAAACTAGCAGTTTCTTTAAAATATCCCTTCCATATCTGCTCTTTGGTCTACAACGTGCGATAAATCCCATGATTCTACCTTGCAATGTGGTTAGGATTCCCTGAAACTCTGCTTGAGACTCCTTCAACATGCCAGGAAACCCTAAAGTCCTCTGCTGCGTGGTTCAAGGAAACAAATACTAGAAATTCTCCCTTCTTTACTTTTGGCACCTAGAATCAAAGTTTTTTTCACTTTATCACTTTTTCTTGAAATTTTCTAATATAAGCTCTTTTGCACCTTTAGTTTTAGAAACTTTATTGGATTTTAACCTAGCTTTAATAAATGGTACCTATTAAACAAAACAAACATCAACATACCTACAATCCATTTGTCTTCTCTCAACTTCAAAATTTACTCTTGATCCACTATCACTCATATGTTTAGAGTTAGTTATGTGATGGAACACTGTTATCCTTATGTTTGCAATCAAATAATACTTTCATTTGAAACTAATATCTCTATCATACCTCAACATTTATCTATTTCATTCTTCAAAATTCATAATACTATGATATGCTTATTCACTATGATGACTAGCCCTTGCATGATTAATATCCTTGGTCTTCTCTTAAAAACCCTTTACATAGTTTGACACTCTATTCATCACTATTATAGGTAAAAACCCTAAGATGATGAGAACACACAACCCTATACACACTTGTTTGGATCTTGATGGCCTTAGGTTTTGAGGCTTAAAAAAAAAAAACCTCTACAACCTTCAACACTTATACAACTCTTTGAAAGCATATACAATGATTAAGACTTGAGAAATATAAAACATACCTATCATAATGTAGGAAAAACATGTAGGCCATACAACATGGGTGAAGATGTATACAAACCCCTTTATAACCTCCCACTTTTATGCATCATGCCCATTTTTCCTTTTATCCTGCAATGCGGGTAAGATGTAGAGTATCAAGGTATTATTTTCTATGCCAAGGATAAAGGATGACTCTTTCAAACTCTTTCAATGTGCCATAAACCTATGTTTATTTCCTACAATGTGGTGTTCCAAAGAAGTTGTGTGCTCTTTCATGCAACAACTAGAGAAAGACCTCTTCAATGCCATTATTAACCCTAAAAATGTAAATGAAAATTTGAACTTTGATAAAGCATTCCTTCTAAAACTAGTATGGAGTATTACTAAATATTAGAATATTCATTTAGGTTCCTAAAGAGGTTGAAAAAATAATATCACAATAACATTCCACCTTTCAAAGTCTAAGACTCCTTCACATATTTATGCCTTTAATGAACATGGAATTTAGGAAACCATTTAGACCAAGGTAAAAAATATTAATAGTTCCATATAGATGTCTAGATGGATATGGGGTCCTTCCACATTAACCTCTCTTAGTTCTAGTAAACTTGACACCTTTTGACCATGCTAAGAATAAATACATTCTTGCAAAACGTATTATTTGAGAACATTGTAATCATGGAAAAAACATATTTTGTGTTTTGTACATCATGGGGTAAAATTGACTGTGTAAACACATTGGGGTGGTTGGTTGGACACTAATAAATTTATTCATTCATTCCTCTAGTCTCTCAATCATTCCAAGCTATGTTATTTTGATGTTGTCTCTTAAGAGTCCTCATAGAAAAAAATACCAAACTATTACAGAGTAATTCTTGGAGTTTGTGGCACCTAAAAATTCTCCATTTGGACCTATAGGTGGATATGGGATCCCTCCATCTATAACCTCTCTCAAATTTTCTCAACTAAACATTGTTTGACCATGGAAAAAATCAATGCATTCTCAAGCAAAAAGTCTTATTTGAGAGAAATGTAACTATGGAAACAAGTGTATTTTGTCTTTTGTGCATTGTGGGAAAAAATGTGTTAACATGTTAAGGTGGCTAGTGAATGATATTGGAATCCTGTATTCATTCCTTAGGTCTCTCAATCCTTCAAGGCTATGCTATTCCAATGCAGTACCTTAAGATCCCTAAGAGAAAAAAACTACTAAACTATAACAACGTATTTCTTAGAGTTCATAGCACCTACAATTTTTTGTCTAGACCTATAGGTTGATATTGGGTCCCTCCACATTAATGTATCTCAATTTTGGTCCTCAACATCATTTGACCATGCCAAGAAGAAATGCATTCTAGTAAAAAGTGTTATTTGAGAGCAATGTAACCATGGAAACAAGAATATTTTATGTTCCATGTATTATGTGGAAAATTTGACTATGCCAACACATCGGGGCGAGTGGTTGAATGCTAACACATGCCTCATTTTGTTCCTTAGGTCTCCTAATCCTTCCATTCTATTTTATTTTAATATGGTCTCTTAGGAACCCTAAGATAATAAAAAAACTTTCAAACTATGATGGAGTAATTCTTAGATTTTGTGACACCTATGAATGTTCTTTATAGACCTATAGGTTGATGTGTTCCCTCCACATTAACCTCTCTTGGTTTTTATTAACTCAACATCATTTGATCATTCTAAGAATGAAAGTATCCTTGTAAAAACATCATTCAAGAGCAATGTAATCATGGAAAGAGGAATATTTCGTATTATGTGCATGGTGGGTCCAAAATAGCTATACCAACATGTCGAGGTAGGTAGGTGAATTCCATCAAAGGTATATATTTGTTCCCTAGGTCTCTTGATCCTTCCAGGCTACGTTATTATGATGAAGTCTCTTAAGACCCCTAAGAGAAAAAAAATTCCAAACTATGATGAAGTATTTCTTAGAGTTTGTGGCACATATAAATGTTCTTTCTAGAACTACAAGTGGATACAGGTTCCCTCAACACCATTTGACTGTGCTAAGAATGAATGCATTCTTACAAAAAGTGTCATTTGAGAATAGTGTAACTATGGAAATAGCCATATTTTGTGTTTCACGTGTCATGTGGAAAAACTAACTTTCCAAAATTTCAAGGTGGATGGGTGAATTCTGCTGGAGGCCTCCATTTATTCATCAAGTCTTTTGACCCTTCTAGGCTGCACTATTCCAACACAGTCTCTTAAGATCACTAAGAGAAAAATTATCAAACTATGAAAAAGTATTTCTCAGAGTTTGTGACACCTATGATGTTTCGTTTGAACCTATACATGGATATGGTGTCCCTCCATATTAACCTCTCTCAATTTTGGTCAAATAAACACCATTTGACCTAGCCAAGAATCAATCTATTCTTGTAAAGCATCATTTGAGAGTAGTGTAACCAAGGGAATAGGCATATTTTATGTTATGTGCATTGTGGGGCCAAACCAACTACACTATGTTGGGGTGGGTGGGTGAATGCAACTAGATTCATTTGTGTATTCCCTGGGTCTCCCAATCCTCCTAGACTATACTATTACAACATAGTCTCTTAAGATTCCTAAGAGTAAAAAAAATCCAAAACATAATAGTTCTCAAAGTTCATGGAACATATGTATTGGAGTTGATAGTGAATCCTAGAGAGTTCCCAAAAATCACTTGCAATCGAAAATACTATCACAAGAAGAGATAAAAAACATGATTTTGCTATACAACCTTGAGAAATTGATTGATCCAAAAAAGCACTTGTATGTGCATTGAAATAATTTGAATAACCTAGATGAATACAATGTACAAAGATGAATTCTTATAAAAGAAAAAAACAAACCTATATGAAACCCTAGCTGAGGATTAAGTTGGATCATGACAAGTTTCCCCATCCTACATGTAATGATACACCATTGCCTAAATATAACTCAATCTAATAATAAAAAATCAATTCCTACATTTAAGTTAAGTGAATAAAGTAAAAGGGGCCTGCAACCTAATAATTAATTAATTATTAGGTGATTGTCCTAATTAATCCAACATTATGAATTTTGTTATCTAGACCTACATGTGGATATGGGGTACCTTCATATTAAACTCTCTTAATTTTTATCAACTCAACACCATTTAACCATATCGAGAATAAATGCATTCTTGTAAAAAGTGGCATTTCAGAGTAGTGTAACAATTAAAACAAGAATATTTTATGTTGTATGCATTTTTGAACCAAAATAACTGCACCAACACATTGGGGTAGGTGGATGAATGCTACCAAAGGCCTTTTTTTATTCCCCGCATCCCTTGATCTTTATAGGCTACATTATTCTAATGTAGTCTCTTAAGATCCCAAGAGCCAAAAACTATCAAAATATGAAAAATTAGTTCTCAAAATTCATTGCACCTACAAATTTTCTTTCTAGACTTATATGTGGATATAGGATCCTTCTATACTACCCTATATTGGTTTTTTCAAATCAACACCATTTTACCATGCTAATAATTAATGCATTCTTACAAAATGCTTCATTTGAGAGCAATTTATCCATGGAATTAGGCATATCTTGTGTTCTATGTATGGTGGGGCCAAATTGATTATGTCAACATATTGGGGTGGGTGGTTAAATGCTCCAGAAGGCCTCTGTTCATTTTGTGGGTCTTTTGATCCTTGTAAACTATGTTATTCTAGTGTGAACTCTTAAGAGCCTTGTTGTTAGAAATTTTAGGTTTCTAGGGTTTTAGGGTCTCTATAAGATAGGTTTTATTTATTTATTTTAAATATTGAACCTTTAGCTTTGTTCTTACACTTTATTTCTAATTGTTTGATGACTTTTCCAATCCTTCTTGAGCTCTTAAGTTATGTCTTTGTGCCTTTAAGACCATTTGGTAATTGACCCCTTTGTCCTAGCAACCAACTTAGCCCTTTCAAACGTGTACATCAATAAAGCAATTAATTTACCTTTAAACACCTTCAGAAGTGGTCCCTACTATTATCTAATTGGAATCCATGTGGTTGAATTCTATTGTATTGCATTAATTTAGTTCATCACAATTTTGAAATCCCTAAGCCTTACAAAATTATGCTCGTGCACTTTCATGAAAAATAGTCATGAATAATTTGTTCGCTCGTATCCACCATTAATACAATGAATGATAGGTTTATACCTTCATTATAAAGGGTTCTAAATAAAAACATGTCACTTCATTATTTCAAACAACCAATTTAACATTATAAACATGAGATTTGAACAATTGAAGCAGTTTTAATGTTTGCAATTTAGTGAATTAGGGTTTCAAGCAACAAATGGTGGGTAACTTCAAACTACTCACTCAAAGATTGAAAAATTAATTCAAAGTGTAAAGGAGTGAATTACTAGGGTTATAAAATAATTTTCAAACTATTCACATTAAGTAGAAAAACCCTAGATTATTTTCAATTTTATAAAACATGAGTTGTTCCAAAGAACCCTAAAATGAGTCAGACATCCTCCGAACCCCCAAGAATGAAATAAGGATTAGAAGAAGACATTCTAGCATGATTCTTCAGCTCATAGAAAAAGGAAAAACATTCCCAAAGGTTTAGAATTTTGTTCAATAGATTGATAGACAAAGAAAAAGGTATGAGGGATGCTACAATCCATATGCAGTGTTGGGACTTGTTTAAACTTTTTATGAAAGGTGTAATATTTCCCAACACATCTCAAACATATAGAGTCTAGATCTTGGGAGGATGGTAGCTCCTAATATTTTCACCAATGTAGACTTAGTCAAAGCCATTCTAAGAGATATGATGCAAAATCAAGAGCAATCTTAAATGACAAGGATAAACTTAATGAGTTTAGACAATGCTTACATCTATGATCTCTTCAATTTAAACATGGCGAAAAACATGTCCCTATTGATTTTAATCTATTTTGCAGGAAGTATCATAGGGATAAGCATATTTAAAAATTCTTTTGGCTCCCACACCAAAGGATTAAAGGCCCAAACAAAATCTTAGTTAAATTTACTAGGGATGAAGTAGAACTATTTGATATAAGATCTTTTTGACGATTATTTCATCAAAACCTACTATACTTTGTGTCAAGTTTTGGGAGTAGATACCAAAGCATAAACTCTAGTGCACTTAATGATGATGATAGAAATGTACAACACAAGGATTTGAATAGAAGTTTTGATTATTTTGTATTTATTTCTGATATTGTTCACAAAGATTTGTTAGCCATAAGACCAATGTAGAATAATCCATTTTAAATGGTATTCTTTTCTTTGTTGCATCCTCTTGTATAGTGGGAAAAAAAATTGGAATATTGCAATGCAATTAAGGTTTTATGATAATCAGGTAGTTGCACTACTAGTTCAAGGGTGGACTCACATATGTGATGTTTGAGGACTTATTTGTGTAAGTGATCATGAAGAATATAGTATTCCAATCAAACAAGTTATCTAAGAAAGTGAGGAAATTATCAAGACCAAAATATTTGGAACCAAAGTGGAAAATAAAGAATAATTGAGGTGATTGGTTCTTTCAATCTAATACTACTGTAATTAGAGTATATGGTACTCAAGTGCAACCACATATATTTCCCAAGAGTTTCTTTAATAGAATTGCATTCTTAGAGATCATGTGGTAGCTAAATGAAGTAGACAAACATCATTTGAGGGAATACAATAATTTTTTTTTTCTACGATCCACCATTTTATCCTCTAACTTCCAAGTAACATCTAAATATGGATTAAAGTTATTATATCCCATATTAAAGACATATAGAATGAATATGGGTGCTCTCAAGAAATGTGATCCTAAACATTTTATTGATCAAGTTAGATTGGGTGCCAAGAGATCAAATTTCTATCATCAATTTGATAGGGTAGAATATGTGATAACAAATTATATTTTTGATACATAATTAAAGGTGTGGAGGATAATGTGGTGCAATATTATGAGAGGAGAAGAGAAAATAAAGGATATTAGTCCTAACTATCCAATATCCTTTATGGAAAAATAAGATCATATAAAAGAAAAATACAAGAAATGCTAAAAAATGTTGTTACTTTACCTCTAAGAGCCTATATTCATACTCAAAGAAAAATAAGAGAAGAGACACAATAATAAGAAGAAGTTGAGCAGCCTATGTAACAACTTGAAGTGTTAGTAGCATCAAGTGCACCTCCAATGGCACCTCCAAAGAAACCAAGTTTGTTTCCTCAGAAGAGATAGGAGAGAATATGTCAAAATTTGAAGAAGTAAATCAAGTTTTTCCTTCTCCACCAAGGGTTTAGGTAGATGATATACCTATAGAGAAGGGGGAACCATCACCCCCAGGACTCTAGGTCATAGGAGAGCCCCAAGGAATGAGCTTCCCTAAACTACCTCGGGTTTGCTAAGCAGATCGAAAAGGACAACATACCTAGGATGAAAAGGAAGGAAAGATAGCTTTCCACTTTCCTTCTACTAAAATTGAATGTTCAAAGGGATAAAAGAGTTGATTTCTAAGGTTTGGCTTTTTGCTCAAACAACTCACTATCTAAGAATGACAATGTGAATCTTGGACTCCAACATGGTGTACTGGCATCTTAGGGACACACTGGAATCCACATGACCGGAGGTCCATATCACAAGCAAAAACTATAGGGAAATCTACTAACTACTTGACTATGCAATGTATATACCTTGATAGAGAATAAAAATGACATAAACAACAAATATGAAAAAATAAGAATAAGGACTAAACTATTGCAAAAGTGACAAGGAGGGTGAGAAAACATACCTTTTCACCCACGAGTTGAATCTTTGAATAGCTCCACTAAAAAAGAACCACCTACACATATGAAGATGGAAAAATATTGGGGTTATTTTAGAGGACTGCCTTAATCAATCCCTCACTTTGGTGTTCCCACCTCCACAAATAGCCAGATAGCCACAAAGTGTAGAAAGAGATAAAGGAAGTAGAAGAAAAGTAAAGAGCATGAAAACTAGTATGCTACTCAATGAACAAGATGAGGAAGAGAGAAAACCATAATGAGAAATATCACCTTCGCAAGTACAAGCACTCAAGGAAAGTAGTGATAGGAAGAAGCTTGAAATTCTCCAATGGTGGCATTGTTGCAAAAATAATGTGATGTAGGAATTGAAACCAGTAGCTTGCAGCCAAGAAGGAGTAGTGTGAAGGCTGTAGAGTGAGCTTAGAAAGTGAGAGTGAGTGAGAATTGAGCCAGAGAGAGTAGAGAGAGTGAAGAGATTCAAGGAGTGAAAGAATGGATTTGAACTAGCAAAAGGGAGGAAAAAGACATGTTTTTCATTGGTCAAAGAAGTAGGAGACGTTATTCTTCATGACCAATGGAGAAGTGTAATGCCTCTGTAAATTATAGAGGCAAGAATCCTATCAGGATGAGAGCGCGATCCATGAATGTCTGCATGACTTGCACATGTCCTTGACAGAGATTCCTCCACCAACAAGAGAAGACACAACCGGGTGGAATGAGCAAGGTGGTGGTGGTGAAATTGCATCGTCAATTTTTCATTATGATATGGGGAATTCTCCTAGGGGTGCAAATTCACTCCATTACATTTTTCCCCCACTTTAGCAAGTATACGTGTCAGTGCGAATGTGAGGTAAAGTATAAAGAGGTTGAAGAGAATATACCTTAATCATCAAGGAAGTAGATCTTCGATCTGGCACACCTATATTGTAGGAGGTAGCTTTACAGGTTCTCAGTCCCATAGGGAAACCTTGATGTGAAAGAGAGAGAGATGACTTCATAGATACCCGGTCTTGCAAAAAGCTCCATAGGTTCTTGATCCTACAAAAATTGAACAAAGGATCCATAGGTTCTCAGTCTTGTAAAATGGTTCCACGGGTTCTCAGTTTCACAAAAATTGAACAAAGGCTCCATAGGTTCTTGGTATTGTGGAAGTTGAACAAAGGCTCTACATGTTCTCAGTCCTGTAGAAAGAAGGAGCTTCACAGGTACTCAGTCCTATGAAGGGAGCATCACGGGTTCTCA
Organism: Sequoia sempervirens; assembly: GCA_007258455.2. Taxonomy (NCBI): domain Eukaryota; kingdom Viridiplantae; phylum Streptophyta; class Pinopsida; order Cupressales; family Cupressaceae; genus Sequoia; species Sequoia sempervirens. The sequence continues at coordinate 419,156,724 of VDFB02000017.1, forward strand.
GTCATGTGGGGCTTGACATGAAAGGACTCCATAGGTGCTCGGTCTTAAATATTTTGATGCAAAAGGCCCTTATAGGTGCTTGGTCCCATAAGGAAATCTTGACGAGGTGCTCGATTCTACAAGCTTGATAGTAAAAGTGGCTTTACAGGTGCTCACTTGCAAAGCAATATATTAAGTTGTAGACAAAACATGTTAGGTAGAAAAGCTCAAATAGATAGTCATACTATAGAGAAAGCAATTGAAGGAGAAGTTTGCAAAGGGGTCCCCTTGAGAATCCTTAAAGATAGCAAGGGGCTCACACAAAGGGACACTCCGTTTGAAAAGCACAACATTTTTTGCAAATGATTCTATCATCAAGGAATCCGTTTGAAAGATCCATTTCATCAAGGAATCTGATAAAAAGAATGCACCTTCTCAAAGGAAATTTTTCATAATTCTTCATCAGAAAAAGTAATCCTTTTTTGAAGGAAAGTTTTCAAATTCTTTTGCTACAAATTCATTTTCGAAAGAAAAATATCACAAAGGGGATCCTTGTTGAAGAATGCATTTAAAAAAAAAAAAATCAGCAAGGGATTCGTTGGCCACCAAATTCATCTTATTGAAAATGAGAGAGGGATTTTAGCCCCTCCTTAGGATGGTGTGTGTGAATTAGAGGAGTACATGGCATCCTAAGGAGAGAAAGAAGAAGCAAGGATGTTGTGGCCCATGATACATTGCAAGATGTAAATGTGGAAATTTTGTCACACGTGCAAGGGACAACACATAAGCACCACAACATCACTAAGCAACTAGAGAGGGACAAGCACAAAAAAAGAAAGTGGGAAATAAACAGAGACAAAGAAATCAAGAGACAAGGGGATCTAGGAGTTCGAGATCAGATCAATTCTTATATATATAAATAGGTAACCCGTGATGTATGAACGAAAGATCATAAGTCCCCAAAGTCCCTAGATTGTGAAGAAGAGCACATGAAGACAAAATAAAAATAAAAAAAATTGGGTCAACATGGAAGGAAGGCCTAAATGTCCCCAACACTTTGTATCATCCCCAATTGTTGAAAATCAAGGTCATAACATATAGAAGAATGATGAAGCATATAGAAAAAGTTCACAACAAATTTTTAGGCATGTATCCAAGCACCTACAAGGGTAGCAAGGGTACTCCAAGTAAGATAAAAAACACATAAATACAAGCATGGGAGGAACACAACACACACAAATCTAATCTATAGATAAAGAAGAGGTACTCCCTACTCCTCATCGACCAACAGGTCATCCTGCTCCCAATATAGATCATTATACAAGAAGGAAGGATGAGCGTGAAAGGGTGGGATAGCGAGGGGAGCACCCTCCAACTCTCCTGCAACAAGGGCCAAGGAAGAAGGCCCCTCAAGGTCTTCTTCACTAAGCTCTTATGAGCTGAAGGTCATCAATCTCACAAAGATCATTGACAAAGTTGGGACATCATCCAATGAGTTAAACATGCACTTAATCGAAGTGTCATGTGTTAACTAGATGGGAGAAGAAAGAGGCACCCGAGATCCTCTACTAACCTTGTTGAAAGGGGTAGAGACAAACTCACGAGACATCGGGGCCACCTCCATCACAAGGATGATGCAAACAAAAGTGGAACTAGCTCCTGAAGAAGGTGATCCCTTCTTCTAACCACCACTTGGAGTGAGGTCATCCCCTAGATTGCGATTGAGCGGATGATGTTAGATCCTCATGGAAGAAGGTGAGGTAGAGGAGGGAGAAGACAGATCTATGATAGACACCACCGACGTGTTTGACATGTTTATAGGCTGAGAAAATAGAGGTATGTTTAGAAGGGACATCAAAAGTGGAGGCTCCATGGAAGGAGCGATGAACACTTGCACACTTTTGAGGTGAGGATCATTAGCAGATATTGGAGGAGCCAAAAGCATAACTGAGGTGAGTGGAATTGAAGCAAAAGGAGTAGAAGGGGGAGGCATAGTAGGAGGTGCCTAAATAGGAGCTACTGGCTCCCCTTCTGCCTTATGTAAGGCAGTTTGTTCAACGGCCAGAGCTTTTCTCCTACGCTTGTGCTCGTGCGTAAACTGATTATATCAGCTATGAGCACTACAATTCATAGCTTGAGAAGGGATGGGAGGCTCTTGTTCTATCATAGGAGTGTCCTCCACAACTATCCTCAGTGGAAGGGCACCCTCCTAGACAGCAGCAAGAGTAAGAAGTGTGGGAGTAGGAACAACAACAGGTGGAGAAGCAGACATGAATGCCTCTACAACAAGCCTCTTCCCATTCATTTTTGGAGAGGTAGGAGAAGGAATGGTAGGAGACTGCAAAGGCTGAGACACAGGGGAAACTCCATGAGGACCCTTACCCTTGTCATAAATCGCGGGTCTAGGAACCATGGGCAAGATGGGAAGTTCAAACACCTTGTTGTATATGGAGCCTAATCAGACTCAAAGGTTAAATTTTCCCCACTTTTATCGGTGCGGTTTCCCCCCAAATTATTTAATGGGGTCAAGGGAAAGTGCCCCTTGCGGGGTCTAGGGGTAGCACCCTTGGCACACTCCTTGGCAACGCCCCCAAAACCTCTCATGATTTTTATTATTTTATAAAGGTGTCGGGTGTTATTTTTCAATTGGCCGACATAAAAAACCCTAATTTTGTAATCAACATAAGTGTTGATAAAAGGCTAAGGGTTTGGATTTCTAATGACATTGTATTGTAGCATTTGCAGCGGTATTGAGTTGCAAGGATTTATGGTTGTAATCGGTTTTATTTACTAGATAATAATATTGGACTCTCTATTGGTGGACATAGCCCAAGTTTGGGTGAACCACGTTAAATATTGTCTCTTGTTATTATTTCAATGTTTTTCATTCCTCTGTTTAATCTTTATTTGCATGTGATTGATATTTTCTGTATAAAATTCCTAACACACTTGATGCTTAGCTTTTTGCCAAGCGGGAACCATCAAGCTCCCCATGCAAGGCATGGGAGAAGGATCTGAGGGTACCACAATGGGGTGAGAAACAAAAGTAGATGGAGTAGGAGATGCAGAAGAGGAAGGCCCATGGTTGTAAGCAAGCTTCTCCTTACCCTTTTGTTAGGAAGAGGAGACAACTTGATGTTGCACAATCATGCAACCTTTACTGAAATAGCATAGGGAGATGCAAGATAGGTCACCTTAGATGCCATGCCCCCAGTCTTATACTTGACATAGGAACAATATAGCAAGTCCATCCTCAAAGGGAGTGGTCCAACGTGAGTAGGAAAAAAGTGGTGTAATGAGAAGCTCCCACGCAACACCAGTTATTTGTAACTAATGTCATGCAAAATGTGTATAGATCCCTCATGAGAAAATTTGAGACATTTATGAATTATTTAAGTGATTCTATTCAAGGAAACTAGCCACAAAATGCCTAGTTTCACCTTGAATAGGTCCGACTCTAGAATTATGACAAAAGAGACATCTACAGCCTTGGATCCTATTAAGAGAAAATTAGTAATAGAACCAAGAGGAGGGACCAAGAGTCCATCATGTGTGCATATAGTAGCCTTCAATTCTTCATATTTCTCCCTATGCAAAAAGTTTATCAAGAGTGTTTCCTTTGTTATAACATTCACTTGACTCACAAGGTCAACTAGGACACCAGTCAATGTTCCCATTGGCATGAGTGGGAATGTACAAGGGAGAAGGTTCTTTGTTCATAGGTAAATCCTGTGAGGTAAAAGTTATATCTAGTGATCCACTCGTAGGTTGAGAGGGAGGAATACGTGTGAATGAGACCATGTTAACATACTATGACATGAAAAACTCAATAGAAGTAGAAGGTTTGACAATGAAGTTTGTGGAATGACAAAAATGGATCCATATAGATTTGCAATTCATTATTGCCTTTACCATAGACTTGTTGGAATTATGTTTTTTCTCGTTGATATGGATTGTACCATCATCGATATAGTCCTGAATCTCATGACACAGGTGCATGCATATTTCAGTATCATCTTCGTGCATACGATGGTACTAGTAGAATTGATTCTCATCATACCAATCAAGATAGGGTTTGATAAGAAGTTAGGGGTCTGGTAATGTTAAGAATTTATCTTTCAATAATCTTTTCAACATAGAGGTGTAAGAATCTAATAACTTTGTATAATTTTGGTTGTGCTTCAGGCTCTTGTTGTTAGACGTAGAGACCATGTTTGCAATGGCCTTGTTCTTACTAGAAACTGATACTATAGACCGACCCTTAGAATGGGAGTGCAAGGAAGATCCCTCAAACTATGCAACCATTTGTTGGTACTCTCGCAATGTAACACATAGATGTGCAAAAGAAGGATATTTCATTAGAGTAAATTTTTCCTGTCAAGGACTCTATAGATTTTCAAAAAAATACCTTTTGTACATCCGAGTCAGGAAGAGGATAAGAAATTTGTGAGAAGAGCACTTGATATCGAGTGATAAAGTTAGTTATCTTCTCATTGTCCCCCTGCTTACATTGGATGAGATCTGAAAGGGTCATATTCGATCTGATATTATCTTGGAACTATCAGAGAAACTAATTTACTAGTTGATCAAACGAAAATATGGAATTGTTTGGTAAGGAACAATACCATTTGAGGGTAGTAACCTTAAGATATCTTGAAAACAACTTAGCCATTCAAGCATCATGGTGAAAGAAATCCATGCACATGGTATTGAATGCTGAAACACGCATTTGAGGATCTCCCTTAACACCATATTTCTCAAACTTCAAAATCTCCATCCCTTGAGGGATAAGAGTATTTATAATTGCTATTGATAAAGGACTATGACAAAAGAAGAGTTGGAAGATAGGCTATGAAGTAGCATTGGAAAAATTCGCTAGTTTATTTTACATCTAACCCATGTTCTATAACAAGGTGTTCAAAATAGGGTCAGAAGATGAGACAAGACCAATGGAACTGCCACCGGAGCCACCAAAACCACCAATCCCCATTCTAGCATAGACCCCACCACCAGGGCCAGTACGGGTTCCAAAACCACTGCCAAGAACCTTGGATTCGATAAGGTTGAAACCTAAGGGTACCCTTTTTATCTTAATGATGGGGGATGCCTGAGGAATAGCAATATTGTTAACAAACGGGCAAGTCTCGACCATGCACATCAACACCTTAGGCATCAAGACTTTTATCTATCTTTCAATGGTCTTAGACCCAAGATCTCAGGCAACGCAGTCCTAAGGTTGTACAATGGGACATGAGTGTATAGTATGTCAACGATTCCCCAAAGGAATTCAAGACCTACTTGATCTTTATCCAACATAACTCTCAAGTCATTCACAACCTTAGCAACCTTAGCAGTAACCCCTTCTTTTCCCAAATATTCCCCAAAATTTAAAAGCATTCTATTTAGAACCATAATTTTCTCTTTGGGAATTTTGAAAACCTCATCCTCCTCCATAGATGAAGTGGCAGGAGAAGCAGGGGGAGTAGGAATGCAAGGTTCTTCCCCAAAGGGACTAGAAAATTTGGTATTTGTTCAAGAGGTCAATTATTCATGGGTAGGACCCTTAGTGACCTTCACAAAATCCATCTCTAAATGTCACACACTTCTTTGAACAATGTGCCCAAAGGTTGTAAATTGAGTCATAAAGCTCAAAAAGCTTTACAACATGCAAATCTGCAACACACTTGAGATGCAGGAGAAGAATCCTCAACACAAAGAAACATAAACAAAAGGGTTTCACGTTGGGTTCATCAAAATGTAGAGAAGGGGGACCCACCACCCTTGAGACTCTAGGTCATAGGAGAACCCCAAGGAATGGGCTGCCCTAAACTACCTCAAGTTTTCTAAGAAAATCAAGAAGAGCAAGATACCTAGGTTGAAAAGGAAGGGAAAATATCTTGTCATTTTCCTTCTGCTAAAATCAAATGTTCAAAGGGTCAGAAGAGATAATTTCCAAGGTTCAGCCTACTACTCAGACAACTCGCTGTCTGAGGATGGCAACACATATCTTGGACTTTAGTGTGGTGCACTAGAATTTTAGGGACATGCTAGCATCTGTACAGACAGAGATCTAGAAAGCAAGCAAAAACTATAGGGAAATATACTAACTACCTGATTGTGCAATTTTTATACCTTGATAGCAAATAAAAAGGACAAAAATAGTGAATATGAAAAAATAAGACTAAGGAATAAACTATTATGAAAGTGATAAGGAGGGTGAGAAAACGTACCTTTTCACCCACAAGTTGAATCTTTGAATATCTCCACTCAAAAATCACCATCTACACACACAAAGATGAAAAAATGGGGGTTGTTTTAGAGGATTGCCTCAATCAGCCCCCCGCTTTGGTGTTCTCACCTCCACAGAAAACCAGATAGCCACAAAGTGTAGAAAGTAATAAAGGAAGTAGAAGCAAAGTAAAGAGGATGAAAACTAGTATGCTACTCAATGAACAAGGTGATGCAAAGAGAAAACAACAATCAACAATATCACCTTCCCAACTACGTGCACTCAAGGAAAGTAGTGGAAGGAAGAAGCTTGAAAGTCTCCAATGGTGGTGTTGTTGCTATGATAACGTGATGTAGGAATCAAAACCAACATCTTGCAACCAAGAAGGAGTAGTGTGAAGTTTGTAGAGTGAGCTTAGAAAGTGAGAGTGAGTGAGAATTGAACTAAAGAGAGTGGAGAGAGTAGAGGGATTCAAGGAGTGAAAGAATGTGAAAGAATGGATTTGAACTAGCAAAAGGGAGGCAAAGACCCATTTTTTTTCTATCAAGGAAGTAGGAGATATTACACTTTGTGACCAATGGAGAAGTGTAATGCATTTATGGATTCCAAAGGTAGGAATCTTGTCAGGACGCTAGCATGGTGCAAAAATGTCTACACAATGCACACACGTCCTCGACAAAGATTCCTCCACCAACACAAAAAGACACGACCAAGTGGAATAAGCAAGGTTACAATGGTGAAATTACATCATTGGGTTTACAAGACTTTCTAAGGTAGGGGTGATGAAATGGAGAATTTTCCTAGGGGTGCACATTCACTCCATTACAATACCATAATAATAAATATCAAGGCTGGTGAAAATGAAGTTAATGACATTAGAGCTCTTACATGCATAAATTTTTTATTTGATGATCAATTTGTCAAGTCTAAAGAATTTAAAGACTTCTTGATGAAAAATGAAATGAAAAAATTCTTTACAGAATTAAATGAAACAAGGAAATATGTTTCATCTTAAGAGAAGGAAGAGATGATCAAAAAGGTTGTTATAGTGGTTGATTCTTATGTCAAAAACATGTATGACACTTGAGAAACCAGGGAAGAATCAAAAGATAATTGGTGTATATTATTTCCAAGTTGGTACATTTTATCAATTGTTTCCTTAGATATAATAAGAAGGTAGGACACCAATCAAGATGGGTTGACATCTAAAGAACAAGAAAATGATTTATACTTTGAATTGGGATTTAGCACAAAGTATGAAACTGATAGGGACAGGGTTGGTTGGAACTCTCACTGTTCCATGCTCTGAGTCCTTTCCTTGAGAACTCCTAAGGGATCTTTTTCACCCTGACCTATAAGTCCTATCCTTGATAATAGAACTCCTAGTCTTACTGTCCAACCCTGCTATCTTTTACAATGCTTTAACCAAGCAATCCTTGGTGCTCTTCCTCTATTACTCTTCCTAGCCCTTATTCCCTTTTAAAGACTAATTAACCTCCAATTACTTCCTAACATGTTTGCAGGGGTGTGTATTTACTTACATGACTTCAATATCATCTTTCAAAGGTCCTTGGTTGACCTACAAGCCTCAATTCTCCATCGCTAGCATATAACCCTACTCTAGGGTTTGGGAAGGCTACTAGCCTTGAGCCCCTTTTAGCCCTCTCAACACAAAGGAACCGTTCAAAACTCCTCTCTTTCAAAAGTTTATACCCAACTTCCTTTTGACACCTTGGCTCAATTTCCAAGCTCTACAAGATTTTTGGGGGTTGGGACCTTTTCTGCCCGTACACAGGTACAACCCAGATTTTGCTAGAAACTAGGGTTTTAGACCATCTCTTGGTCTGTTTTGTTTCTTCCTGCCACAATTTGGTCAGACAAGGATTTCACCTTTCCTTCCAACCTTCTTGAGACCTCCTGCAAACACTACACACCCTGTAATGTTAATTCTTTGTCACCCCTGCCACATTAGGGTCTAATTTCAACCACCTTTTCCAAACCGGGCATCACAAGCTCGCCTAGGAAAAGATTTTAAGCATGCTTCCAGAACTCTTAAAGACTCCTACCACTAAGATATGTACAGAGATGGATCCTGACCATGTTCCCAACAAGCCCATACTTCCTGGTACGGAGGGAATGCAATCTAGAACTCCATTTTTACACAGTTCCAGTCAAAACAGCAATAAGGTGAAAACAAAGAATTTACAAGAATGGAAAGCAACGATGAACTAACTAACTAAAATTACACAAGAATGCTTCAAAAGACTTCTTTACATGCTAAAAAACCAACAAAATGTCTTGTTCAATCCATCTAAACTACTGTCACGCAAACAAGAACAGGAAAACAAATTTTCACAACAAAAATCACTATTTCTTTCTTATTCTCATGAAAACTACCAATGTTCCAAATCTTCCAACCCTCTTCAAAGGTCGAAAATTATCTTTTACAATGCTTGGAAATAGTTAGGTTTTCTTTTTCGAGCCTAGGAACATTCAAAAAAAGAGTGTTGAAAAACACAGTGTGTATTTCAACTTTGGTCTATTGCATAGAAAACAACTAAAGATTGGCTTCCAAAAATTATTCAACTTCACCACTTCTAGCCTAAGGAGAAAAGGTCCTCAACCACAACTAAGATGGTCCACAAGACCTTACACAACAAAATTAAACCTTTAATCAAAAACTTCAAAAAAAAACTTAAATCTTGCCAGGTGCTCCTGCACCAGGCAATTTGGGAAATTGCACTTGAAAAAATAACCTCAATTTTCAAAAGATGTAAATGACCTCACTGGAAATTTCATTTTCTAACAACTTGCAAACACAAATTCCCCTCAAGCAATATCATTAGTGGTAAGCATTGATATGTTAGTGAAGAAACAACCAAAAATTTGAAGGTTGACTTTGAAAAGTTAAAAAAGGATCACATTAGATAATTGCAAGAGTACAAAAAAGATTTATCACATTTACCTCCACCTCAAAGTATCTTTACACCACCTAAGATACTCAATAAAATTTAGGTCATATCTCCTTTCAAGAAAGAGAAGCATTATCCCTAAGGATGAAGGAATTGAAAGAGTAGTTGAAGCAAAGAAGAGAAGTAGAAAAATTAGTTGAGGAGAGTGGAAAGAAAAAGGTTATAAATCATGTGGATAACCTATTGGGACACATGATATCTTGTATTTTTTATAGGTTAAATGATGCATGGGAAGGTTTATAAAAACTTGAGAAATGCATATATCAATTATATGTTGTGTGAGGCAAGTTTAAAATAAAATAATTATATGGATTCCAAGAATGACAGTGATGATAAGTATGTATAAGAAAACAAAATTTGATCCTAATTCTCTTGCAAATTTATCAAGCACATGTGAGATGCTTGAAATATTAAGTGATATATCGACTTACCAAGCTAAACTAGGATTTCATTTAAAAGGTAAATTGAAATCATTTGAGGAATTGGAGAAGGAATTAATGCCTAAGATTTTGGATAATAATGGGACAATCAAGCCTTTTGGTCAATGGAAGAGAAAATTCAATATAATTTTTCCCTCTTTGCTTTCTTTTATATGTGCAAGTGGAGAACCATATTCAACTTTATTGAATAATAGTACATATGAGATAATAAAGTTGGAATTAATTTTAGATAAATTCAATAAGGAGGCTAAAGCAACTTTAGATTCCATATACAATTCTCATATTAATAAGGTTTCCAAGATACTTTAATTTCAATATCCAACAAAAGAAATGTATGCTTCATGGTTTGAAAAGTATTAGGAATGAGTCACCCAACCACCTTAGCTTCATCTTCAACTTTTTCTACTTTATCAGTTCGTTGTTATTGGACCATTCAAAGGATTCAACAACTGTATTGATTCAATGTATAAATTAGACTGTGTCCTATTGTGGGTTGTTATACCCATTTTTTTCTAAGAATGTATTTAATTGTTAAATGAAAATGTGACACTTGTAACACAGGCTCATAAGCTTGCACACTCACTTATTCTATAAATGGGGATATGAGCCTCAATGTAAAGGATTTGGGATTGTATTTTGGGAGGGATATTTGGTTAGTAGTGTTTCTTAGGAACTTCAAATACATAAGGTATGCATATTTTCTTTGTAATGATAATATGTAATTCAATTGAGGCCAATATGAATATATGCTTCAATATGATTATCTCCAATCTATAATGTATCACTTATTTTGAACGATTTAATCAAGGATTATTGAGTTCTCCATTTCAAGTTTCATTCATTAAGTATTTTATGTGATTGTTTTTGTTTAATGAATAGATTAATTTATTTCATGAATATACTGATATTTTTATGTTTCATAGGGATTAATAAGTAGAGTCATATTGATTTCCATTAGTAGGTTGCATTATTACAAGGTGATGATGCCTAATTAACCATTGAGTTTGTGTTTAAGTTGTTGTTAGAGAAAATTGCATGATTCTAAAACTCTGTAGCCTTAAGAAACTGATTTGATTGTAATATTTTTACCTAATCCCAGAACACACTCAAATCATTAAATTGTAAGACATTTTAGAATTATTTTATTTTATTTTTATTTATCATGCAAGGATTTACCTATTTAAAACATTTATTAATATTGTTAGACTTAATTTCAAAGATCCTTATCATAATGGATGGGAATAACATCTACTAAGTATCATTTGATAGTTAGAGACATATTCTTATAGTGATACTAAAGGGGAACCCACCTGTTGTGCAGTTTTCGCACACACGCCCCGCTAAAAGCGGGGACCCTCTTTTTCTTTCATTTTTTGGCACTTTGGCCCTTTGATCTTGAGGACTTACTTGCTTTGGCATGAGATTGGATGTTTATTTTTCCTAGATTGATGATCCCTCTATGGTATTTATTGAAAATCTTAAGTTTTAGACTCATTTCGGGTTTTTCGTTGTTCTTGAGAAAATCCTCTCTGGGCGGAATTCCCTGGATGCTTTGAAAACTCAGCGGCAGCTGCTTTTACACTGTGATCCAAAAATTCTGGGACCTTGCGGAATTCCATTTTGACCGGATTTCTCCAAAGTTTTGTTGCCTTGTCGAATTCTCGGGTTTTGGTTTGGGTTGTCTTGTTGAATGCATTAATGCTCGATTGTATGATTTCTGCAGCATGTATTTAATCAATTTTGAGGAATTCTTGTGCCATTAAGTTTTATCATTTGTCTTCTACCGATCTAAGGGGCTTGATCTTGAGTGCTTGGCTTGATTTGGCATTTGGATTTGTGGATTCTTGGATTTGGTGGTGAATTTCCTGGGCGTCATCATAGTTGTCTATTTGTTGGGGCGCCAAAGCTTGCTACCCGTTGTTGTTATAATCAAGTTCACTTCATCAATGGTATGTATTCGCTTCCTTGCTTTTGATTGTTGAACGTGAATAATTCTTTGGCGTCTTGAGTATGCTTGGAGTCTGAATTTTTGCATGTTTGGCATTGAGCATCTTGAAGCTAAGGTTATTCGATTTTGCTGGATTGACGACCCCAAGTGAGTTTGTGAGCTTGTTTTCAGTTTCATTATGAAGTAGCTTGCTTGTAGGCCATGAAGGGTCTTTTTTTGAAAACCTAGCAATACGAGTAAGTTGAGTCCAAGCTAGTTTTGTCTGTCCATGGCAGAATTTTAGGGTTTCGGGTTTAGGGCATCACCAATTCCCATCAATTTGCTTCAAAATAATTTTAGAATTTAAAGATGATCTATAAGAAGCTCAAATCGAGCTAGCTTCAAGCCTAAGGTCCTCAAATTTGTGATCGTTCGATCAATTTGAGTGAAGTCGTGAAGAAATGTGACATTCGGGATTTCAAAGTCTTCGCAAAATTCCTTAACTACCGGAATTCCCCAATTTTTCGTCCTCCCTTCATTTTCCCCGAATGCTTTAGAAACCCAGAATTGCACCTACCTTGCGAATTTCCTCTCCCGACGGATTTTCCCGAAATTCTCACCATCTAAAGAATTGGAGAGATAAATGGATTAAATGTTATGTGTCTTGACATTTCATGGTTAATTTGAATAATTAGAGAGATGGTTCATGCTTCTTTTCTTCATTTGGATGATCAATTTATGATATTTATGCTATGATTGTTAAAATCTGCCTGGCATGGAATTCCTCAAAATTCCTCTCTGGCTTGATTTCCTCGGATGGCTGAAAATCCCAGATTTCTAAGAAATTGTGCCTTATGATGATTTAAAGGATTTTAATCATGATTTTTGAATTGTTGAATGATAAACATGTTGTTTATGATTAGTTGACCTTGATTCTAATGTGGTAAAGAGGATTCATTGTGGTCTCTTGTCGATTGCAGGCTGAATCAGGTAAGGTAGTTGCAAGTGGAACCAGGAGCAAGCAGATGGATCAGGGTCTTGAAGGATCTTCGGTATCAAAAGTAGAAAGGATCAAAATCGACATAAAGAGTAAGGTTCCTGAGTCCAAGTTTTCCTCCATCTAGACTGAAGTAGGTGACACCAATGTAGGAAGATGGGATTATGAGGAATTCAAGGAAAGAATGGCACAATGGGACCCTCCATTGTTGGCTAGAAGGTTAGTGGAATCAAGGTTGGCTCATGTGGCTAGTTTTCCTCCTATGATTCAATGCTATGAGCTAGTGCTCGAATGTGCTAGACATTATGAAAAAAGTACAAAAAGAGTGATCGGTCCTCAAGGTAGGGTTTTGGAAAACTTTTCTCCTATATCTGTGGCACAACCCTTTGACATGCCTAACAGATCTCATGTGGTGGCTCTAGACTTGGATGTTGCTAAAAAATATTTTGAAGATGACTCAAGAAAGGCTCTGTAGGTGGTCAATTCTTGGTTGGAGAAACCTAAGCCCCACATCTCAAAGCTTCCAAAACAATTATTCAGGGAAAAATTCAAACCAGAGTACTATGATGCTATCACATTACTTAGCAAGGTAATAGGTTTGAAGAGTGTAAGATTTTTTGAGAACTGGATGTTCCTTGTTATAGTGAGGATGGAACATAATACTGATTATCACTGGGCAAGCATTATAAGTGCCTTGATACATGATCAACTGTGCAATGTATTGCAAACTAAGAGCTTCACAATGACTTCTTACCTGGTTTATGCCTTGGCTAGGTTCCATCCATATAAGGGATTGAGTACATGAGGAACCTTTGTGCAAGATGTAATATATGAAGTCTATCCACAACTACATTTGGGCAGCTCGAGCTATAGAAGGGTGAATGATGCATTCACCATGTACATCACCAGGTTTCTCCAAGGTGCAGAGCATGTTAGAATATCTGATAGTGCTAAGGATTTGATCAAAAGGTATGGGGCTTGGTTTATACAGTTTCCCACATTTTCTTACATAAGGATAGATGGTTGCTAGAGGGCCCCTTACAAACTTCCTAGGTATCCTATTGATCACCTCATACTCCTAGAAGTCACAAGGTAAATATGTGATTTCGATGCCATAGTTAAGAAGGAGAAGCATAAAATAGGATTTGGCAATGACTTTCCCCTTAGGGTAGGCAGCAATGAGGCTTTCCCTTCCATACATACAACACACTTCTTTGAAGAGGAGATGAGTACTCTAGACCTATCTTTCCATTCTAAAAGGTCTAGGTTTGATAGAACTGGTGAAGCCCAAAAGAAGGCTAGTAGAGAGTACAATCACAAGGATGACCTAGAGGATTACTGGGCTAACTGTAAAGATGAGTTTACGATTCGAAAGAAGAAATTCTCTAGGCTACCATTTAACTTGATTAGACTGTACAATGTTAAAGTCATCCCAGATCATATAGATGATGATGGATATTTAATTCAGGGCCATGACTATGAGGCTATGAAAGAAAAACCAGTTGGAGAAATAGATTGGCTAGAGGAAGAGAAAACATAGTTAGAAAAAATCACGACTCCAATGATTAAATACACAAAATTGGGGCTTAAGCACAAGATTTGGGAATTGGAGAGTGAGGGTGTGCAATGCACCTATGATTTGATGGGAGACTTGGAGTCTCATTCCACTTCTGAGGAATCAGCAGAGCAGGATCCTAAGGGTGAGACTAAGCTAAGCTCCCCTTTCAAGATAAAGATTAAAGATGTTCAGGCGGAGGAGGTGGAAGAGGCAGAGAAGCAAAGAAAGCCTATTGCTAAGAAAAGGAAACACATTTCAAAGATGAAGAAAGCTGCAAAGGATGAAATTGAAAAGGGAGGCAAAGAGGATAGTGTTTCTATGCCTAAGAGAAGAAGAATAGTAAGGTTGTCACAGAAGGAGAAGGAAACTTGTAAGGTAGGAAATGAAGTTGACCCACTGATAGTTAATGTAGAAAGTTTGGGAGAGAAGACATAGGTGTACATGAGAAGATTAAGGACTCCATCTCCTAAAGATGGTATACCAAAGAAAAGTGCTCCCACAACTATTCCTGCCACTGAGCATGATAATATCCCTCCTTCTCATGAAGCTCACAATACACCAAGTGAACCCAAGGATGTTGAGGATTATCAAGATCAAGAAGGAGAATAATTACAAGAGGGTGAACTCTACAGTGCTGAAGCAGAAATAGAGAAGGTGTTGCAATCCCCTCTGGTGACTTATGAGGATTCACCTGTAAGAAGTGAAGAGGATAGACCTCCTTAGAGGGAGGAAGTGCCAGTAAAGACTCCTTCACCAGTGCATAAGGAAGAAGAACATGATAAGGGAAAAGAGGATAAATTTGAAGAGATTCTTGAAAAGTAAGATTTGAATGAAGAAGTACCCAAGGTTCACCAAGATGCGGTTGGACAAGGTAGTGTGCAGTCGGATTCCACAGTGCCTGCTTGGTTGGGAGTTGAAGAGTAAGCAGGTTGTGGTGGATGACACTCTCCCTAACTGGGATGACTTACTGGCCTAGATTGGAAAAGGTAAAACAAAGAAGAAGGCCAGGGTTATTTCAAAAATCAAGAAAGATGAAGCAAATAATAGGGTGTTTCACATTGCTACTCTTGCTCTTGACAAGAATAAAGATGATGTGACTAGTAGTGACTACAGTGTGCAAACTATCAACTTAGGGCCTACTTCCATCAAATAGGAAATTGAAGAATATGAAGGCTCTAGTGTTGTAATCTTAGGTAGATTGAGGAAAGAGGTGCAAACCAAGCAAGAACTGAAGAGATGGAATGATAAACTTAAGAAGTATGTGCATGACTTGATGAAGACCTTGCAATCCATCAGTTCCTCATCATCTGTTGCAAGCTTCCTACCACAAGAAACAATAACTGAGTTGGAGAGGATGAAAGCTACTACTCATGCTACAACAAGTTGGTTGTAGGGAGTGCAAGTTAAGGGAGATAATGTTATCAAGGGCATCCTTTCAATTGGAGGAGATGCTATGAGGTCAATAGATTGGTTAAGGAATGTATTAGCTCAGGATAAGGAGGATGTGGATCTCTTGTTGCAGAAGACCAAAATCATCATGGAATACACTGAAAATAAATTGGTAAGTGATGGAATTCTTCCTTCCTCCAAAGCTGCAGAACCTTCGGAATGGTTTGAGGTTTTGCAAATAAGGCAAAGGGTTTTCAAGAAGGTGTATAAGCAGAGGAAACAAATTGAGAACACTGTGACTGAGATCTACAACAAATGCATTTCCTTATTTGAGGTTATGACAAGAAGAAAAAGGTTTGCACCGAAGCATCTAAGCTTGGAGCAGTTAAGAAAATGGTGGCAAGATGTATATTCTCCAATCAATGAGGACCCAGTCACTGAACATCAATTAGATGATGCAGCTACATACATTGCAGTAATGGATAAATATCAAACCAGTAAGGTGGATTGGGATAAAGTTGTAGAGCAGTCAAGAGAGGACATTAAGTCCATTGAAAGGAGAATTAAAGTATTAGCTATACCACCTATAGACGACTTGGACAAGATACTTTTGATGGTGTAGGATAGGGTGAAGCAAAATAAGGAAAAAGGGGAAGGCAGTTAATACAATGCTTCGTCGGAATTGTGCTTCCCCATTTTTTTTTCTTCCTCCTTTACATGCATTGGACCGAGCTATGTTAGAGATCCCAGATCGACCTGGATGGAGTGCATGCATTTAATGCACACTAAATACTTTATTTTTGAATTCCTCTTGGCCAACTTATTTTGTGGCTGGTTTTTTTGCAAGCCCTAATTGGGCCGACATATCTGGGGGTTTCTATAAATATGGCGTTTTGCCTCATTTGTAAGGGCTAGATAGTTTTTACTTGGAGTGAATTAAGCAGTATAGCAAGAGCTTGAGTTAGGAGTTAGTCTTATTTTCAAGCAAGTGTTGTAACAGAAGATTGGAATTGTTGCTACTTTGGGTGATTTAATGCAAGTAAAGACATTGTTATTTGGTGCCTTTCTTATGTTGAATTTTATTTGGCATGGTTCCTGTGATTCTATCTTTTGAAATTGCTTAAGTTTATTTGATGCATGATAGGTTTAGTGTTATATGACTTAATGGTGTTTATGGTTTGGTTCTTGAATTGTTTGCAACAATCTCTAGTCCATACTTTTTGCAACTAGTTGACTATTAGTTGCTTTGCAAAGTTAGCCTAGACTTTAAATTCACTATGCTTAGTTCAATTGTGGATATTTATTTATTCTGATTGCAATAGGGTTATTTTGGATGAATGTTCATAATCTAAAAATCTTTAAGACCTTAGAAGATTACACTATTTATATAAGATTGTAGATTTATCTGGGTCAAGCAAGAATCGGTTTCTGAGGGATTGGTCCATTTCAAGTGTTTTATCATTTACATAGTTAATCTCAGGAATAGAACTAATCTTAGAAATCTGTTTGAAACCCTTATACTTTTTCTATTTCTTTGTTATCTAAGTTAGATTAATGATTTTAAGTATCACCATATTGCAAAATTTGATAAGCTTTGAGATTCAACATTTGCTTGTAGTAAGGTCCCTTTGTGATTACCAACATTTTCACATTTATCACTGAGTTGTTTATGCATTGCCAAGACCTAACACTAGAGACCTTGGGGTTATCTCTTGAGGCTTGTTGATAGAGATTTACCTTTCAAGAGAGATAGAATATCATATTCTATCTGAGTTGTTGTTGTGCAGAAAACACCATCAACACCACCTAGGTCCTATAAAGCCTAAAGTGTAGATGAAATTTATCTTAAGATAGTTTATTGTTATTTTTCCAAAATTATTTTCCCATTGATTATAAGGAGAGGCTAATCTTTAGAGGTCTTTGGGAATCAACTGGAAACACCAATAAGCCCTAAGAGTGAATAATTGGGAAACTATGACAGGGTAGTTCTCAAAGTTCGTGACACTTATGGATGTTTTGTTTGGAATTATAGTTGAATATGAGGTCCCTCTACAATACACTATCTTGGTTTTAATCAAATCTACACCATTTGACCATGCCAATAATGAATTCATTTTTGCAAAATGCATCATTGGAGAGTAGTGTAACTACGGAAATAGGAATATTTTGTGTTTTGTGCATGGTGGGGCTAAACCGACTATGCCAACATGTTGGGGTTTCCAAGTGAATATTATTGAAGGCCTCCATTCATTCCTTAGGTCTCTCAATCCTTGCATGCAATTTTATTCTAATATTGTCTCTTAAGATCCCTAAGAGTAAAACATTACCAAACTATGACAAAGTAGTTATCGAAGTTCATGGTACCTATGAATGTTTTATCTAGGCCTATAGGTGGACATTGAGTCCCTCTATAGTACCCTATCTCAATTTTGTTCAACTCGACACTATTTGAACATTCCAATAATGAACGAATTCTCGTAAAATTCATCATTTGAGAGTAATGCAAACTTGTCAATAGGCATATTTTATGTTTTGTGTGTTGTGGGGCTAAACCAATTGTTCCAACACATTAGTTTGGGTAGGTGAATTCTATTGGAGGCCTAGGTTCTTTCCCTAGGTCTCTTGATCCTTGTAGGATAACTAAAAATCCTTTTTCTACTTAGGGAAAGTCATTCAAGACTATGATAATCCTCTTATAAATTTGTATGCAACATTAAAAATGCATTTAATTTATATGTGGGGAGTTACACCAAGACATGGAATCTTAAGCATGAGAATTAAGGTTCATATGGTTTTTGCATTGAAGGTTTTAGTGACTTTCATCTAGAGTCAAACTTGGGAAATATCCTAGAAAATGTATCTTGAGTCTGTTGATTAGAAATCTAAGTAAGTTTATTGCCGATCCTTCTCTATATATAAGGTGCTTAAGATGGGATCATGGGTGGTGAAGCAGTTGTTAAATCTTCTCCATGGTTGATGGGTGATGATCATTTATTGCTCTTGGTTGTCACATTATAGTATATATAGATGTATGGCTATGATGCTAATAGATTATTCATAGGTTGGAAAGCATGTATTGGAGGTGATAGATCAAATCTTCTCTTTCTCTTGATAGAGTGCTAATACTTTGATATCACATTGTGATGATTTTTTTGTTAATAAATTCAAATTTAGAGTCCATTTTTTCTCAAAATGGTTTCCCAATATATAATATATTTGGAGGCTATGTTTTTCTTGAAAAAATTTCCTAGGATATATTTTTGTTATGTTTTTTCTTACTAGAATTATTATTTTTATCTTTCAAGTATTCTTAGATTAATATGATTAACTAGAATTAACTATCAATTTTAATAGGTCAAATGTTGACACTTGTATTAGATTTCTTACATTTTTTAGGATGAATGATGGAGTGTCTTTGATAGAACACCTATATGCCTTCAACATTGATAACGGTATCATTTATGACTAGAATATTTTCTTACTTTTAAGAATAACTATAAACATAACCCATAATACATCACTCATACAACCAAGTATGAGGGAAGGTAAATGGCACACACATCGAAGAAATCATGTTCCTTCATAACCATTAGTATGGAAAGTACTAAAAGAAAAATCCAAAAGTGTGAAGTATAAACAATTCTAATGATTATATTTAAGTTCATTTCTATTTTTCACATAGACATACAATCAAATCTAGAATTGATATAACTTAAACAAAATAACCCACTTTCACAACATACATCCAAAGCATAAATAAAACCAAAATAAATCATATCAAGGTAACCAATAAATTACTGCATACTACAACACATCGATACAAAGTAACTAGAAAGAACATAAAAAAGTCATATGCAAGACAAAATAAAGACATATAGAATATAATACTACATAATGACATACCCAAAGGTGCCCCAACCATAATAAGACTCATTTTCCATTTATAGTGCATATACATATCAACCACCTCACATAAGAAAGAAAATAAACTATACCAACCATAGAGAACACTACATCAATAGGTAGAATAGTATGCATAATAACAAATTAGGTCACGAGACTTCATAATAGAGAATATCCTAACTCTAGTGTGTAGAATTCAATGAATAATACACACAGTTTATGGGCCTTTTTCAAGTAAGAACACTATAGTCAATATGGTGTGGTGCATAGCAAGAAGAGAAATCTAAAATTATCAAGCCATTCAATTTGAAGTAGATAATAACCTTTCATATGTTGAACACAAAGTAGAGAAGATAATAGTAGGATATATCTATTCATGATAAATGTATCCAACTTCTCATATACTTCTAATCTAATCTAGGCACTCAAAATAAAGGTATTCAATTAAAATTATCAATAGGATATAAATTAGATATTGTAGAATATTAGGATTGAATTCCCATCATTTTTTTAACTCATCACCCACTTTGTAACTCTATAGGTCACAACCCACTAAGGAGTCAATAAATTCACCAAACTAAGTTGGGAAACAAATGCACTCATTATGACATTCCATCCTAACAATATAGTCAAAGAATGCATCATATAAAAAAATTCTTCAAGAGACTCATAACTAAAAAAAATAGTGCATGACACTTAGAGGACCTATAAATTATTTTCATTACAATATCAAAGGACAATGTCATTGAACTCCCAAATAGTAAAGAGAGGGTTTATAAGATTCAAGAGAGGGTTATAGAAGCTTACTTAGGTTGAAAAATTACCCCTAATAAATGTTTAACTTGAAATATATCTTACTTAATACCATATAATCAACTCTAACACCACTCTAAATGAGTTTCATAGGAAAAATAAGAGTGCAAATATCAAACCAAAACTTTATTGATGTAGCCTAAACTCTCTTCACCATAAAATAATAAAGACCAAAGGACACCAAACCCAAGACAACTGATCTAAGATAGTTATAATGTAGGAAAAATATCAAACTATATTAAGATACCATGATTATGAAAATTTGAAACACATAGTAGACATACACCTTTTGTAAGCATAAGATGTGTTCATAAATCATTAAGGGAAATGACCATGTATGGAACTAGAAATACTCCAAGAGACTATCAAAACATTCAAGATTCAAAATCATCTAGATATCCAAGAAGATAACTCGCAGACAAATGACATCACACATAAAACCTAAGAAAAACCAAAAGATCAATGGAACCAATGGGGGAATCATGAATTCTTGAAACAAAGTAAGGTTGGATTTTTTTAACATTCATGTTATAACTGTCAAATTTATAGTGAATAACAATTAAAGGAATCAAATGTATATATCATCTAATAATAATTTATAATAAATATAGGCAACATCAGTAAAACAAATTTATATAATTAACTAAAATCCATAATAGCATACAATGTTATATGTTAATAAAAGTATAATATATGTACAATAAAACCATATAGGCATACAATGTCGCATGTCGGTAATACAAAAATATATGTACAAAATTGTCATATAGGCATAGAACATAATCATGCAATGTAATCATTCCCCTCCATAGGAAGGGAACATTCAACAACCCTTTGATTGTCAAGTGGATGGAGAGGCAAGCAATGATGGTTTTTTTCAAACTTGCTGACTTGATCTTCTCTCTAAATTTTTTATGTAAACGTCTTGTAATAAAATTAAAAAC
Source organism: Sequoia sempervirens (assembly GCA_007258455.2). Classification (NCBI taxonomy): domain Eukaryota; kingdom Viridiplantae; phylum Streptophyta; class Pinopsida; order Cupressales; family Cupressaceae; genus Sequoia; species Sequoia sempervirens. The sequence continues at coordinate 419,177,875 of VDFB02000017.1, forward strand.
TTTAATACATGCAAAATTAATAAATTAATAATTAAAAAATTATGTTTAGAAAAGTATATGGATCTACCTATACATATTTAAATTGATCCATGACACATATTGAATAATTTAAATTGTTAAAACTAAATGTATACATAATTAAAGATGGCCTATTTTTAAATTAAATTAAATTTGTACAAAATTATATATATAATTAAATCATTGGTATACATGTAGTTTAAAAATTTAAGTGCAAAGTTTAAAGTATATTTGGTATTGAAATTGATTTAATAGAAAAAAAAGTGGATAATGGTGACTGAAAGTAGCAAAGAAGTGAAGCAATTTAAAGCAGGATAGCAAAAGGGTAAAAAAGAAGGCTTCCCACAAAGACAAGAATGGAAAGGAGGTCACAAGAGAGAACAATGACACAATGGGTATGGGCTCCAAAGAAGCAATGATAAAAGATTAGGAACCTAATTTTAATCCGCTAAAGCAATTGATAGACAAGACTTTGCAATGGTTCAGGTTATATAACTTACCAAAAAAGTATTGGGATCACAAAAAATTGGAAGAGATCAAGAAAAAATTAGGCACTTTCATAGAAGTGATGGAAAAATTAAGGATGGGGACTTCAGTATATATGCAAAAATTTGTGTGGAAATCCTAGAAAATGAACCAATAACATAAAAAATTAAAGTTATATCAGAAAAGGATATGCCATCATGGAAATGCCCCTCGTGCCTATCATATAATTACCATGAAGAAGAATGCCCCAAACAAAGAGAGGAAACCCTAGGGAAAGGTTTGAATGAAGATGAAGGGAAAAATACACAATAGAATTAGAGGAAGGGGATTAGATTCCAAAAGGAATGGGGGGTTTGGTAAAGAAGGATGACATTTCAAAGGGGGAAGGGCAAAGCAAAACCCTAGATCAAAGGACACATCAAATTACCAGTCACGTTGGAAGACAATGAAATAGTGGCTATAGGGGAGGTTTCGAGGGAAGAAGTCGAGGCGGTGGAAATAAAAAAGGAGGAAGAGGTAAACCCAAATGAAATGAAATGAAATATTTTAATGACGTCCATGAGACTAAACAGTCTATGGGACCGAGACAAACAACTTAATTTTTCTTCATGCTCTTTTCCAAGTTAGATCTCCTGGTATTAATTGTGACTAGAAGGCTGGTTGTTTGGTTGATCTTATCCTCCTCAAATAACTATTGCATATTTTCCACACCCGAACTATTTGCATACTGATTATAGATATCTTCATAAGTTGCGCATTCCATGATGAAATGTCATTCTGTCTCCACCACCCCCTTATTACAGAATATGCACATTCTTTCTTCCCAAGTTTCCTTAAGTATCTTGCACCTACCAATCTCACACCTAAGATGGTGCGATCCCATCCTCAATTGTGTAACTAACAGCCTCGCTTTCCCTTTAATAGCTACACCTAAATAGGTTTTTTCACCATGATCCTTTGTCAGGTTAAACTCTTTGATGTAGTAAGCTTTTTTTCACCCAATCTGATTTGACCACATGGCAGTCCTAAATTTTTCCCTTGCATAGTTTTTTATTTCACTATTGGTGCCAGGACACTCATGTAATATGATGTCACACTTGTTCAACCACTTGTTGTTCTGCTTCATCCAATTTTTCTTTCTTCGATCTAGCGTCTCCTCCATAACTGTTTTGGGCCACCGGTGGTTATCCATGTTTTTGAACTTCTTTAGATAACTTATCAACCGGGTTATTGTCGATGCTTCCAAAGGAAAAGCCCCCACTTTAACTAAAATAATTTCATATGGGACTGTGGCTTTAACTTTCAGATTGCTTATTATTAGGTGTTTTTGGATTCTTTCTATTTGTCTCCAACTGCACTTTGACATATTGCTTCCCCTCACTTCACACCCATAAAGTACAACGGGTGTGACAAGTAAACCAAAAATGGTTTTCTTGTTTTTACAATCCCAAAGTTTGGCTTTTCTACATCTATTTTGAAGTAGGTAAGATTCTTTCCAACCTACCTATATCATTTTCATTCTACAAGTCTCCCAACTGAGCGTATAGTGAAAGTCAATCCCAAGCTATTTGTATTCTTTCACTATATCAATCGGGCTACCTTCAAAAAGAAAGATATGTTGTTTATATTTTCTATTCAATGATAAAATCATGATTTTGGTCTTGGAGGTGTTCACTTGCATCCCAAATTCTTAACAAGAGTGTTCTAGAACTTTCAAATGTTTTCTTAACCCATGATTTTTTTTTGAAATTAAAATAAGATTGTTAGCATATAGAAGTAATTTCATTACGTAACCTACCAATTTTATACCATCCCCACCTACCTTTCTTAGCCAAGCTTACAACTTATCAATGTATATCCCAAAAAGCATGGGAGTTTAGGGAAGCCCTGCTTAACACCAATGTCGTTGCCAAAACATTCTGATATACCTTCACTTGTTTTGATTTTAGCACTAACCTTCTCATACAACCTGTGAACAACTATTCTATACACATTTGGAATGCCTAATTCTTCCATCATATTCCATGGTTTGTCTCTAGGCATCGTGTCAAAATATTTCTTAAAGTCTGTAAAACAACAATAAGCTTCCTCACTTTGAGTGTCCCAAATTTTCTCAATCAACTATCTAAGGGTGACACAGTGATCAATGGTAGGGTGCTTGGACCTAAAGACTTCCTGCCCCTTTGCCCCTTTTCCCTCATTTTCTACCCAATTTCTGATCCTATGTTCAATCATGCTCCCAAAGAGCTTTCCAAAGATAGGGTTGACCATAATTGTGCAATAGTTATTTGGGTTTATGATATCACTACTTTTAAATAAAGGGATGACCACACTAGTAGTCCATTCCATAGGAAAACCTTCTTGATTGACATTGTTGAAAATTCTTTTTACCTAAGGAGCATCAATCCCCCATTTTAAAAATTCATCCTGTATCCCATCTATGTCATGTACTTTACCACTTTCTAAGTTCTTTATTCCTTGTTTAATATCATCCACATTGAATAGTTCCATTGATGTGTTAACAACTGGAGGGTAGTCTTTCTCGTGGACCCACTCGTAAAGAAGTCTAGCATACTCTAACCATTAGACATCTATAATATTGTTTTCCAACTTCTTTTTATTTTGTTGTAGTTCCCTCCAAAATCCTTTAGGATTATGTTACCCAAGAGAGATTAGCTCCTTCCTTCTTTCATTTACATACTCTTTTTTTTTGGATTGCACTAATTTGTCATATTTTTTCTTATATTATTTGTCCATTCCTCTCTCCTTTAGTGATCTCTTGGTTGCCTTACATTCTTCATCATACCATGGATTTTTTGGAAAAGTGTTTGTAGTCCCCACCTTGGGGTGAGACCTTTTGCATGTGTTTAAAGCCTTGCGGATTTCCAGGATCAACAAATTGTTGTGAATTTGGACATTTACCTCTTTTGCTACTTTAAACTCTCCATTATTTTTCAAATCATGGAAATGTTGCTTAAGAGCTACACTAAATGTTTCCCTATTTTCCTAATTTATGAGGATTTTACCCTTGGGAAGGGATTTTTTTTGCATGTGTTGAACCTATTTATTGTGTTGGCTGATTGGAGAAATGTGTAGCTTAACTCGAAGAGGTAAGTGGTCAGATTTCATTTCAATAGGGCAGTCCTCAATATCAAACTCCAACAATCTAGAACTAAAACTTTGAGAGCAAACCACACAGTCCACCACACTTGACCATTATAAGTTTTGCAAGTGATACCCCCTAACTTTGGCCAATCTCTCATACCATTGTAGATAACCATGCCAAATAAACTACAAAGCCCTAGTAATTCTGCCCCAAAAGAGTTCACAATGCTATTACCATCTTGAGATGTTCTTTCCCAATGAAGACCACCACCTTCCTCTAACCATACAGGATTGTTCTCCCCTTTTTCTTCACTGCTCAATTGAATAGACTGATTATTAGTTTTCCTTGCATTAAATTCACCCATTAAAACCACATCTCCAAGTGTGTTGAAAATAGAGATATCTTTTTTTAGTGATGCATACGGGTCTTCATTGTCTAAATTTCACTTCCTATAAAAATTTGAATTTTTTGGAGCAAAGTAGCAATTAGCTAAACTAAAAGTTACCCCATTATCTATTATTTGCAGCCATATGTATTGTTTATTTGTGTCTTCTTTTACAAATTCAAAAATTCCTTGCCACTTTTCATCTATTAGCACTGCAACCCCCCAATGACCTTTTCCTGTTTCATTCCCTTCATTCCAAACTGAAACTTTTTTATACCCTTCAAAATCTGGAACTTTGCAGCCATCATGTTCATGTGTTTCTATAAGAATGATAATATCCTTTCCTTTTGTTATGGTCCCCAATCTAGGTCCTCTTCTCCATGGATATCCTCTACAATTCCAACTTACAACATGTAAATGTTCCTGTGGGGCCCCTATTTCTTATTTCTTATTTGAAAATATATCACTGATTTGGACTTTTCCATTCTTCAACCAAGCCCACTTACCTTCATTTCTTGTTGTCTTCACCTTCTCCCATTCTTTCCTTTGTTCTTCTTGTTGCCCAAAGGTCAAATATTCATTTAGATAAATATGTGTGTCTCTAAGTAACCCCCTATTTTTTAGAATCCTATTCTTATCTTCTAAATTTCTCAAAATGACTCTTACATGTCTATCTCTTCCTCCATCTTTTTTCCAATTTTGTTAGCTTGTTGAATATGCCCTGTCCACTTCAACTCATCTTTAAGGAATTCCCTTGTTAGAATGTCAGTTCTCTCCTTCTCCCCAAAGTCTCCCAAACCTTTAATAATAATGTTTGCAGCCTTGCTTTGTTTATCTTTTTCTTCCCTTAGTTTCCTTTTAACTTATTTTTCAATGATTCCTTTCTACTCATTTGATGATCCATTCACCACTTGTGACCATGATTTGGCCTATTCTATCTTATCTCTTAACTGATTCTCTTTTATCTCTAAGTCCACTAATGCTGATTGGATCACCTTTAACTCCATTACATGTTTTCTCCTCCTTCCATTTCTGATTTCTAATTTTTTTTTGTTTTTAATTGGTCAAACTCTTGTTTTAGAGTGACCAATTCTTGTTGTCCCCTCTCCATGTTAACTTGCAAATTTAACATTTGTTCTTGCAACATTTTATTATCCTTTTCCTGCCTGTAATTTTCCTCGATAACTATTTTAAACCTATTGACTTCGTACATCCCCTTTGTTTCTAGAACATCAAGCCTAATTTTCATTCTCACGAGATCTTCTACATATAACTCTGATGACCATAATAGTGGTGAGGACGTAGGGCTGCAGAGTTCTTGAGATACATTTTCAGTAACATTCTTGTTTGTAGCGAACTCTTCTATTTTTCCCATGATCCCACCCAACTTGTCCATGTTTGACTCAAGGTTCACTATGCCACCTATTATCTTACCAATACTTTTATGCTTAGCTTGATTTGTTTTCTCTTCTTTCTGGGATACCACCCTAGACATATCTACCTTGCCGTTACAAACCTTTGGTAAAATCAAAGTGATTTTTTTTCTTTTGGTTTTGTTTCATCCTCCTATTCTACACCAACCTATGCCTTAAAATCCCATTGCATTATTTTTCATTTACAAATATCAGCCTTTCTTCTATGTTTACAAGGTTCAATATACTTGAAAAAGGTGATCTTGTTAGCAAAGGGGCCAAAAAGTTCGCTAAACCCCCATCTTGGAAAGTGGTACACCCATTTGACCATTAAGGAGTGTGAGCTCCTAGAAATCTTAGACCTTCTTGACCTAGAAGATTCACAAGGTCATTATGTTGCACATGAGGTTTGTTTGCCATTTTTTTGTTACCCAAAATGCATTCTAATGCCCCCATTTGCTTTGAAATTGAGTTTGTATTTGAATTTTGTGGTCCTACTGTCATGACACTTTGACATGCCAGATCTAGGTTTTCCCCCATTACCTCTTGTTTAACTCTCATGTGTTGAATATAATATGTGTTTGTTGTGAGCTTTCCAGGTTATGTGGGTATGCCAATTTTTGTCCCGTTATGGAGAAAGGAGACAATTTTTTTTATAAAATGTAAAGAAAAATAGAAAAACAAAGAAAGTGACTAGGAGACCTGTTTGAGTGCAACCCACTTTTCAGCTTTGTCTTTTTTGAGCCCCTGTCTCTGCTTTTCCTTTCTGTGTCCACTTTTCAACGTATATGGACCAGTGGGAGTAGTACAAAGGAATCAAAACTAAAAGGAGTTTATTTGAATAAGAAAAAAGTAAAGAAAAGGATAAAGAAAAACAATTATAGAAACAACATCTAAAGATGAAGGTGATGAGGATAATGGGGAAGATGAAATAAACTCTATGGAGGAAAGGCTATTGGAGAAAACATCATAAAAAATAAATAAATACAAGACAAGAGGAAAAAAGAACAGAGGCAGAAAAAATAAAACAAATTTAGAATTGGTTATAAATGAGAAGGGACAGAGGAAGTTGAGATCAAAGAAGGGAGGCCCATTTCCCAAGGAGTCATGATTCTCCTAACATGGGATGTAAGGGGCTTAAATGCCCCTGACAAGAGGCAAATGTTCAAGCGCCAAATTGACTTGAGCAACATGGACATAATATTACTACAAGAAACAAAGCTATCAAAGGAAGTGAAGAATCTAGGTGACAAATGGATGAAATGGTAGAGTGTTTTCATCATCCCAACTGTAAGAACTTATGAAAAGCAACAACAAGATCAAGAGACTAAACATAGCACAAAAGAGAGAGACAAGATGAGGGAATATGATTATTGTATTCTCAATATGCATGAAGATGTACAATGAAGATAGACAATTACAAGAATGTACAAGGCTTGCTTATAAAGGCAAGCTAGGACACAATGAAGGGAAATGAATGAGACAAGTGTCCTAATCATGTGCAGGGTAGGTAGAAAGAAATAATAGACAATTCCATGAAAGGTGGATCACCAACCTAAAGTGGAATTATCATGCCACGAAAGGTGGAGATAAAAAGGTGATAACTAGATCACACCACAAAGAGTGGAATTTTTCCTACACACGCTTCCCTAAGTGTCCAACTCATATCTCTCAATGTATGCACAAACCTAGATGCAAGATGCAAATAACTAGGTGTCACAAGTGCAACCTATAATGATATGCATTCCCTAAGTAAGCTTAAGTAAAGTGTAATAAGTAAAATTCTTATTTACACCAACACCAACTATAGGGATAACATGTGGTTTGGATATCTTGTGGGATTTGTATAAAGTGTCAACATAGATAATTCAAGTATCAAAAGAGTGGTAAATGTTAAAAGTTGGGTATCTACCCCAAAATGTATCCTTTTATCTTTTCAACATATATGGACCAGTTGGAGTAGTACAAAGGAAAGTGGTGTGGAACCAATTATCAAAAATATGCTAATAAATTAGGGGAGAAATATTTCTAATGGGGAGAGACTTCAATGCAATCCTTAGTCAAAAAGAAAAAAGAGGTGGGATATAGAGAAGTGATCGAGCAATAAGTGACTTCCAAGACCTTATACAAGACAATTCCCTGCTTGATATAAAGACAAGAAATGCAATCTTCACATGGTCCAATAGATAGAGGGACAACCAATTCATAGCAAAGAGATTATATAGATTTCTATTAAGGGACAATTAGATAGGAGCTAACTTGAGTGTGTGTGTAGAAATAATGGCTTTGAGTGGATCATATCACACACCTATTCACATCACCTTCACATCGGATGTTAAACCATTGAAATGTCCCTTCAAATTTTAAAGATGCGGTTCAATGATAACGAGCTAGAAAAAAGGATTGTACGATGGTGAAATAATCCCCCATTTATAAGAAGAAAAAATTCATATTTAATGTAAAAAAAAGTCATCCTACATTAAAGGGAAACTAAAAGAATGGAACAAGCATCACCTCAAAAAATATCTTTGAAGAAAAGTAAGTGACTGAATTAAACTAGCACAACTAAATGAAATAGTTATAAGCGATGAAATGTTCCAAAATACATACATTAAGGAGAAATAACTCAAGACCAAATATGTGGAAGTCCTCCATATGGAGGAAATATTTTGGCAACAGAAATAAAGGGAGAACTAGCTAGAGGAAGGATATAAGAACACAAAATACTTCCAAAATATCTCAAAAATTAAAAGGTCCATAAACAAAATAGCCAGTGTCAATAAATCTAATGGATAAAAATGTGAATCCTAGGAAGAGTTTTAAATGAAGCAAAAAGTTTCTTTAATAATCTCCTCAATTAAAACAATAAGTGGTAGACAAATTTTAGGAGGAAGTGTTAAGCTTGGTCTCAGGCATAATAATAAAAGACCAAAACAAGGAGCTATGCAAACTGCTTACCAAAGAAGAAGTTAGAATTGTGTCTTTTCAACATGTTGATAAGGCCTTGGGCCTAGATGGTTTCCCTGCTCACTTCTTCCAAAATATTTGGTACATTTGTGGAAAAAATACATTAAGCAATCAACGACACAAGGAAAAAGTTCATAATGTTAAAAGATTGGAACAACACCTTCTTAGCGCTCATCTTGAAGAAGCAACATGTAACAAGCATGGGAAATTTTAGTCCCATCTCATTATGCAATGAATTTACAAGATAGTAGTAAAGGCCATAGCTAATAGGTTCAGAAAGTAGTATTGAGTATCATATTGGAGGAACAATGTGGCTTTACACTGGGAAAATCAATCTCAGAAGGTATTATAATAGCCCATGAATCAATTCACTCAATCAAGAAACATAAGGGAAAAAGGATGTTAGTTAAACTAGACATCAAGAAAACATATGATCAAGTCAATAGAGAATACCTAGTAAAAATACTGGTGAAGGTTGGTTTTAGTAAAGAGTGGTGTGGTTGGATTTGGAGTTGCATAAGTACATCAAAATTTTCAGTATTAGTTAATAGCAGTCGCTTCAGATTCCTTCAATCATCCAATGGTCTTGTTGGGTGAAAATTATGTAATCAGCTTTCGATAGATTACACAACTTGGACTTCAGCCACAGCTATGTGAGATGTGAATCTCTCCTCTCGGAAAGGGGAGGCGCCCTTCTTACTGCTAAGAGAAACAATAGTAAATCACACAAGTAATTACAAAATGTACACGTAAATTCAAGTGGGGGTGTGTTACATTCATCCTTCTCTCTTTTTTCAGAGAAGATGTTTACAATGCTTCACGTGTTGGAAGTTCGAATTCTTGATAACTTGAAACGAACAACTAGCAGTAATACCAATATCCCTATCTCGTCAAAGCGAAGCGTAGAGATACCAGAAGTAATTAACAACAAACAAATAAATTAAAAAGGGAAAGCTCACGAAGGCACAAAGTCGTTCCGTAGCTTTATCAATGTTGGATCTGCATAAACGTACGTTTGCTACGTTAGAAGCACAAAGTCTTCTTAGACGCAACAATTCTTCAAACAGCATGAACGATTACAAGCACAAAGTCTTGTAGATCATCCAACAAAAGTGTTAATAGCACGAACGATTACAAGCACAAAGTCTTGTAGATCCTTCGACAAAGTATCCAAGAGTATGAATAATTACAAGCACAAAGTCTTGTAGATTATCCAACAAGAACATGCAAGAGCATGAATGATTATAAGCGCAAAGTCTTATAGATCATTCAACCAATGATAAAAGAAATACAATGCAATCTAAATAACGAATGTAACACAAAGTTTACATCAACTACTTAGAGTCTTTCAGATTCCTCGAACTAATCACTACCAAATCAGATCAACTTACAAAAGTATCGAATCCAACGCAAAGTTTGGCTTGCAATCCTTTTCTTTATTGATTGAATCTCATTCACAAAGCATGAACGCAAAGTTTCACAAATTTGCTTACAAAAGGGCAGCACTTCGTTGCAAAAGGCTAAAAGATCATTTACAATGAAAATCCCTCACATTATATAGAAAGAGGGATGAGCAAAAGAAGGAAAGAGATTGAGAAAATCAGGGAGAGTTAGGTGAGCGATTTTAGGAGATCTCACCTAACTTTGACCAAAGTCAAAGTGTAATTTGTTTTCAAAATATTACATCTTTGGACTTGGTGTAATTACAATTTACAATAAGACATTCGAAAATGTCGAGAAATATTTACAAGATGCATAATGGGATGCACCGGAAATGTCTAACACTGGAGAACAGGAAGCTTCTTCATGTTTCTTTGCTTGGGCGCGGAGTCTTCATACTTCTTCCTGGTCTCCTGCATGAACTTTTTATTTGGATGAACCAAGATCAAAGGACATCACCTTCGGGATCACTTGACGAGATCTGGAGAGAAACTGCAAGGATGGTGAATCAACAGGCGTTAGCAGAAAAAGTAGCATTGGGAAGCGTGGAGCGGATGACAAGGCACGCAAAATGATGCGGGAGCGAAGAAATGGGGTTCGGAATGGAAACAGAGCAATTTTGAAGAAACTAGGTTAAAAACTGCCAAAAATGTAAAGGTGCTAAAATTCAGCACCATTGCACAAAAAATGACTAAGTCTGGAAGAAAAGTGTAAAGGTGCTAAAATTTAGCTCCATTGCACAAAAAATGACTAAGTCTGGAAGAAAAGTGTAAAGGTGCTAAAATTTAGCTCCATTGCACAAAAAATGACTAAGTCTGGAAAAAGATTGTGAAAAGTGTAAGGGCGCTAAAATTCAGCGCCCTTACATTTTTGGAGATTTCAGTCTTTGATGCAGGGGCGCTAAATTTTAGCGCCCTTGCACTTTTCAAAGTTAGAATTTATTTCAACATGTCAGGGCGCTAAATTTTAGCGCTTCTGCATCTGAGACATGATTTTGGAAAACGGATGTAATGGTGAATGAAAACGGCGCTCGGGGTTTGCAAAGTGTTTGTCTGCATAGAGTTGCAATCGAAATTGGAGAATAAAGAGAAAGCAAGGGTAACAACTTACAAAGATGAAACACGAAAAACGCTGGAGAGGGATGTCGAAAAACTCAAAAAACGTATTTGCAGTTTGAAGAAAACTCGCCCAGCATGAAGAGAGGAAGAACTAAAATCATAAACAATGAAAATGGCGAACTAAAACACTTTTAAGTGAAAGAGAAAATTGAAAACCTAACTCAAGTCGAGCAATAAATTTAGGCACGAAAAGTGGCACGATTGACGAAAGACGCGAAAATCATGAAGAAACGTGCCAGGGCCAAAAAAGTTTAAGTGTCAGGAAAAAGTGTAATGGCGCTAAAATTTAGAGCTATTACATTTTGGAAAAAATTCACTTTCATGCAGGGGCGCTAAATTTTAGCGCCCTTGCACTTTTCAGACTTAGCCAAATTTTGGCTTTCAGAGCAGGAGCGCACTTTTTCAGAGCCACTGCATTTTTCGCAATTCGCTAAGTACGAACAGTGAGAGTTCGCGAAGGAGCTCGTTTCGAAGGTCTTCGCGAGGCGAACGTGGGGGAATGCTCGAATTGACTATTTCAGACTTTGGAACGCATTTCGAGGTGGCTTGAAAATCACTTCGTTATGCGTACTTGAACTTCACGAATCCTAGGAAACGGACAAGTTTCGTAGGGGGGTTATCCGTGGAACGAGCGCTGCTAGATTCCGTGATAACAGGTCTAATACAAAGTGGCCCACTTTCACCTTTCCTCTTCATCATAATGACAACCTAATCCATAAAGTAGGTGAGAATAAAAACTAGAAAGGTTTAAAAATTACACCAAATATGGAGCTAATAACCCATCATTAATTTGTAGATGACACATTATTGTTTGGGGAAGTGTCCAAAAAGGAGGCAAGGATAATGAAGAACACTCTGGATAAATATTGTTACTCCTCAAGGCAAAAATTCAACTGGAGCAAATCAAAGATCTATTTTTTCAACACAAGAATAAGATTTAGTAGAGGGAGATATCAACAATTATGGGTTTAAAAGGAGAAAATTACCAAGAAAATAACTAGACACTCTTTTCTAGTGCATGCAAGGTCATTCTTTGGAAATCTTGGGCTCAAAACTATATAAATAATATTGAACCCTAGAAAGGAAAATGACTATCAATAGTAGGCAGAATCACAATGTTAAAATCAATAATAATAGCATTACCTATATACCTTATGTCCAGCCCAAGGATGACAACAAAAATATTGGACAAGTTGGAAAGGAGGATGTGATACTTCTTTTGGAAAGGTGCATAAGACTACGATAAATACCCGCCAATGACATGGGACAAAATCTTTTGTCTAAAGGAGGATGGTGGCGTAGGACTTAGGGATTGGTCTATTTTCAACCATGCCCTTGGGGCCAAATTAGTATCGAGTGTGATTATGAAACCTCAAGCAAGTTGGGAAAGAGTGCTACAAAATAAGTATGTGGATAACTTAGAGCTAGAGAGAATCTTAACGACCATAGACCCACTCAAAGGCTCTGCTATATGGAATTTTATGATGGACAGTAAGCAGATAATTAAAAATCAATTCACATAGAACATAAAGGATGGACAAAAAGCTAAATTCTGGGAAAACTCATGGGCTAGTGAGCTTGCCCTATTAGAAATTCAAGAATTGGAAGGTTTGTGGGAAATTTTTAAAACATAGTGGGGGAAAAAGGTAAGAGATTATATGGAATCACATGTAGATGAGGGGACAAAAAAGTGGAAATGGCATTCCCTCAAAGGAATACAATTGAGTAGAGATCAAAAGGAGCCCATGGAGAAAGAACTAAGTAAAAGAAACATATTAATAAGTGAGGATAAGGATGAGATTAAATAGAACATAGCTAAATCTAGTACTTAGTGTGTTTTAAATTGGGATATTGGGCACTAGAAAGGGCCGAGAAGCAAGGAGGTTGGCTGAAAACCTTGTTTTGGCACAAATACACTTTGACAAAAGCATATGCCTTTATATGGGTGGCCACAAAAATAAATTCTCACAAGGGAAAGGTTAAGGAAATTGGGGGGTTTATGGGCCAAGTAGATGTGTCATGTGCAAGAAGAATATTGAAGAAAAAATGAACCATATCCTAATAGAATGCCCTTTCATAGGGGAATGATGGTGGTTTATTCAAAATAAGTTGGGATAGTAGAGTATGCTACCAAACGATGTTATGGACCTCTTTAAGGACTGGCCAATCATAAAGAAGAGGTCAACATATGCAAGGCTATAAATTGCCACCCCATCAATAGTAATTTGGGAGGTGTGGAAGGAACAGAGTAGGATAATTTTCTAAGATAAAGCAATGGATAGAAGAAATTTCATGAAAAATTTAGAAGTGGAAATAATAGAAGTAGTCAACAATGGTGTGAAAACTCAATATGAGAATAAGCGTTTCGTTTCATCCTAGGACCAAAAAAATTCAAAATCATGACCAAGACTAGAGCTTCCCCCATTAATGAGATTGTGGGTGTTAATGCCTTAGCTAATCGAGACAAAATAGTATGGCGACCACCAGAGGAAGAGTGGATAAAATTAAATTTCAATGGGGCTTCTAATGAGAATCCGGGCTTATCGAGAGATGAATGGATCTTCAGAGATCATAATAGAATAATATTAAAAGAAAGTAGTTACCCCCTCAAACCTAGAACAAATAATGAAGCAAAAATAAAGGTAGTAAAACTTGGTCTAAAGGAAGGACAAAAGCTAGGTATAAGGAGAATTGAGATTGAAGGCAACAATAATTAATGTAATTCTAAATTGCCAAATTTAAAACTGAAAATTGAACAACCATCTGGGGTAATGCCTAAGGCTCCTCGACGGTTTTGAAGTATTCAAATTAATGCATACATTCCATGAAGGGAACTCAGAGGTGAACCGTCTTGCTAACAAAGCAATTGATCTCCAACAATCATGAGCTCGATGCAGAGTATATTGGGGGTGGATTTCCCATTTAGGATGGCATAGGGTAGTACGGTGTCATCAATTAGATAGTGCAAAAAAGTGGTGTGACGGTACATTATTTTAAAGGTGGTGGATTCGCTACAAATCACATAGGAGTTAATTAACACGATGGGAAGTGAGAGAATTGCAAAGGCAATTTTTCCCACGGCTTGCATATAAGAATTGCTTAAAATTTCTTTAAATCACACCCAATCCAAAAGGATGGGAATTCTGTTGAGAATTTGGAGTGCAAGGGAATGCAAAGGAATAGATACTCCGATGTTTCTTACATGCCCAAGTAGGCATATGGATTTCCTAGGAGAAGTGTCAAACCAGAGGCTGAAATTCATTTTGAAGGAGCACTGTGGGAGGACAAGGAAGTTGTTCAAATAGGTTCTAGAGGCAGACTTCTTGGTTGATGATAGCTGCCATAGAGTCAATACAGATATTTCCTCCCACTTCATTGATTCACTCTTGGACCTAGGAGAACCTAAGGACATGATAAGGGAGATCTCATTGATCATTTTCAAAAGGAAGTACTTGCAAGGATTGGAGGAGGTGTTAAGGGTGGCCAGGTTTGGCATTGGGTTGCCACGACCAAGGCATATAACATTGGTGATGGAGGAAGTTGTTGTAGTGGAGTGGCTACCGTTCTTGGGGAACTTTTGTACCCAAACCTTAATGTATTATTGGGCATTGGCAAAGAAAGGTTGCCAATATCTAAAGAAGGTAAATAATCTAGAGTTTATTTTTGACTTTTAATGGTTGGAAGACTTCAACAAAAGGGTAATGGATGGTGAATTTCGTGGCCCTCGTGGGATAGTTTGAAGAGGTTGGTAAAATAGTGTAGTATTTATTTTGTTCTTTTTGTAAGGTTCGGGTTTGCGTGACCCTTGAGCAATAGCATAGTGTGATGATAGGACTGCACAAAGTCATTTTGTAAATTTATTTCTATTTTAATATAATATATATGCAACACAAATGTCATTACCTAACAAAAAAATGATTTAATAGATATCAAAATTGAAATATATATGAAAATTATTGATTTCATTAAAATCAAATTTAAATTGATCAACAATTTGTTAGGTTCATATCAAATTTTATACATCTTGGTTTGATTGAGATTGATAGTAAAATATTTATATATTCATATATTAGTTCAATTGAATTGATATCATGTAAATTTTATGAATGTGTGTGTGTATCAAGGAATTTAATTTCAAATTTGATATATCAATTTCAATTTGGATTTCAATTCAAGATATAGAACAATTTTGATATATTGAAATTTTAATTTTCATGTATATTAATTTCTATTTTGACATTGAAAATTTCATATTCAATTTCAATATTGATATTAAATTTGATATAAATTTTAATTGGGATCGATATCAATTTCAAATTTTATATAAATTCAAATTCATAAATTGATAAACTAATTTTCAAGATATCAAATCTGATATATAAATTGATTTAAATTATAAATAAAATAAATTTTAAACTAAAAATGCATATCAATTTTTATATACTGATATTGATATGGATAAATGAATATCAAATTTGGTATATCAATTAATCAAATTTAGGTTAAGCTAAAGTTAGTATTTTTATTTCAAATTTGAGGTTTATATTGATGAATAAAGGTAGGGTTTTTATTTCAAACTGGTGATTTTTATTTTTATTTTAAATTTATAATTGAGGGTTTAGATTTACAATTTAGATTTCATTATATATATATATATAATTTTTTTAAATATTATTTAAAATGCCTATGTTTTCTAAAAATGTCATTTGAATTTTTAATTAAAATAAAAATTTATAATAATTTAGGTAGGTTGAGGACCTACCTCAATTTGAGGTATGAGAGGAAGAACATTGGAGATGGAGATGGATGGTTGGTTAGTTGAAAAAGATATCAATTTTGATATATCAAGTTTTAGATATCAATTTAAATTTTGAGATTACATTTTGATTTTAATATTGATATTATATTTGATATAAATTTTAATTTTATATTATATAAATCTTATTTTGATTTTGATACATGAATATCAAATTTGATTTATTAATGAATAATTTTAATAATTGATATTAGATTTAGGGTGGAATAAATTTAGGGTGTTTATTTTATTTTTAGGGTTTATATTCATGAAACAAAGTTAGTATTTCCATTTTAAATTGGTGGTTTCTATTTGTATTTGAAATTTAGAGTTTTTATATTAGATTATACAATTTAGACTTTATATTTTGTTTCAGTATACATATGTACAAATATAAAATACTTTTAAAAAATGTCTATTTTTTCTAATAATATTAATATTTTAATTAAAATATTTTTTATAATAATTTAGGGAGGTTGAAGATCTACCTTGATTTAGAGTAGATAACAAAAAGAACATTGGAGCTATATAGCTCATTGGTTAGTGATGAAAAGCTAGTTGGAGGGAAAAGTATGTTTGGGTGACTCAGATTTAGGTAAAAAAATGATGTACTCATATTGTAATTTAATTTTAATTACTTTTTACCAAAAAATTATAGTGAAATGGTTTCAATTGAAACCATTGAGTTCACATAGAAGTCACACAGTTTCAACTAAACTTTTTTAGCTAATTTTTTTTTGGGTGAAACCTTTTTTTCTGAAACTATTTTTTTGACTAAAAGTATATTTTTTTACTTATGAGTTAGTCTTAGTAGTATATTATAAAATATAGTATATAGGTCATAACAAAGAGTGAAGAACTCAATGTGTTTTACAAGAGATAAGGAGATATACCAATAAATGTAAGGTCTTAAGTGTTTATACTTCAACCATCACGCACAAGGAGGAGATTGGCTAACAATTTAGTTGCTAATAACTACTTGTAGTTAACATAAAAAATAAAATATAAATACTTATTAAAATTTAAAATTTTATATTTTTAAAATTTACACTTTTTTATCTAGACGAAAGGGTATTTTAAAAAATATTATTTACACAAGTAAAAGTGGCAAGGACATCGATTTTCTTAAACAATTTCAAAGAACTTGTAATTTAGCACCAAAGTAAAATCACATATGTGTCCAATAGACACTTCTAGCTAAAAAAGTTTAGGTCAAATCTATTTTAGTTGAAATGAACCCAACTAGAATATATTTTTGGCTAGAAATGACTTTTTAGCCAAAAAAAATCTTAAATTCATGTGTGCTCAAAATCTACCTTGAAAAATGACAAAACTTTGGACTTTCACCCTCAAGTCTAAAAAGAATTCCAAAATAAAATCCCATGCATCCTTTAGAACCATTTTAAAACCACCCTTTCTAAAGAAAAGCTACATACATACAACATTCATCTTACTAACATTCTAAATCAAATTTTTAGCTAAGTCCAAAATATGTAAAACTCCAAAGATATTTAACCTTCCTATAGCTCTAAATATCAACTTGAACTTCCTCAAACAATGATATTAGATTTATTTTCTCTCAAAAAGATTTCACCTCCATTATATCTTTAATATTTTGGTAACCACTCCTTCTCAGCACTCATATCAAATGAAGTTTCTAAATTAACCAACCACACATTCATACTCAAACATTTTGAAAATACATATCTAGAATCATCATTTAATGATTTTATATCTGTATAGGAGCGAATTTGCACCCCTTATGCAAATTCCCCTTTTCCCCTTCCTCACTTTAGAAAACCAAATTTGAAGGCTAAATTCCACATAAGCCTGCTGCCTTCATTCCACTTGGCGATTGTTTTGTGTGTCAGAAGAGGAATAACTGTAGGGGATGTGCACACGGTGTGTAGACGTCCGCACGCCGTGCTTACGTCCCTAGCAAATTCCTGTGTTTGGAGCCTGCAGAGGTGTTACACTTCCCATTGGAGGTTGGTTTGTAACACCCCCTTCGACTAACCAACCTGAATAAGGTCATTTTCTTCATTCTCTCCTTCAAACTCACTCCTTCTACATGCTTTTCATCTCTTTGCATCTTCTAAGCATTCGGTTCATCTCTTTACATCCTTTAGCACACTTTCCAAGCATTCTAGCATTCACTTTCAACCTTCAAGCAACACTTTGCACTTCATAGCAATAGCAACAACACTCTGTCAACACCATAGAGCAAGTGTGGAACCAACACCATTGTAGTAGAGGCTTTGAGTCCTCTCATTTTCTCCTCCATTAGCTAGTGAGCTCTTGGTGGAGGTGTTAAGCTTTCTAATCCTCTCCTCTATGATTTGGTTGAGTAGCACAACACTATTTTTGAAGTGCTTTTGTGTTCTTTACTTCATTTCTTTCTTTATCATATATTTCTCCATTATCGCTATCTTGGTTGTCCGTGGAGATGGAAACACCTAAATGGGGGTCTGACTAAGGCAGGTCCCTATATAGCCACCCAACAATTTTCCTCTTTATTGTGTGTAGGTGGGTGTGCTACTTGGAGCTAGCTGGATAATGAGTACCTTTGTGAGATTATTCTTGCCACCTTAACTCTTGTGTATTTAATTTATCATATTCATTCATATCTTGCCTACTTCATAGCTTTGTTTTGGCCCTTTGGAAGTAATTAGCTAGGTCGTTAGTTTGTTTTCTAGTGTTCAACCTTGTCTTTTTAGTCCTTTGGTCGTACGGACACCATCATACTTGAGAGATGCCAGTGTGTCGCACTGTCGTCCCAAAACCATACTTTCATCCTTGGGTAGAGAGCTTCTTGAGGCACCGTGTTGACCCCAAAAACTGGCACGCCTAGCCCTATTCTGAGTCTCGAGTCTATAGAGTGATTGAAGGACCTTATAAGTCCTCATCATTCTCCTCCCGCATTTCCGAACACCCCTTTAAGCTAAGGTAAGTTAGGGAAACTTTATGCTCTTGGCTCTTCATGACCTGGGGCCTTGAACGTGGTTGGTCCCCCTCTCTTACATTTTTGGTGAACTTGACGTGAACCAACATCTATTCATCCATTGGTGTTGAATATTTTCCCTTATACCTTATGACTAGTGTGCCTCTGAGTGTTGTGAAGGTTCATGAGAATCACAACCCAGTTTGTAACCTCCAGGTATATTGTTAGGAGAAGTATACGACACCTTTTGATGGAAAGGACGAAGGTCACTACTGGTTTCTCTACAGGCATTTTCTCTAGTTCCGTCGTTGGTCTAGCCGTACAGGAGCAGTTGTCAAGGGGCGAGATAGGATTCTCTAACAAGACCGAACACATCCCCACTCCTCCTGCGTCTCCTATGCCATCATCGGTAGATGAGCATGAGGCTATTCACATACTTGCAAAATATGTCTTCACCCTCAACAAAGGGTTGAGTGACTTGGAGCATCGCTTGGAAAGAGACCCGAAGTTGGCTAGGGCCACCCGGGTTATTAGCGAACTAAAGTATATGGTGGCAAAAGATCGAAAATGCATAGAACTCTTGCTAGTCTCTCTGGTCTGACTAATGTATGTGCTCCTCCAAACAACCCTAATATTATATGAGGAGCCATTTTTGAGGATCATGAGAGACAGCTACGACTGTCGATCTGTGTCCTATGTCTGTATACATGATCGATATTATACCCTTAATCAACATCCCCTTTGCCTCTAAGGGACCCAACATTGTTAAAGTGAACAAGATCCCCTTGGGTTTTAGCTTCGCCCCTCCTATCACCTCTAGTGGTGGAGGTTTCAGTGGGATGAGTGGTGGAGGATTTGGTAGTGGGGGTGGTGCTGGTGGAAGTGGTTCTGGTGGAGGACATGGTGGTGGCTTTGGAAGTAGAGGTGGCTTCGGTGGAGGCCCTACTAGTGATGGTGGCTCCGGTAGCAGTTCTAGCGGCAGTCACACTGGCAGTTCCAGTGGCAGTTCTAGAGGAGGTTCCTCTGGCCCTCTATCTTCTAATGACCCTATTATGAATACTCTTCTTCAGAATATGGGAAAGATGTAGAGCTAGTTAGCAAGTCTCTCCCAAGCCTCTACCCAACCTATCTTCCAACCCTTCTTCTGGCATAGCCCATTGTCGGTCGTGATTTTGAACACTCCCTTCCCTCAGGGAATGGAGATTCCTAAAGTCAAAAAATATGGCAGCAAAGGGGACCCACAAACACGTGCCTTCCTTTAATGCCTTGTGCACAAATTTATTCCATCACGATGCTTTGATGGCCAAACTATTTCCTCAATCTATCAAGGATACAACACTTGAATGGTATTGTCCCTTGCCTGACAATTCTATTTTTCTCATTTGATCAACTTGTAAACCGGTTTCTATGACAATTCCAAGCTAACATCAGGTTGAAGATGACGTTTTTCGGATCCTGTATGGTGTAAACAAGGTGATAACAAAAAGAATACCAATTTCATAGCGCGATATCAAGTGCTCTTCTCACAAATCTTGTATCTGTTGCCCGATTCTGACATGCATAAAGTATTCATAGAGAACTTACAAAGGCCTTGGCAAGAGAAGTTCACCCTTATGAAATGCCCTTCTTTCACGCATTTGTGTGTAGCCCTAGGAGAGTATCAGCAAATGGTAGTTCAGTTTGGGGGGCCCTCCTCACACTCTCGTTCTGAAGGGAAATCCATTGTATCGATCTCTAGGAAAGGTAAAGTTTTGCAAATGTAGTAGCCACTGTAGATGAAAACGGCCTCAAATGCAACCAAAATTTCACAAAGTTATCAAAATCTTATTCCTCCATCTTGCAAAAGTTGTCGAAGGATAAGATTGTAACCTTGCCAAACCCTAAACCTCTTAAGGAACCATACCCTAGCTAGTATGATGCAAGTACCTATTGTCAATACCATTGAGTTAACGGACATGATACCAAACATTGTATGTGCCTGTGTCATGAGATAAAGGACCACATCGAGGACGGTACTATTTGTCTCAATGACAGCAAACAAAATATAAACAAATCGGTGGAAAAATTGAATAGTGAACTATAGATATACACAGACCCGTTTCTGTCACATTTTACTAACATGATTGTTGATCCCACTAATTCTATCACCCAGCCTGAGGCCTATGTTAACATGGTCACAATTACTTCTACCACATAGCCTGCGACCGATTCGTTGGATATAACATTCATGTTGCAGTACTTGCCCCTAAATAACAAGCCCTTCCCTCTCTATATTCTTGCTCGCCTCAATGGCAACATTATGGCAGGAGCCCTAGTAGACCCCACAAGTCAAGTGAATGTTATCACAGAAGAGACGTTGTGGCTTAACTCATTACATAGGAAAGAATACGAAGAAATGAAATCTACCATCTGTACACATGATGGTATTTGTCTAAAACCTTATGGATCGATAACTTTGTCCATCCTAGTTGGACCTAGGGCTATTGACACAGTTTTCAATGTTATTCCGAAGTCAGATTTGTTCAGGATGGCTAGCTTCTATGAATGGAATCACCTCCATTATTCATAAATGTCTGAAATTATCTCATGAAGGTTTCGTGCACATAGTGTATGACACTGGATACTATCCTCTGGTGTCCCGTGAGGGATATTCATTAAACCATTTTTGGACCGCCCTGGTTAGTTTACTTCCTCCAAGAACAAACCTATTTTACAAGAACTACGTAAAGTACAAGACTGGGGGCAAGGGACAGCCAAAATTGGCTCTTCTTGTAACACAATAACCGGTTTCCTCCCCTTCTTGAAAAGGGAAGGAGAATATTGCCTCCCCTCAAGATGACTCATCTACTCCTCTCTCTTGGGAGGAGTATTGGATGAGCAACCCTAGCTTCTACCCATTGAATCCAATGATCCCTCATTAGCGTAGAACCAAGATGAGGATATCGAACCTCCCTACTAAACCGCCTGGACCTTGGTACTACCTATATGGTAGAGGAAAGGGTCCCCATGGAGAGTCCTCTTCATCTTGACCTCTGTGGCCTCCTACCGCTCCTGCTCCCAAAGCAATGAACGAGAAGAGGCTTGTTGTCGAGACACTTGATTCGACTCCCCCCACTGCTTCTCAACCTGCTCCTCTTGCTCCCATTCAGGAGTTTGTGCCTCTGTTAGAAATAGTTGTAGTGGACACTCCCATGGCTGAGCAGGAGCCTTATGTTCCTTCATAGCCTCCGGCCTCTGATTCAAAGAGTTGCAATAACCGCCTTGTGTACGAGCGCAAGCACCGATGAAAGAATCTCATGGCTAAGAAAACCTCCTTATAGAGTAAGGAAGATGAAACAACCGCCCCTGTATCAAAGCCTCCCACTGCGTCCTCCTATCTCCTCCCCTATGCTTTCGTTCAAA
Source organism: Sequoia sempervirens (assembly GCA_007258455.2). NCBI lineage: Eukaryota > Viridiplantae > Streptophyta > Pinopsida > Cupressales > Cupressaceae > Sequoia > Sequoia sempervirens. The sequence goes on from VDFB02000017.1 coordinate 419,199,945, forward strand.
CTAGCTCTATATCACTTCTAGCTTCCGCTGCGAGTGCAAATGTGCTTGACCCTAAAAAGGTGCAGGTGTTCATCGCTCCTTCTATGGAGTCACCTCTGTTGATGTCCCTTCTGTATTTCCAGTCTTTCCTGAATCCCATAGATATGATGAACACCTCAGTCGTATCTACTATGGTTATTTCCTCCTCTTCCTCCACACTTCTTTCCTCGTCTGTGGGGAGTTCATCTCCTCCAACAAAGCAGAAGGTAGAGAGTGGTCCTATAAATGGAGGGTGTAAGAGGATCCCACCTTCTCCGAAAGGTGGTCCCGCACTGACTTGTTCTTTCCTAGTGACAAAACTAGTCTCGACTTCTCCTAAGTTCGTCACCGCTCCCAAATCACTCAGTGAGCCTAGCAATGAATCTCGGGCCCAACCTTCCCTGTACATTAAAGTGAAACATGGAACTCTTGTAAAGTGCATGTTTAACACTTTGGACAAGGTTATGGCCTTGTCGGCAATCTTCATGAAATCGCTGACCTTAGCTCCACAAGAGCTTAGCAGAGAGGAACTTGTGGGGCCCTCTTCCTTATCCCTTGTTGTGGGAGGGTTAAACATTGCTCCTCTTAACATCCCACCACTGCAGGCTCATCCTCCTTCCCCCTACGATGATATAGAATGGGAAGTAGACGACCACTTGGTTGATCAGTGTGAGGAGGAGGCCTCTTCTTTATCTTTAGATTAGATGTGTGTGTGTGTTGTGATGTGTTCCCCTGTTATTGTGTTATGTGTACCTGGATGACCCTCGTCACCCCTATTGGTGCTTGGATACAAGTGTGGTTTTTGTGTCATAAACCTTCTTCTATTTGTATCATCATTCTTCCATGTTTGTGACTTGATTTTTGACAAATTGGGGATGATGCAAAGTGTTGGGGGCATTTAGGCTTCCCTTCCATGTTGACCCAATTTTTTAGTTTTACTTTGTCTTATCGTGCATTCTTCACATGGTCTGATATAGTAGGGGGTTGATGATAGTTCATTTTATATACTATTACTATACATACATATATATATATATATGAACAGTTCTGACCCTGAAATATCAGGCTACCCCTGTGCCCTTTGTTCATAATGTCTCCTATTTCCTTTTTCTTTTATCTTTCTCTCTTTTTTGCTTGAGTTGTCCCTCTCATGTGTGACAATGCCACTTCTTCAACACTTTGATTTTCAGAAAAAGCATTCATTGCCAACAAATCTTTTCTCGAGAATCTTCACAATCTTATTTTCAAGAATCTCATTCTCAACTTGAAACCCTAATGGAACGTGTTTCCTTCATCACGAGTTCGTAAAGAAAGAACTTGAGAACCTTCCTCCAAAGTGGGAACAACTTTGATCTTCCCCTTGCGTGGGGGCATATTCTTCCTTTCAAATTCCTTAATGAAGTGAACATATTTCAAAAGGATTCCTTGATGATGAATCAATTTGAGAAAGAGACATCTCTTTTGTACTTTTGAACAATGTGTTTGTTGAGTGGACCCCTTCTTCACGGCAGGGTTCTCGAGGGACCCCTTTGAAAGTTTTCTAATTTGTTGATGGTCTGCGCGACTGTCTGCCTACTTGCCTATGTGACCACTTTTTGACATGTTCTATCTATCGTGGGTAAACATGTCACTTTACAGGTGTGCTTGTGAAGCTACTTTTTTACTCTATGAAGTCTACTTTCCTTGGGTTTCCTCCATGTGAGAGATCTTGGGGGATACCGCCCTGCAGGTCTGCGAGCCCGTAGGGAACTTCCTTTGAAGCTTCCTCCATGTAAGAGATCTTGGGGGTGGCTCCCCTGCAGGTCTGTGGGTTTGTAGGGCACTTTTTCTTGGGTTTCCTTCATGTGAGAGATCTTGAAGGACACCTTCCTTCTAGGTCTGTTGGCTTGTGAGGCACTTTCCTGGCTTCTTCCATGTGAGCGATCTTGGGGAACGCTTCCTTGCAGGACTGCAGGCCTATAAGGTGCTTTTTTGGGTATCCTCCATGTGAGAGATCTTGGGGGACACCTTCCTTACAGGTCTGCGAGCCTACAAGGTACTTACTTCTTGGGGCTTCCTTCATGTGAGAGATCTTGGGGGTCACCTCCTTGCAGGTTTGTGGGCATCTAAGATGCTTTCATTCTTCAACTTCATAGTTTTGTAGGGCTATGAAGTCCTTTGCTTGTTCTACACTCTCGAGTTTTCCAGATCGCTGTTTGCTTCCTCGACAGTTCAGGTATACATTTCTAACTCTCCTACCTCTCTGATCTACTTTACTGAAGCACTCATCATTATTCATGCTCGCTAAAGTAGGGGGAAAATGTATAGGAGAAAATTTGCACCCCTTATGCAAATTCCCCTTTTGCCCTTCCTCACTTTAGAAAACCAAATTCGAAGGCTTTAAATTCCACATAAGCCTACTGCCTTCGCTCCACTTGGTGGTTGTTTTTTGTGTCAACAAAGGAATAACTGTCGGGGATGCCTGCGCGGTGCACAAACGTTTGTGTGGTGTGCTTACGTCCCTAGAAGATTCCTACATCTAGAGCCTACAGAGGCATTACACTTCCCATTGGAGGTTGGTTTGTAACGCCCCCTTCGACTAACCAACCCGAATAAGGTCATTTTATTTAGTCTCTACTTCAAATTCACTCTTTCTACATGTTTTCATCTCCTTGCATCTTCTAAGCATTCAATTCATCTCTTTACATCCTTTATCCCACTTTCCAAGCATTCTAGCATTTGCTTTCAGCCTTCAAACAACACTTTGCACTCCATAGCAGCAACAACAATACTTCGTCAACTCTATAGAGCAAGTGTGGAACCAACACCATTGCAGCAGAGGCTTGAGTCCTCTCAATTTCTCCTCCATTAGCTAATGAGCTCTTGGTGGAGGTGGTAAGCTTTCTACTCCTCTCCTCTACGATTTGGTTGAGTAGCACAACACTATTTTTGAAGTGCTTTTATGTTCTTTACTTCATTTATTTCTTTATCATATATTTCTCCATTATTGCTATCTTGGTTGTCCGTGGAGGTGGAAACACCTAAACAAGGGTTTGATTGAGGCAGGCCCCTATATAGCCACCCAATAATTTTCCTCTTTATTATGTGTAGGTGGACGTGCTACTTGGAGCTAGCTGGCGAACGAGTACCTCTGTAAGATTATTCTTGCCACCTTAACTCTTATGCATTTACTTTATCATATTCGCTCATATCTTGCCTACTTCATAGCTTTGTTTTGGCCCTTTGGAAGTAATTAGCTAGATTGTTAATCTATTTTCTAGTGTTCAACCTTGTCTTTTTAGTCCTCTTGTTGTACGCATGCCAAAGCACCTGAGAGATGCTAGTGTGTCGCGTTGTCATCCTGGAACCACACTTTCGTCCTCAGGAAGAGAGCTTCCTGAGGCACAGTGTTGAACCTGAAAACTGGCTCGCCTAGCCCTATTCTAAGTCTCAGGTTTGCAGAGTGATTGGAGGACCTTATAAATCCTCATCATTCTCGTCTCACATTTCCTAACACCCCTTTAAGCTGAGGTAAGTTAGGGTAGCCTTCTGCTCTTGGCTCTCTGTGACTTGGGGCCTTGAGCATGGTTGGTCCCCCTCTCTTACAATATCCAATGATGATGTATCATTGGATCCCTTATTAACTTTCTTAACTTTGGGTTACTTCTTGAAATTATTAGTTTTCTTATATTTTCATCATTTATCCTCATAATTCAAGGAGACTTAGATTTTCCCATGGATTTAGATCTCTTGTTTTGAATATTGTTCTTGCCTTTGTCTTTAGAACTTCTCTTGATACTAAAATAATCCTTTGTAGAATCTATAGCTTTCCACTTCATGTATTTTGATCGTCAATATCAACTTTGTAGAGTTATTATTGATTCCCATCACTAAGTTATTCTATTAATTTGACAACACATAGAATAAGGTAATGCATTAAATTTCTTTATCCATTTCAACATTCATTAAAGCTAACTAACTTATGATTATATTCAAGGCGATCAATTTTTTTTTCAGAATCATGCCCTCGTACATTTTAAGAGAATACAATTTCTTATGTAGAAAATTTTTGTTCACAAGAGTCTTTTTCTAATATAAAACCCATAACTTCTCTAATAGTTTCTTAGTAGTGTCTTCACCCAAGGTATTTGTGATAGCATTGAATCAAAAATGTAAATTTAAAAGGTGCTTCTTACCATCTTATCAAGTTTTGCAATCTTTTTTTAGAGTTTATTGTTTTACACTAGTCCATTAATCTTGATTAAAAAAAGAGGTCATCCATCTTAAAGTTCCAAAAATCAAATCTCTTTATATTGAACTTCTTAATCTCCATACTTAAAACACTTTCAATCTTCTAAAGGTTTGGTATTTTTTTCCTCTTCAATTTTGTAGAGGTCCTCTATTTCATCTACAATCTTATACAAGGTTCAATTTCTTGTTTTAATACATAAAATGTCATTTTCATCATATATGGTTATTTCTAAGCCTATTGTGAGGTTTTGTCCATTGAAAAAATTGTAAATCTTTCCTATAAAGTTTGAATATCTTACATTTTTTGGGTTTTGTATTTTCTCTTTTAAAAATCTCATTAAATTATGTTTATAAACAAACAAGCAAAAATCCATGTTTTTCTATTTGTGTTGATAATTTTTGTTTAAAAAAATTAAGAAATTTAATAATTTTTGTTCAAGATTACTATTGCCTAATTTCTCACAAAATTTGGATTTTCTTTATTTTTTAAAATCATTTTTGAATATTAAAAATTAAATGATTTTTTTAAAGCTTATTTATTTCTAGTATAATTAAAACTAAGTCATAAAATTATTCTTTATAAATTTATTTTTTAAATCAACCTAGAGTCCTACTTTAAATTTACTTCCTTTTAATTATGTGAGATAAAGAAGTTTTTGTTTTTTAAATCAACCTAGAGTCCTACTTTAAATTTAATTCCATTTAATTATGTGAGATAAAGATTAATAATAGACCTAAATTTTTGAAAGGTATATGAATATGAAATTTATTTTTATATGCAACTTCTAAATATCTTGTTATTGTCACATCATCATATTCATATCCGCTCATCTTGACAATATAATTCCCTAAACATTACTATATTAAAAAAAAAAAAAAAGATATGTTCTACAATAAAATAATTTAACTTAATATAAAACATATAATTATTTTTTATAATTTTCAAAAAACTAATTTAAAACTTTACATAAATTTAAATATATATTTTTATTTATATGAAATAAGATTTGATAATAAATCTAAAATTTTGAAAAAATATATGTATATTCTAGATATCTAATTTTTACCAATTAAACACAATATAATTCTCCACATATAACACTATTAAAAAAAATAAAAAATAGATATTTTCAAAAATATCTTCTACAATAAAATAAAATATTTCAACCTTAAAACTTTAGAACACATTAACAAAACAATTATCCATAGAACCTTCCACATCACGAGTCATAAGAAACCTTTTAAAAAACTAGAAAACAGAATGGCGGGGAAAGCTTAAATCACTGGAAGAATTTAAGAAAGCTAGTGCACAACTTTCAAGTACGATGTTACTGTTAGGTGACCCACTCTATCATTTGACTGCAATTTCTTATTCAAAGTTTTGGGCACCGCCCAAAATGCTCAAGAGAAGGCCGATTCAGACGAAAACCATTGACCATTCCTACATAATTTACTAGTCAAAAGCTCAGTGACTGTGTGAACGCCGGGTGATTTCAATTCCCGCCTGCCTTACAACAAACTTTGAATTTAATATGCCAAACGCGATCTTAACACGTTACCACTCCATCAATAAAACCTAATTCACCCAATTCAATCATTATCCCTCTAACTAAAATTAGGTGAAAATGGAAGACAGCTAAAATTAGGTGAAAATGGAAGACAGCTATGAAGTTGAATGGTTTTGAATGAATCCAATCAAATCTTGATAAATTCAAGATCTCGTATTACAAAGAATTGTGTTTTATTGAAGATTTCACACTATAAAGAATTGTGTTTGGGACGAATTAGAATACATATTCCTCAATCATATTATACAGAATTGTGTTCCAAATGAATTTGTGAGAATGAATACTCTTCAGTTCTTGATTCTCAGTCAAAAAAATTCGACCTTGTATTTTGATATCCAATGAAAAAGCAATCTTATAAATAATATGAAATTGTCCATACTGTGGAGGACAGTTGTGAAGGCATGATAAGCTTACACGGATCTGCTATTATTCATTAATGCGGATTGCATACTCAATGTTCAAACAGGATACGCGGTTTTGACTTTGTAATGTGAAGTTTAATTTCCAAGAAGACGACTTGGGTCTGCGCTGATTTGCATGACATTAGCCCTGCTAACTATGCTTGGCAATGTCGCTTTAGCATATTCGCGGGGCCTCTGGGGTTGTGTTGGTCGGCAAGAAACATACGACGGCGCTGTTTTACAGGAATATTAAATTAGTGGTCGGTTTAAATCTTGCGAATCTGTTGTGAAGGGCTTCACAATTTTTTAAAAAATTGCAGCTTTGTTTGGTTAAAATTTGTATATTTTACCAGTGTGTGCTAGAAAGGTCAAAATTTGGGCCATAGGAAGGTTGGAAAGCAAAGTGGATAAAAGCATAACGACAAGATCCAAGTATGAAAAGCTGAGGTAGATTATGTCTGTAGGAGTTGCTCATTTTTAACAGAAAGAAAATAACAGGACCAGAATAGAGAGTTAAGGACTGTGGAGGCGCCTGGAATATGGTGTCGTTTGCTCAAGTGATGCGGCCCGCTCTTATTCTCAGGAAATGGCTTCTGCCTCATAAACCAAAGCCAAAGCCATTGCCATCCCCATCCCAAACAGATGACCAGCAAGAAAATACTTGTGATAATCTACAAGGTATTGTTTTTTCCTCCTTTGTACCTTTTCTTTTGTGATTGTGCTGAGATTGTGGGTGGATAGATAGAGATTTTAATAATGCTCATGAAATCAGAATAGTTCATGAGATTTAAAGAAAAAAATTGTAACTAAAGAAACTAAACACTGCAGAAAAAAAGATTATATTAAGTTTTAGTTTAACTTTTTGTTATTTTTCAACTTCTGAGGATTCAGTTTCTCACTGGATTTTGATAGGTTGTTTTTAACATTTTCTTCTTCAAAATTTGATAGGTTGTTTCTAACGTTTTCTTCTTCAAAATTTGATAGATATAGATATCCATGTAATTAGTTTGAATGTCATTATATGCAGGAAATTTCTTATATAATGTCGTTCCATCTCTATCATGTTTGATGTGTAAAAGACATTCTCTCTTCTCACTTTCTTTTGAGATCTTCGACTTACATATTCTTACATATTCTCTCTTCTCACTTGAGATCTTTAACTTGCATATTTTAAGATCTTCAACCTACATTTACTCTCTTCACACCTTTTGAGATCTTCGACTTACATATTCTCTCTTCTCACTTCTTTTGAGATCTTCCACTTAAATATACTCTCTTCTCACCTTCTTTTGAGATCTTTGACTTACTCATCTTGTAATCTGGTTCTCAATTGAAAAATAAGTACATCTTCATTTTCCATTTAATGTTTATCTGTATAAATAAACAAATAGCAGGGACTGAGGGCTGAGAGCCTCTATTCGTTATTCACTATGTTCACAGGAGGCTCAACGCTTAAGCGTGGCCAATCGGAAACTCTGCGGACAGATTACACCCTGCCCCGTGAATACAGGTCAGCTTAATTTTACGGCCCCTCTTTCTTTCGGCTCCTTCTCTCATATCTCCTGATAAGCTGGCGACTTGCAGAGTGTTTGTTGGAACGTGGAACGTTGGCGGGATGAGCGCACCGGAGGATTTAGAGTTGGGGGAGTGGCTATGTACAAAGGAGTCATCTGACATATACGTGATAGGGTAAAAGAAAAAGTATTCCTTGATATTTAGTTCTGTCCCCTTGCTTGGGTTTCCGTGTTTGAAAAGCTAAGGTAATGTCCGCTCTGCAACAGATTCCAGGAAAGTGTTCCATTGAAGGCCGGGAAAGTGTTGGGGTCGGAAGACAGCCGGGCGGCAGATAAATGGGACGCCTTGATTGGGAAAGCTCTGAACGGAGCACCAAAACCACCATCATCACAGAATAGCGCTCTTCCGTCCCATTTGGGGAGGACTCACATTTCGCAGGCATTTGATTTACAATTCCAACCAGATAATTTGGGATTATTAGATTTGGAGTGGAGCAGCTGCAAGGACGACACAGCACAGCCAAACGTGCATCTCCTTCCCACAGACATAAACTCGGAAGGACCGGCCAATCAGGTTCAGGACAAGGGCAAGCGCAGCTCTGCTATAGGGCATTACAAACGAATTGTAAGCAAGCACATGGTGGGGCTTTACGTTACAATCTGGGTCCGCTCCCCTCTCGCGCCATTCGTTCGCGACATTAGAGTCTCCTGCGTTGGTTGCGGTATCATGGGCTACCTACGGAATAAGGTAATTAGCTGATGGGCTTTTTATGTGGGCTTTCAAATTTTAAAATGTCAGTTTTAAAATATCATTCTACAGTGGAAAAGTGATTTCTTGATGGAAAATTAAAACTGGTCGGTATTATACGTTTATATCAATAATACCTGTAGTTATTCCTTCAAACAGTGCAAATTCCTAGTTCATTATCCTAATAAAGGATTGGGATTTTTAATAATATTCACTGCTACAGGGGTCGATATCGATTAGCTTAAGCCTTCACCAGACAAGCTTCTGCTTCGTGTGCACACACTTGGCTTCGGGACACAAGGAAGGCGACGAAGCTCGCAGAAACTCCGACGTCGCAGAGATACTAAAGCGGACTAGTTTCCCCCGTAGTTCCAGCATTCCCTCGTCACGCACCATTATGGGACACGAGTAAGTACAGCTCTTTTTCTTGCATACTTTTTCGAAAACATATTTTATTGTGAGATGAGTGTTCTGGATCACTTAGGCTGAACTTAGGACGTTTTTATTTAGTGTTGGTGTGTTTTATCAATTGAGTTACTGGTTCTTCTTTGGTTAATCTATTGTTGATTCGGGTGTGACTTATTTGTAACAATGAGATTGAAATACTTTACATTGTTTTCAATAAAGAATTTTAGAGTTAAATTATGGTCTTTTAGAGTTAAATTATGGTCTCTTTTATATGATTTAGAGTTAAAAGTTAGAAGGGCATCATTCGTTTTGATATGGAGGTATATTCTGTTGTGTGTCAAATTATCATATTATTATCAGGATTCAACTGTGTAATTTTTGAATCGTCGGTTCATATTTCATGCACACAAACCCCTTTCATGATGAATGAATATTTCACTTCCCTCATTACATCTAATTGTGTTCACAAAAAATGAAACATTGAATATTTGTTCTGTTCAATTCTACAACATGAATGTTCTAATCCTTTTTTATTCCAACAAATTCAGAGATCTAGATTGAGCAAGCTTGTGAAGTCTCTAATATATGTTTTATTTTTGGATGTGAACAGTAGAATAATATGGTTTGGAGACTTGAATTATCGGATTGCACTGTGTGATGAAAAGGCAAGGCATCTTATTGAGAAAACAGATTGGACAACACTTCAGTTGAGCGATGAGGTAACAATCTCTTTTATCAACATTGTTTTGTTGGGCTAGATTTAAACAGCACACTCTAAGTTTTGATTTATTTAGATGGCTCATCCAAGATCAAGCTAATAAATGAACTAATGTGATTTCAGATGAATCCCCTGAACAAATCAAAACTTAAAATATACTGTTTTAACCATACCTTAATGAAAGACCCTTCTTTTGCGGCTTCTCCTTTCAGCTGAAAACGGAGCAAAATGAGGGACGGGTGTTTCAACAGTGGAAGGAGGGCCGTATAAATTTCGCCCCAACTTACAAGTACGCTCCCAATTCTGATCATTACTGTGGAACCCAGAACAAGGCAGGGGGAAAGCGTCGTGTTCCAGCTTGGTAACTAAACTTATTAAAAGATGAAATTTAGCACCTGCCTGCAAGAATCTATCGAATATATAAATGAAATTTGTAGTTTTTATATACAGGTGCGACCGGATCCTTTGGTATGGAAATGGATTAGAGCAAATATCATATGAGCGAGCAGAGTACAAACTTTCAGATCACAGGCCCGTTTCTGCCATATTTACTTCAACTGTCGACGTGCTGTGCAAGCGAAAAGTGGAAAAGAGCGTGAGCCTCTCCATTAAACTAATGGAGGCCCAAAGCTTGCTTTCTCCAGATATTGTAAAGCTTCCCGCCCTATTCACACAGAGGTGAGCAATTTTGCCAACCCTTCAGCTTTCAGTATATAAAATATCTGTTCAAAGCATTAAAATAACAACTTGGCTTTATTCTGATATGCAGTTGTCAGGATGACATTGGTGCAGCTGTGAAAGCTGAGGTTATGAAGGACCTCATTCCAATATTCAATGAAATGGAGACTGAATAGTTGCTCACCCACAAACACAATGGGTATGGGAAAAATTGAAATTAGAAATTGTTTTTTCTTTAGTCAAGAATTCAGATCATATTTCATGATTCATCATCAATAAGAAAAGAAAAAGTTATTTCTTTCTTCGAAATTTTAAATCACTTTTCTATGATTATCATCAGAATCACCCATTTTTTAACTCTATTTTGATAAATCTTTGGAATTGCAGGCAAGGTTATAAACAAGTGAGGTAACCCAGTGGCACTGTGGTTGATTCAGCCTCACCTTTGGAAACCCACGAAACGTGGAAATTTCGACGAAGATAAGGTTGGTGCGCACAAATCATTACCTGAGTTGGTCTGTTTGAATGGTAGGTAGGTAGCGTCATCATATTCTCAGGCCGACCTTTTTCTCTATTTTTTTAATTGAAAGCTAGGTTTTGATTATGTTATATATTAAACTATTTTTTAAAATTTTGATTAGGTTAGGTTTGATCTGTAAATGATTTTGTCAGATTAGGTTCTTTATTGGCAATAATTTAATAAAAAAGATGACTTTTGATTTAGGCCTATATTCTTTTATAATATTATAATATATTATATTGAGTAAAAATATATATATTATTATATATTACATAAAATAAAAATATCAAATATATAATATTCTTTTTATTATAAAAATTGGCCTCAACTAATTTAATTTTTGTTTAAATCAATGACAGATCCACATGCAGCTATTAGAAAGGGAAAGGAGCACAAATCTCATGGAAGGAAGAAATAGTCCCAATAGAAATGGGAGAAAAATATTCATTACAAAATAAAAGCACCATTTTTGTTTTTGGATTATGAAAGGTGCAAAAAGGAAAAAAGCTATTATCATCCGAGTGAATGTAACAAAGTTTTATTACTCTCTCTTAATCCAAGCAATAATTTTAAAATTCAAAGTTAATTCTCAACAACAATAATCCATTGATTTTTAACTCTCAAATGTAAAAGCACCATTTTTGTTTTTAGAATATGAATGGTGCGAAAAGGAAAAGAGCTATTATCATCCAAGTGAATGCAACAATGCTTTATTACTCTTTCTTAATCCAAGTAATAATTTTAAAATTTAAAGTTCATTTTTGACAACCATAATCCATTTGTTTTAAATGTCAAATGTATGATTTAAAAATCAGATATTTTTCTTTTTTCTTTAAGAGTAAGAGAAGGTATATGTGTATAAAGCATGAAGAGGACTTAGTTGAAAATACAAGTGAAAAATATAGTAATAATATAAGAAATTTGTCTTAAAAAAAATCTATAAATTGTGAAGTTGAATAGTTCATAATGAGTTCAGCAAGGATCAAGTCTTGCTAAGTGCAAGGTCCCTTCTTGATACCAATGATTAATTTAAGTTTGATCCATAAATGGTTGATATATTAGATCTCCTTCTCATAATAACTTAACTAAAAAAGGCTTTTGGAATAAGTGTATATACTCTCATCATGTTATAATCTATGTTGATATCTATATGTAATGTCGTAAAATTGCACCCCTTGCAATTTTACATACATTCTTGTATCCACTTTAGTGTTCACTCCCTTAGCATTTGTGTAGGCTCATTTTAGCCCCTGCATCATCCTTTTTCCCTCTCAAGATACTCAGCACCCCTTTTCAATAGCTACCTTCATGTGTAAACTTTGTGTCAAACCTTGTGCTTCTCTTGTTCCCGTCGTTTTGTAGCGTGATGTGTTTGGACACTAGTGCAATGCACAAACATTCGCATGTCGTGCTAGCCTCCTGTGACATTTTGACGTTCAAACAACTGCTTTTGAGCATATTTTCCACTTGTCAGCAAGTTTCATCAGTGGTAACAAATCAGGATGCCTTGTAATGGCTTAAGAAGCTTCTTTCCCTCCTCTTCTCCCTTTAAATGTTATCTTTCCAATTCATTTGTGCTTCTAGCTTCTATCTAGCTTCTTGGCTTCTCTCCTTTCCCTCTTTACTCTCTTGCTTGCACAAATCTCTCACTTGTTATAGCAGCTTCAAGCACTCCCAAGCTCTTATAGTACTCTTTGTAGCTCTCTTATCTCTCATAGCCCTCTCTTTCATCGTTGCTCTTTTTGGCTTCCTTAAGCCTTGCAACTGATGTCTCTCTTACCTTGTGCTTGTAAGAATCTTGGGATTTATCACGTCCTTGTGATATGGGTTCTCCTCCTTGAGTAGGGATTTCTTTTATCACACTTACATTCATTTCATTCCTATTATCTCTATCTATTTGGTTGTCCATGGAGGTGGGAACACCAAAATGGGGATTTGATTGAGGCAAACCCCTATATAGCCCCAACATTTTCTCCAGATTTTATGCATGTAGGTATTGAAGAGATTCATTTGTTGGAGGCTCTATTACTTGGGTTTTTGTGAGCTTCTTCTGTCTCTCATCCTCTTTAACTATATCATTTACTTTACTTCATTTTAGTTCTATTATATTTTGTTACCTTCCTACATCCTATGAGTTCTTAGCAATCTAATTATTAGTAGTCACTTTGTTGTTTTTGCGATAAACTTGGTTTATGGTTCATACAAGACACCAACACGCCGCATTGTCATCCCTATTCTACATTGGCGTCCTTTGGTCGAGAGCTCGCTAGTTTGTCCAGTAAACTACTATTACCTACTCTTTCTGATTCTAGAACACTCATTGTGTCCCTTGAGGTAGTTTAGGGTAGTTCGCCCCTTGGGAATCTCATGAGAATAAAGAGACTCATGAGTAGAAAATCCCCCTTCTCTACATTTTGGTGAACCTAATGTGAACCACAATATTTTTCAAAAAATTAGGAATTTATTTACCCCAACTTGTTGGGGTCATAACTTTTGACTCAGTGCTCGGAATTCAAAACCATTTACATCATTAGAAATGTCTCCAAGAAGACTAATTCAATCCCTAAAATATAGTGCCTTCAGTAGCCGAATTTTAGGGATCGACGCAAGTTACGACCCCAAATTCTGCTCTGAAGACCTCTGAAAATGCAAATTACTAGAACCTAGAAAATACCAACAAATTGAAAAATCAAGATTTTCAGTTTTTCTCAGTTTTATCACCCTTGGATTGCTCTGGTCTTTCTTCCTTCTATCTCTTTCCAACTTTGTTAAGAAGCTTCAAGAAGTTCTCTTACAAGCGTGTGAAAGTGAGTTCTTGTCCCCTTTCTTATTATTCTTTGTTGATCCCTCTCCTGAGATTCCTTCTAAGGATATTTTGGTGCAATAGGATGAAATCATTGATACCTTTCTTAATCTTACTCTACCTTCTTTTCATTCCAATACACTCTCTTCTAGAGATGATGCATTAGCAAATGATGATTCTATAAATATAATCTATGTATTTGCTACCCCTCAAAGGCCTAAGAGATCGGTCATTTATCTAACTCCATCTAGTCCTTCTCCTACAAGTATTTGTTCTATTGACGGTGTCCCATTTGATAGCGATTCTCTTGATCTTTCTATGGCTCCATCTTACAAAGTGTTATCCCATACTTATAAGAATAGAATGAATAAACAACCAAGCCTTCTTCAAGTTCCTAAACCTATAACTAAAGCACCTAGTGATTACAATCTTGTCAAGCAACTTTGAGTTACTCCAACTAAGATCTCACTGTGGGACTTGCTTCAGTTTGCTCTAGTTTACCAAGGTATGCTTTAGGAAGCCTTGTAAAAGATCCTTTTGTCTGCCTCTACTAAGATGATGGATGTTAATGCATTGATGGCTCATATTCATGCGGATTTTTTGAATATCATGTTCTATCCACATGAACTCCCGCCTTAAGAAGTACAAAAGCAAGCGAACCCACTAATGATCATAGTTAACATTAATAATATTGACATTAGGCGTACTCTCATTGATGCCCGTTCAGCGCTCAATGTATGTAGCATTGATCTATTGCCTAAGGTTAATATTGATTCATCTTCTCTTAATGCTTCTTTTATTTTCATTCGTGGGTTCAATAATTTCAATCAACAAGCCCTAGGTGCCATAGTCTTTCCTTTGAGGTTGGGACTGTTGGAAATAGGATGCCATTTAATTGCAAATCCTAAACATTAATTATTTCATGTATCTCCTAGATTCTTGGAATGTGTTCAACAACATTAAGATTAGGATGAGATTAATTATTTGGATGAAATAAATCATGAAATTGACATTTGTATTTATTCCTAAATAATAGGAGCATGTGGGTGCACACATGGTAAGGTGAAACTCACCTCATGTCCAATTAACTATACGAAGTAACAGTTAACACTTCTGAATGCATGTAAAGATCCTAGGAGTTAGGATTTGATGTTTGCATGCTTGAAGTTCAATTTAGTTCAGTTCAGATCAGTTTAGTTCAGTTCAGTTCAGTTCAGTTCAGTTCAGAATCAGTTTAGTTCAATTCATTTCAGTTCAGTTATGGTTCAGTTATCTTCAGTTGCATGCAAGTGCATGTTGCATGCATGTTGGTTATTTTGAGTTGCATGTAGTTAGCTTCAGTTAACTTGGAATGCATGGCTAATAATATTGAGTTGTATGACAGATAACAGGGACTACCTCCAGTTAACAGGGGATGACCATTCTTACATGAATGGTGTTGAGTAAATGTTTCAGTTAACTATAAAGCACTTGAAGCCAACTTGGGCACCCAAGATGCTTTATTGAATTTACCTCTCATGCATGATAAGATATTTCTGAAGGCTCAGTTAAGTAGCTTTACTTAAGGGCGCCAACTTTGAGGAAGAGCTTTGGAAATATCACCGAAGTGAAGGAGAAGTTGTAGCTTCAGTTTGGGACACCCAAATGCATGAAGCACATGTTGTAAGATTTAGTATTCACTGAATAACTCAACTTGAAGGAATATGGCGTACCTTTTCAAGGGCTTGAGCTTATGCATTGTAATTATCACCATTTGGAGATTACAAGGTTGCATATTGACTCTATATCTCATTCAAGTTGAATAGAGTTTTCATAATTGTTATTGCAGGTGTGAAGAAGATTGGTAAAGATAGAAGAAGCATTCTCAAGCAAGAATTGGAGCTATTGTAATTGAGAGATTGAATAATAGAATAATTCTTGGTGGAGTTTTTCCCGAAAGTGTTTCTCCACGGTATATCTTGTGTGATCTTTCTAATATCATGTCTAGTTCTTCTATCAAATTCTCTCTCCATTCTACAATAGTAAAATGGATTAATCAAGGTAATCACCCACAAAGAATGTATGTAACAAAGAAAAGACTTACTTAGATCAGCAACATTAAAGTTTTACAGAGTATTAAGCTAAGAAAACACCTCATTTTTCAACATTTGGTATCAGAGCTGAGGTTGGGTAGAGTATTGGGACACCTTTCTCTTAAAAGATTGGAGGTTTTTAAGATTTGTGGGAGCTCTTATTATTTTTGTTATTTGCTGATTTTGGAATTAAGTTTTGTTACAATGAATTCAAGGTTAGAGATTGAAAGGTTCAATGGTTCTAACTATGAAATGTGGAAATTAAAAATGGAAGATCTTCTTGAAGAAAGAGATCAATGGTTAGTGGTTAATAATGAGACAAAGACAACTACAACTATTTCAGATGAAGATTGGGCTAAGTTAGATAAGAAGGCAAGAGGAACAATAAGGTTATGTTTTGCTGATGATGTTCTTTTGAATGTTTCAATGGAAACTAGTGCATCTAAATTATGGAAAAGAATAGGGGATATTTATCAAACTAAGAGTCTCACCAATAAGTTGTATCTGAAAAGGAAATTATATTCATTGAAAATGAAATATGGTGATTCAGTAGCACAACATTTAAATGCTTTCAATTTAATTCTCAGTCAGTTAGCATCTGTAGATGTAAAGCTTGAGGATGAGGATAAGTGCATTTTATTGCTTTGTTCTTTACCAAATTCTTGGGAAAATCTAATTGTTGCAATTAGTGGAAATGGTGCAGATCCAAAGATGGACAACATTATTCCTACTCTCCTATTAGAGGAGATGAGGAGGAATTCTAAGGAGGAAATCCAAGATGCCTTGTTTGTAAAAGGTAGGCCTAAGAAAAAGGAGCCTAAGGGAAACAAGGGAAGGGTAAG
>VDFB02000017.1:419216564-419325597 GCA_007258455.2 Sequoia sempervirens
GCTCTTGAAACATATTCTTATTGCTTTACCCCTAGTTAAACCAATGGATATGTCTAATCTTGCGTGACATAAATCTTGATACTTTTGATCCTATAATTATATACATGGAAAATGGATATAGATAGATGTGGTGCATTCAAACATAAGTTTCAAGATATTTTAGATAAAAAGGGGGATATTCACATGAACCAAAATTCTATTTTCTTGAGCCTTTTATTTCCCACTTGGGTTGCCCACTTATCTTTATTTTCTATAATTTACCATTTGCCTCTTGTTTCTTTATGTTTTTATCATCTTGTTTACTTATGTTAACTCTTTACTTCCTATACTATGCTTATATCTATGCCCATTCCTTATTTTGGTTGTTGTTTGTTACTTATTGATCTTCTATTACTACATCATGCTTCTTGGAGCTTACATTTTGATATCTTATTTTTAGAGTTTCTTATTGAACCTACATTTCCTTATTACACTCATAAAGCTTTCTTTTTTATCCTACATTTCTATATCATACTTTTAGAGTTACTTATTGAGCTTGCATTGTTATAGTATGCCTCTAGAGCATACCCTTTATGTCTTTTGCACTCTTCTTGTCACATCATGATAATTTATCCTTATATTTGGGATATCATGCCTTTTGACTTACATATCAAGATTAAATCATGTGCTTTATCCTTACATTAGGGGCATCATGTCTTTCCATTCCTTATATTTAGCACCTTCATGATTACATTCTTACATTGGGGACGTCATGCCTTCCTACACACATTACCTATTTCTTACCTATATTTGTTGGGTAATTGTTATTTTACCTACACTACTATCATAGGTGTTACAAAGATTCATGTAATGATCAAAAGAGAAATATCACATGACATTCCTTGTGCTTCATATGTTGTTTCATCCCATGGATTCTATGCCAAACACATGCCATTATCATTTTATAAACATGTAAAAAATTCTAACTGGAATCATTTCTTAATTCTCTTATTTCCCAAACAATTGGTAGGTTCCTAATTTTTTACTTGATCTATAGTTGTGACATATAAGTTACTCATTGTACACTTTTTTTTAACATTATATGATGGTCTTGATTTGAGAATTGGATAAGGATCAAATCATGAAGACAAGCTTGGATATGTTCCAAATTAGTCATTCTACATCAAATACATGATTGTAGAAACCTATTACTCTATGATAATCAATCATTTTAGACCTATACTATAATTTTGTATGAGTTATAAGTTGACATGGGTGAAGAAAATTCAGATAAAATATTGGCATAGGAAGAACTCAACAACATTATCAAGTTACACAAGTAGAAGAAGATAAAAGAAATTATATTACTATTGTACATGATCATGCATCACTTCAACATATATTGTGTGTGTTATGGGGCCAAAAAAATATGCAAAATGTATAAATGGATGTGTTACTTCTAGGGGAGGCCTCCATTTGATCCTCAAGCCTCTCGATTCTTGTAGGCTATGCTATTTTCACATAATCTATTAAGGGCCCTAAGGTAATTTTTAATCAAGATATTATAGATTAGTTCTCAAGTTTGTGACAAGTGGGAATGTTTTTCTTGACATATAGGTGGATGTGGAGTCCCTCCACATTAACCTCTCTTAATTTTGTTCAAATCAACATTGTTTGACCATGTTAAGAATTAATGCATTCTTTCAAAAAAAGTGTCATTTGAGAGTAGTTAAAATATGGAAACAATCATATTTTACATTTCATGCTTTGTGGTGCCAAACTGACCACACCAACACATTTGGATGGGTGGGTGAAGGGTAATTATTGGCCTATTGTGAATGGTAACAAGCATATTTTTTGTTTTGTGTGTCATGGGACAAAACTGGCTACACCAAAATGTCTAAATGGGTGGATGAATGCTATTATAATCCTTTGTTCATTCCCGAGTCTTCTACTCCTTCCAAGCTATGATATTCTGACATAATTTCTTAAGAACCATGATAATTTTTTTTCCAAACTACGATAGAGTAGTTCTCAAAGTTTTTGGCATCTACAAATGTTCCTATTGTAACATTGGAACACACCCTTTGGAGGATTAGTGTAGTAATTCTCCTTCCAACTAACACAATGGAAACACTCCTAGGTTTTGGGTGACCTAAAAGTTGGAGTGAATATCTAGAGAAAGTTGGTTCCCTACTATACCATATAAATTTAACCTATTCTACTATTTTTCCAAGGAAAAAGGATAGAAATTGGGCCCCAAACTAAACTTAAAACATAAAAAGAGGGGACACACCAAAAATTATACTAACTTGCACTTGCTTTGGCATACAAAATGTGACTAAAGAACCAACCATCATACATAACTCATACTTGACATATTTGCATAAGTGTTTCATAACAAGGTTTGAAAATTCATAACAACATTCAAGAGGATGGTTTCTCATAGCTAAAACTTACATAAATTTGATTAACACAAGCTATGACCTATAAAATATATGTGTTACTACATAAAGTCAAAGAGAATGAGACAAAAAATAAAGGATAAAAAGGTTTTATCACAAGAAAAGATCAATCAATCATAATATCACACAAAATACAACTTATAAGAAGGGAAAAATGTATTTCTTTATTGATCAAAAAATCAGTTTTACAATGCTTTCTCTCAGAAAAAATGACTTCACAAAGTTTTATAGATTCTAATAATATCTTACAATGAAGTCCCCCTTTAAAAATATTTGTCTCTCTACCTTTACTAGGCATTCACTTTTCCATATCAACTAGAAGAGAGAATATAGGACATGATGCAATGAATAATGATGTTTTCCTTGATTATTTAACCAAATTCCTTGGGCTCTTGGGAACCAACCTCCTTGTTTGACTCCTTAGGATTCTCAAGCTAGGCATTGAGGGGTTTAACTCTTGAATTTTCAAGCCTTATCTCCTTGGATGCTCTTAGAAGGGCTCCTCTTAGCAACCTCCATCTCCTAGATGTTCGCCAGATGCTAGAAACTACTACTACATGTGTCTACACTACCCCAAATTGACCTTTATTGCCTTGATACCACCACTAGAATACATATAGTGCATATTTTAATGATTTTGAAGAGAAATAAATATATTTTAGGGATTGGATAATTCTCTTGAATATTTTGAATCTTCCTAGAATCTTTCAAAGTGACTACACTCTCAAACTTTGTCTTAGACCTGTATAAGGTCTACTCCTAGAAAAGACTAGTTCATGCTATTTTGTAGACTGTCTTGTTCACTATTTTTATACACATTATTATTAAGCATAAGTTGAAAATGTTATCTAAGGATAGTTATCTATGACTATTATTCTCTTTTTCCATCCATTTACTAATAGTATTTTTGATGTCACATGTTTATAGATTGTCATTCAATCTCTAACATGCTCCTTTAGACTGTTCTTTTCTTGTTCATTTCATGACTATATCTTGTTAGGTTTCCTATATTGTCATGCAAGGTCACTTAGAGACATAGAGATCATTGTCATTATTCTTTCTAAATAGATATCTATATCATACTAAATTCCCATAATAGGTCTTCCAACCTCATATTCTACTTGCTATCATCTCAAGTCGGTGTAAGGTCTACAACTTTCATGCCTCTACTTGTAATTCCTCATGGAACTCTACCCCTAGGATTGTGTCTCATGATTTCATACATCATTCCATTTTTTCATGATATTATGTTGACTATCATTACTACTATCTTGGCATTATCATATAGATAGATTGTGACTCCCTTTTATATCTCCATATGGGAACTTCTTATTCACCATAAAATGTATAAAAAATTCATAACAGAATACCACTATCATGTTCTCTTTGTCATGACTATGCTTTCATATGCTTAACGATGACTATCTTGATTAGAAGCATGGAGATAAAAAATTTCCACTAACCTTTGCTATGAAATCCTTGTCACCATCACCGAGTTCCTAAAGAAAATCATTGAATCCTCTTTAATAGTAAACATCATTTTCAATCCTTGAAACACTGTCATTTTAGACTCTTGACTATGTTCTTGATGGAGTTCAATTGACTAAAAATGCCTTCATGAATTGCCTTAGTGGGATTTCTATGACTGGTTTGGAACACAATCCTATGCTTTGAAAATGTTGTCATCAAATTCCTTGTAGCATTGTCATTGACTATCACACCCTTTATATTTTTTGTTGATTGTCCTCTAAGGGACTGTCACTTGTATTTCTCTTTTCTAGGTGAACCACCTCTTCATCAAGCTTCCAAAGCTTCCCTTGGCTCTTGAATAATTTTTAAGGTTAACTTAGCAACACAATAATGTTATCCTTTATCATGATGATTGTCCTCTGCTTTCTCTCCTTTTCTCTTTCAAATACCCTTGAAGATCCTCTCTCTTTGTCAAATTCCATGTACAATTTGAAGGCTCTTTCTATAAGAGTTGAAGATCAGCTTAATACCCAAGACCACCTGCAAAAATAATGAAAACCTTCTACAAGAGGATATGTAAAAATATGAGCTTGCTTGATATTAAGGCCTATCAAAATGATGAGGTATGAAGTATGATACAAATGAGTACAATGACCTTCCTCATATAGGAAAGGTTGAGATGTAGGATTGAACATGATGTTGACATGTGTCATAATCCTATGACATGTGATAACTAACTACCTACCTACCTAGGATAATGTGAAGTCTAGATAAAACTTCTAGAAGGAATCTTATATCCTAAGCAAACATGTGAATAAGGGTCATGACTCCATTATAACCTATCACCTAGTAAATGATACGTAGGAACATAATTAAATGCCTAAGTAAACTTATGTAAGTGTAATTAAATAATTACACTAACACTTTCCCAATATTAGAGGTCACAACCATTGATTATTTTATAGATGAAATTTTCTCATGTGGAGTAGTTTCAACATTTTGAACTAGTGAATGTGCAATGTTTTTAATTAAAAAAGTAGGGAAAGGGGCCTAATCTTGAGAGTTCAAAATAGAAACAAAAAAACAAAAGACTACCTCAAAGGTTCCAACCAACACCTATAGCCTAGGGAGGCATGCGGGACAAACTAAAAGATCTTAAAAAATTTATACATATTCTCATAGGTAAGATAAAACCAAGCACACAAGCCAAAGATATCTAAAAACAAATAGAAAAAGAAACAATGAGTAGCTAAAACAACCATCACTCCTTAGGACCATTTATGAGGTCCCAAATCTCCTTCAACATGTCAAGGGAGTCCATCCATTTGATCTTTCACTTGTTTTTACTATCTTTAGCCTGAACACTGACCTCTTGGTTCTTACCTTACTTCTTCCTTTGTTTTTATCTTGGATTGACCTAAAATGGTTCCAAAAATAGCTCTCTACTTCATACCATTCGTAATGGAAATAATACTGCCAAGAGCATTTTCCATTACCATAAGCTTGTCCCTAATATTATCAGGATCAACCTTTGATTCAATAATAGAGAAGTGGCCATGCAGGTCATTAATCTACTCTTTAAGCTCTTCCAGAAACTCCACAACAATCTCTTCCTCTTGCCAAATTTCCAACCTATTGTTTGCTTTGTTAACATTTTCTATATCATGTCCAGTCTCTAGCTCATTCGCTTCTTCCACATTTGCCTCTTCAAAATTAACCCCCTTATTAATGTTATTTTCATCTTCTTCCTCATTATCCTTATCCTCCTCCTCTTTGTCATGCACACTATTTTCCAAAATTCCCTCCTCAATGTTAGGAGAAAAACCTCATTTGAAGGATCCTTCTCATCCTCCTTGAAGACTAATTATTTACCTTTTTGTTCATTTCCTTTGTTCTAATACCCAACACTAGCCAAATGAGCAGAAGTACAGCCTCCCGAATAAATAAGACCGAAACACTATCCACTCTTATCATTCTTATGACCAAGGTTGAACTTAACAATTTCAATTGATGATTGTCATTCCTTGTTTAGAAACAAGGAATGATGATGATGTACAATGTTGGTTCCATTGATGATCATCATTCCTTGTTTTAAAAACTAGAGATTTCTCCCCATCTGCCATAGGTTATCCTTCGATCTTCCTATGGAATATCACTATCCTTTGAATTTATGACAATCCTTAGGTTTTATATGTTGATTCATGTGTATTATGTTTTCATTGCATCATGTGGACAATGTATGCCAAATCCTTTTGACTATTACCTACCACCTTGTTATCACTTAGAAATGCACCCTTGATAAATTACAAAACTCAACCTACTAGTGAAACATGGGAAATTTTTCAAGTTGTGGGTCACCTATGATGGAAAAGAACCTCCAAATAAGGCTAATTCCTCTGGTTTTATCACCTAAACTAAACTACTTCCTAATGTTGCTGGGAAAAAGTGAGAGAAAAGCATAAAATGAACTTGGAAGATTAGGAAGGTGAGGCACCAAAATGATTGTGACTTGTACTATTGTTTTGACACATAATTTCTTAGTTATCCAACTAGTATTTACACAACTCAAAGGTTTAACATGTTCATGCATAAGTATTTCATAAGAAAGTTGACATGTTTATAATTTTACAAGGAAAACTAGGTGTATTTTCACAAATAAAGAGTGTAACCTGAGTAACATAACTTATGACCTGTATAAGACATATTTTTTCTTAAAGGTGCTGGAATGAGACAACATATTGGAGAATTTGCACATAAAAACTACATAAATATGCATCAATCATTCAGATACACATAATGAAACAACTATTGAGAAGGAAAAATCACTAAATTTTATCAAAAAAGTGTTATTACAGCTATATGCAAGTCTAAAAACTGTATCTTCTTGCTTGAAAATATGGTATAAAAGTTCTCTAAGTTGCTGTGACTAAAAAAAACAGTTATAATGCTATGTTTTTTGCTTTCAGAGCTAAAAAACTATAAAGAACTAACTGAAAAAGGTAGCCTAGATGGGTCTTATATCTCATCCCAAGCATAGGGGAGCATATGGGGACTAAATTTGACTAAGTTACAAGGCTTAAAAACAGGCCAACCTCCTTTGCACGCCCAAGAAGTTCTTGTTTGACCTGGTCTCTTCAAAGTTGTTTGTTTGACCCCTTCAAGCTCCTTGAAATGTGCTCCAGCTAGTGATGATACCCCTAGATCCTTGTAAAGTTTTTGAACTACTCCTAAGTGTTTGCAAACTACCCTTGAAGAGCTCTACTTGTTGTCCTTTTCATCCTCTTTGCCTTAACTGCTCCATAATTCCCTCCTAGATGCTTGTATGATTTCTTTGCAATCCATAAAGATCACCAAACTACCCAACCTCCCTTCATGAATGTCTAAAATGCCCTTTGCATGATGATAGGACATGTGAGAGGGTTTTAAGATGGTTAGAAGCTCTTGAGGACGTAGGAGATATTTTAGGATAGAATTTGGCATGTGTCATTTCTTTATGACACCCTTCATGCACATCTTCAACAACACTTCATTGCTTTCCTGTAGACTTGAAGTTATAATTACTATTTCTGGTTTGTCACATACTCATGAATATCTCTATCACTATCATTGTTATTGTGCATTACACTATCCTTGAAAGTCATAAACTCTGCTTTGTCAACTCTTGATAAGATTGTCATGGTCTCTTTAAACTATCTCTTAAATCCATGACTATATCAACCAACCTCTGCATTATAGGCTTCAAATTCCTTATAAGAAAATCCATGGTCTCTTTAGAATCATTATGTAGGAAAAGATAGCCATCCAGTCTATAAAGATGACAGTCAACTCCTTTCTTGAC
This sequence comes from Sequoia sempervirens, assembly GCA_007258455.2. Lineage (NCBI taxonomy): Eukaryota > Viridiplantae > Streptophyta > Pinopsida > Cupressales > Cupressaceae > Sequoia > Sequoia sempervirens. Next base: position 419,224,317 of record VDFB02000017.1, read on the forward strand.
GGTGGTTTCTATGAAATCAACGACTGTTTTGACATTCTCGTGTTGACTGCCACTTATGATGGTTGCCCTCTATGCATGTTATGGATGTCCATATATGGACTGAATTCCTTCTATGCCTTCATGAAGTCATTTATTCTTGACTTGTGATGACTGCCCTCAAGATCATCCTTTGTCTTTTCTCATGACTATCATGTGTTATCGTTCACATAAGATTGTCTCTAGCTTTCAAAATTCTCTATTGACTATCATACTACATTCAATCTCTTGAATTTAGGATTTATTGTCTTGTTTAGCTTGGATTTTGTGATGATTTTTGGTTTACCAATGTCTACCCTTCTACATATGTGATTGTCATATTTCACATCACAACCTACAGCACTCTAAACTGTCTTGAGGACTGCCCCTTACACATAGGATTTTGCTTAAACCTTCCCTGCTCTTAACCATGTCCCTTTTAACTGTGACCCCCATCATTTTCACTTGAATGGCTTTGAGTTTACTACCCTTAGCCTACACCATTTTCCTTGGAGTGCATTACCTTAAATCATACAAAAGTTCTGTGTGACTGTGAGAGAGTTGTCCAATTGAATAAAAAGTCTCTCGATAAATAAGAACCATTATCCATTGGGAATGAACTCTTAGTGGAGATGTCTGAATATTGATATAATGATAAGGGATATTGGAGTTTTGAATCACTATCCACTCTATTGTCTTTAGCACACTTTTAAATTGTCAAGCTTACTTTCTTTTCCCTAACTATCCTCAAGTCTTCTTTGTTCCCACCATCATATGTTTATCCCGATGAAAATGAAGCAAAGCAATCATCTCCTTCTCTGTTGGCTGGAAGAATGCATGCTTAATGTTTTGATACATGACATTAGCTCTCTCTTATGCTCTCTATAACACCATACACCTATAGAATGTTATTCCTTTATGCTGGTGCTTAATCACTCCTTGGGTGTTGCAAATGATTGAGCACTCATTGTTATGAGAAAGTTCACCGTAATCTAATTTCTACTGTCCCATTCATAGTTGTCTCCTCATCACAAAATAAATTGTGGGCTAATATGTTCTTATGTCTTTTCTCATTGTGGACTATACTTTTGACAATATTTCCACTATCATACACAAACCATTGTCTATTTAGGTGATTTGATCATAACTTGTCTTAGTTGATGCGACTGTCCATCTTCGTTAAATTTCCCTTGCTTTTGTACATCTCTCCTTTATGACTGTCCTTTCACGGTCATATACCCTGAAAACACTATCATTGACTGTCTTTTCACAGTCATATAACCTAAAAACACGATTATTGACTATCTTGTGAATTACCATATCTTGATTGTCATATATTTTTACACAATCCATGAAAAGCTCCATGTCAGTATCATACTCACATGACTGAAATCCGCAGCTTCACTGTCATAGGTAAGCTTCTCATTGTTTATATGTATTTGAAGTTGAACTGTATTTGATAAGACTTCTTTGAATGATATTTACATAGATGGGTAGAAGACCTATGAATGTCAACTTTTCTTCTTTATTTATGTCATTTCTTATAACTGTTCCAGAACTTTGTGTTGGCTATTATCTCTCATAAACTATGAAGAATTGTCCTACCTTTTTTTGATGACAAAGGATTTCATCATGGCGTTATTTCCACTGTTCTTGGTCTATGGTCTATCAACCTTATAACCCTTATGTGCTATGTTTTATTTTCACTTGACCTCAAACTCTATTCCTTCTAGCACTATCAATATTATTACGCCATCCCTTGTGGTCATGACTGCCCTTCTATATCTGACATACACTTTGTTCATCTTGAACTATAATACACTCTATAATATTATTTTCTCTGTCACACTGTACCCTGCCACCTTTTGATTCTCGACTATGTAGAGTTGTCTTTTAAACCTGTCCAACTATTCTATTTACATGTTACAAGCTCTATCACTGGAAATTGGATGCCTTTGCTGTTATTCCTTATAGTATTTCCTGTCTTTGTCAATGTGATTGTCCTCTATGATAATTCCATGAATCTTGCATACTTGATCCATAGAATGATCCTTCATTTGATATCAATAGGAATTTAGTATCGAGGTATTATTTTCTATGCCAAGGATAAATGATGGCTCTTTCAAACTCTTTCAATGTGCCATAAACCTATATTTATTTCCTACAATGTGGTGTTCCAAAGAAGTTGTGTGCTCTTTCATGCAACAACTAGAGAAAGACCTCTTCAATGCCATTATTAACCCTAAAAATTTAAATGAAAATTTGAACTTTGACAAAGCATTCCTTCTAAAACTAGTATGGAGTATTACTAAATATTAGAATCTTCATTTAGGTTCCCAAAGAGGTTGAAAAAATAATATCACAATAACATTCCACCTTTCAAAGTCTAAGACTCCTTCACATAATTATGCCTTTAATGAACATGGAATTTAGGAAACCATTTAGGCCAAGGTAGCATAAAAAATATTAATAGTTCCATATAGATGTCTAGATGGATATGGGGTCCTTCCACATTAAGCTCTCTTAGTTCTAGTAAACTTGACACCTTTTGACCATGCTAAGAATGAATGCATTCTTGCAAAACGTATTATTTGAGAACATTGTAATCAAGGAAAAAACATATTTTTTGTTTTGTGCATCATGGGGTAAAATTGACTGTGCAAACACATTGGGGTGGTTGGTTGGACACTAATAAATTTATTCATTCATTCCTCTAGTCTCTTAATCATTCCAAGCTATGTTATTTTGATGTTGTCTCTTAAGAGTCCTCATAGAAAAAATATATCAAACTATTATAGAGTAATTCTTGGAGTTTGTGGCACCTAAAAATTCTCCATTTGGACCTATAGGTGGATATGGGATCCCTCCATCTATAACCTCTCTCAAATTTTCTCAACTCAACATTGTTTGACCATGGAAAAAATCAATGCATTCTCAAGAAAAAGGTCTTATTTGAGAGAAATGTAACTATGGAAACAAGTGTAAATCGTCTTTCATGCATTGTGGGAAAAAAATGTGTCAACATGTTAAGGTGGCTAGTGAATGATATTGGAATCCTATATTCATTCCTTAGGTCTCTCAATCCTTTAAGGCTATGCTATTCCAATGCAGTACCTTAAGATCCCTAAGAGAAAAAAACTACTAAACTATAACAACGTATTTCTTAGAGTTCATAGCACCTACAAACTTTTTGTCTAGACCTATAGGTTGATATTGGGTCCCTCCACATTAATGTCTTTCAATTTTGATCCTCAACATCATTTTACCATGCTAAGAACAAATGCATTCTAGTAAAAAGTGTCATTTGAGAGCAATGTAACCATGGAAACAAGAATATTTTATGTTCCATGTATTATGTGGAAAAATTGACTATGCCAACACATCAGGGTGGGTGGTTGAATGCTAACACATCCCTCATTTTGTTCCTTAGGTCTCCTAATCCTTCCATTCTATTTTATTTTAACATGGTCTCTTAGGAGCCCTAAGATAATAAAAAAAATTCAAACTATGATGGAGTAATTCTTAGATTTTGTGACACCTATGAATGTTCTTTATAGACCTATAGGTGGATATGTGTTGCCTCCACATTAACCTCTCTTGGTTTTTATTAACTCAACATCATTTGATCATTCCAAGAATGAAAGTATCCTTGTAAAAACATCATTCAAGAGCAATGTAATCATGGAAAGAGGAATATTTTGTATTATGTGCATGGTGGGTCCAAAATAACTATATCAACATGTCAAGGTAGGTAGGTGAATTCCATCAAAGGTATCTATTTTTTCCCTAGGTCTCTTGATCCTTCCAAGCTATGTTGTTATGATGAAGTCTCTTAAGACCCCTGAGAGAAAAAAATTTCTAAACTATGATGGAGTATTTCTTAGAGTTTGTGATACATATAAATTTTCTTTCTAGAACTACACGTGGATATGGGTTCCATCAACACCATTTGGCTATGCTAAGAATGAATGCATTCTTACAAAAAATGTCATTTGAGAGTAGTGTAACTATGGAAATAGCCATATTTTGTGTTTCATGTGTCATGTGGAAAAACTAACTTTCCAAAATTTCAAGGTGCATGGGTGAATTTTGTTGGAGGCCTCCATTTATTCATCAAGTCTATTGACCCTTCCAAGCTACACTATTCCAACACAGCCTCTTAAGATCCCTAAGAGAAAAACTATCAAACTATGATAAAGTATTTCTCGGAGTTTGTGACACCTATGATGTTTCGTTTGGACCTATACGTGGATATGGTGTCCCTCCATATTAACCTTTCTCAATTTTGGTCAAATAAACACCATTTGACCTAGCCAAGAATCAATCTATTCTTATAAAGCATCATTTGAGAGTAGTGTAACCAAGGGAATAGGCATATTTTATGTTATGTGCATTGTGGGGCCAAACCAACTACACTATGTTGGGGTGGGTGGGTGAATGCAACTAGATGCGTTTGTGTATTCCTTGGGTCTCCCAATCCTCCTAGGCTATACTATTACAACATAGTCTCTTAAGATTCCTAAGAGTAAAAAAAATCCAAATTATAACATAATAGTTCTCAGAGTTCATGGAACATATGTATTGGAGTTGATAGTGAATCCTAGAGAGTTCCCAAAAATCACTTGCAACCGAAAATACTATCACAAGAAGAGATAAAAAAACATGATTTTTCCATACAACCTTGAGAAATTGATTGATATAGAAAAGCACTTGTATGTGCATTGAACTAATTTGAATAATCTAGATGAATACAATGTACAAAGATGAATTCTTATAAAAGAAAAAAACAAACCTATATGAAACCCTAGGTGAGGATTAAGTTGGATCATGACAAGTTTCCCCATCCTACATGTAATGATACACCATTGCCTAAATATAACTCAATCTAATAATAAAAAATCAATTCCTACATTTAACTTAAGTGAATAAAGTAAAAGGGGCCTGCCACCTAATAATAAATTAATTATTAGGTGATTGTCCTAATTAATCCAACATTATGATTTTTTAATCTAGACCTACATGTGGATATGGGGTACCTTCATATTAAATTCTCTTAATTTTTATCTACTCAACACCATTTAACCATGTCGAGAATAAATGCATTCTTGTAAAAAGTGGCATTTGAGAGTAGTGTAACAATTGAAACAACAATAGTTTTTTTTGTATGCATTTTTGAACCAAAATAACTGCACCAACACATCGGGGTAGGTGGATGAATGCTACCAAAGGCCTTTTTTATTCCCCACATCGCTTGTTCTTTATAGGCTACATTATTTTGATGTAGTCTCTTAAGATCCCAAGAGCCAAAAACTATCAAAATATGAAAAATTAGTTCTCAGACTTCATTGCACCTACAAATCTTATATGTGGATATAAGATCCCTCTATACTACCCTATATTGGTTTTGTCAAATCAGCACCATTTTACCATGCTAATAATTAATGCATTCTTACAAAATGCTTCATTTGAGAGCAATTTATCCATGGGATTAGGCATATCTTGTGTTCTATGTATGGTGGGGCCAAATTGATTATGTCAACATATTGGGGTGGGTGGTTAAATGCTCCAGAAGGCCTTTGTTCATTTTGTGGGTCTTTTGATCCTTGTAAACTATGTTATTCTAGTGTGACCTCTTAAGAGTCTTGTTAGAAATTTCAAGTTTCTATGGTTTTAGGGTCTCTATAAGATAGGAAAATTATTTATTTATTTTAAATATTGAACCTTTAGCTTTGTTCTTACACTTTATTTCTAATTGTTTGATGACTTTTCCAATCCTTCTTGAGCTCTTAAGTTATGTCTTTGTGCCTTTAATACCATTTGGTAATCAACCCCTTTGTCCTAGCAACTGGCTTAGCCCTTTCAAGCATGTACATCAATAAAGCACTTAATTTACCTTTAAACACCTTTAGAAGTGGTCCCTACTATTATGTAATTGGAATCCATGTGGTTGGACTCTATTGTGTTGCATTAATTTAGTTCATCACAATTTTGAAATCCCTAAGCCTTACAAAATTATGCTCGTGCACTTTCATGACAAATAGTCGTGAATAATTTGTTCACTCGTATCCACCATTGCTACAATGAATGATAGGTTTATACCTCCATTATAAAGGGTTCTAAATAAAAACAAGTCACTTTATTATTGCAAACAACCAATTTAACATTATACACATGAGATTTGAACAATTGAAGCACTTTTAGTGTTTGCAATTTAGTGAATTAGGGTTTCAAGCAACAAATGGTGGGTAACTTCAAACTACTCACTCAAACATTGAAAAATTCATTCAAAGTGTAAAGGAGTGAATTACTAGGGTTATAAAATAATTTCCAAACTATTTACATTATCTAGAAAAACCCTAGATTATTCTCAATTTTATAAAACATGAGTTGTTCCAAAGAACCCTAAAATGAGTCAGACATCCTCCCAACCCCCAATAATGAAATAAGGATTAGAAGAAGACATTCCAGCCTGATTCTTAGGCTCATAGAAAAAGGAAAAACATGCCCAAAGGTTTAGAATTTTGTTCAATAGATTGATTGACAAAGAAAAAGGTATGAGGGATGCTACAATCCATATGCACTATTGGGACTTGTTTAAATTTATTATGAAAGGTGTAATATTTCCCAACACATCTCAAACATATAGAGTCTAGATCTTGGGAGGATAGTAGCTCCTGATATTTTCACCAATTTAGACTTATTCAAAGCCATTCTAAGAGATATGATACAAAATCAAGAGCAATCTTAAATGACAAGGATAAACTTAATGAGTTTAGACAATGCTTACATCTATGATCTCTTCAATTTAAACATGGTGAAAACATGTCCCTATTGATTTTAATCTATTTTGTAGGAAGTATCATAGGGATAAGCATATTTAAAAATCCTTTTAGCTCCCACACCAAAGGATTAAAGGCCCAAACAAAAGATTAGTTAAATTTACTAGGGATGAAGTAGAACTATTTGATATAAGATCTTTTTGAAGATTATTTCATCAAAAACTACTATACTTTGTGTCAAGTTTTGGGAGTAGATACCAAAGCATAAACTCTAGTGCACTTAATGATGATGATAGAAATTGTACAACACAAGGATTTGAATAGAAGTTTTGATTATTTTTTATTTATTTCTGATGTTGTTCACAAAGACTTGTTAGCCATAAGACCAATGTAGAATAATCCATTTTAAATGGTATTCTTTCCTTTGTTGCATCCTCTTGTATAGTGGGAAAACAAATTGGAATATTGCAATGCAATTAAGGTTTTATGATAATCAGTTAGTTTCACTACTCATTCAAGGGTGGACTCACATATGTGACGTTTGAGGACTTCTTTGTGTAAGTGATCATGAAGAATATAGTATTCGAATCAAACAAGTTATCTAAGAAAGTGAGGAAATTATCAAGACCAAAATATTTGGACCCAAAGTGGAAAATAAAGAATAATTGAGGTGATTGGTTCTTTCAATCTAATACTATTGTAATTAGAGTACATGGTACTCAAGTGCAACCACATATATTTCCCAAGAGTTTCTCTAATAGAATTGCATTCTTAGAGATTATGTGGTAGCTAAATGAAGTAGACAAATATCATTTGAGGGAACACAAGAAATATTTTTTTCTACCATCCACCATTTTATCCTCTAACTTCCAAGTAACATCTAAATATGGATTAAAGTTATTATATCCCATATTATAGACATATAGAATGAATATGGGTGCTCTCAAGAAATGTGATCCTAAACATTTTATTGATCAAGTTAGATTGGGTGCTAAGAGATCAAATTTCTATCATCAATTTGATAGGGTAGAATATGTGATAAGAAATTATATTGTTGATACATAATTAAAGGTGTGGAGGATAATGTGGTGAAATATCATGAGAGGAGAAGAGAAAATAAAGGATATTAATCCTAACTATCCAATATCCTTTACGGAAAAATAAGATCCTATAAAAGAAAAATACAAGAAATGCTAAAAAATGTTGTTACTTTACCTCTAAGAGCCTATATTCATACTCAAAGACAAATAAGAGAAGAGACACAATAATAAGAAGTTGAGCAATCTATGTAACAACTTCTAGTGTTAGTAGCATCAAGTGCACCTCCAATGGCACCTCCAAAAAAACCAAGTTTGTTTCCTCATAAGAGATAGGAGAGAATATGTCAAAATTTGAAGAAGTAAATCAAGTTTTTCCTTCTCTGCCAAGGATTTAGGTAGATGATATACCTATAGAGAAGGGGGAACCATCACCCCCAGGACTCCAGGTCATAGGAGAGCCCCAAGGAACGAGCTTCCCTAAACTACCTTGGGTTTGCTAAGAAGATCGAAAAGGACAAGATACCTAGGATGAAAAGGAAGGAAAAATAGCTTTCCACTTTCCTTGTACTTAAATTGAATGTTCAAAGGGCTAGAAGAGTTGATTTCTAAGGTTTGGATTTTTGCTCAGACAACTCACTATCTAAGGATGACAGTGTGAATCTTGGACTCCAACGTGGTGTACTGGCATCTTAGGGACACACTGGAATCCACATGGACAGAGGTCCATATCACAAGAAAAAACTATAGGGAAATCTACTAACTACTTGACTATGCAATGTTTATACCTTGATAGAGAATAAAAATGACATAAAAAATGAATATGAAAAAATAAGAATAAGGACTAAACTATTGCAAAAGTGACGAGGGTGAGAAAACATACCTTTTCACCCACAAGTTGAATCTTTGAATAGCTCCACTCAAAAAGAACCACCTACACATATGAAGATGGAAAAATATTGGGGTTGTTTTAGAGGACTGCCTCAATCAATCCCCCGCTTTGGTGTTCCCACCTCCACAAATAGCCAGATAGCCACAATGTGTAGAAAGAGATAAAGGAAGTAGAAGAAAAGTAAAGAGCATGAAAACTAGTATACTACTCAATGAACAAGATGAGGAAAAGAGAAAACCATAATGAGCAATATCACCTTCGCAAGTACGAGCACTCAAGGCAAGTAGTGATAGGAAGAAGCTTGAAATTCTCCAATGGTGGCATTGTTGCAAAAATAATGTGATGTAGGAATCGAAACTAGTAGCTTGCAGCCAAGAACAAGTAGCGTGAACGTTGTAGAGTGAGCTTAGAAAGTGAGAGTGAGTGAGAATTGAGCCAAAGAGAGTAGAGAGAGTGAAGAGATTCAAGGAGTGAAAGAATGTGAAAGAATGGATTTGAACTAGCAAAAGGGAGGAAAAAGACCTATTTTTCATTGGTCAAAGAAGTAGGAGACGTTATTCTTCATGACCAATGGAGAAGTGTAATGCCTCTGCAAATTATAGAGGCAAGAATCCTATCAGGATGATAGCACGATGCATGAATGTATGCACGACTCACACATGTCCCCGATAGAGATTCCTCCACCGACAAGAAAAGACACAACCAGGTGGTGGTGGTGAAATTGCATCATCAGTTTTTCATTTTCTAAGGTAGGGGTGATGATATGGGGAATTCTCCTAGGGGTACAAATTCACTCCATTACATTTTTCCCCCACTTTAGCAAGCATACATGTCAGTGCGAATGTGAGGTAAAGTATAAAGAGGTTGAAGAGAATATACCTTAATCATCAAGGAAGTAGATCTTCGATCTGGCACACCTATATTGTAGGAGGTAGCTTTACAGGTTCTCATTCCCATATGGAAACCTTGAAGTGAAAGAGAGAGGGATGACTTCATAGATACTCGGTCTTGCAAAAAATCTCCACAAGTTCTTGATCCTACAGAAATTGAACAAAGGCTCCATAGGTTCTCGGTCTTGTGAAAGGGTTCCATAGGTTCTCAGTCTCACAAAAATTGAACAAAGGCTCCATAGGTTCTTGGTCCTGTGGAAGTTGAACAAAAGATCTACATGTTCTCGGTCCTGTAGAAAGAAGGAGCTTCACAGGTACTTAGTCCTATGAAGGGAGCATCATAGGTTCTCAGTCATGTTGGGCTTGACATGAAAGGACTCCATAGGTGCTTAGTCTTAAAGATTTTGATGCAAAAGTACCTTATAGGTGCTTGGTCCCATAAGGAAATCTTGATCAGGTGCTTGATTCTACAAGATTGATAGTAAAAGTGGCTTTACAAGTGCTCGCTTGCAAATCAATATATTAAGTTGTAGACAAAACATGTTAGGTAGAAAAGCTCAAACAGATAGTCATACTACAGAGAAAGAAATTGAAGGAGAAGTTTTCAAAGGGGTCCCCTCGGGAATCCTTCAAGATAGCAAGGGGCTCACACAAAGGGACACTCTGTTTGAAAAGCACAACATTTTTTGCAAATGATTCTATCATCAAGGAATCCGTTTGAAAGATCCCTTTCATCAAGGAATCTAATAAAAAAAATGCACCCTCTCAAAGGAATTTTTTCAGACTTCTTCATCAAAAAAAGTAATCCTTTTTTGAAGGAAAGTTTTCAAATTCTTTTGCTACAAATTCATTTTTGAAAGAAAAATATCATAAAGGGGATCCTTGTTGAAGAATGCATTTTTTAAAAAAAAAATCAGCAAGGGATTCATTGGCCACCAAATTCATCTTATTGAAAATTAGAGAGGGATATTAGCCCCTCCTTAGGATGGTGTGTGTGAATTAGAGGAGTATGTGGCATCCTAAGGAGAGAAAGAAGAAGCAAGGATTTTGTGGCCCACGATACATTGCAAGATGTAAATGTGGAAATGTTGTCACGTGTGCAAGGGACAACACATAAGCACCACAACATCACTAAGCAACTAGAGAGGGACAAGCACAAAGAAAGAAAGTGAGAAATAAATAGAGACAAAGAAATCAAGAGACAAGGGGATCTAGGAGTTCGAGGTTAGATCAATTCTTATATATATAAATAGGTAACCCATGATGTATGAACGAAAGATAATAAGTCCCCAAAGTCCCTAGATCGTGAAGAAGATCACATGAAGACAAAATAAAAAAAAATAAAATTGGGTCAACATAGAAGGAAGGCCTAAATGCCCCCAACACTTTGTATCACCCCAATTGTTGAAAATCAAGGTCATAACATATAGAAGAATGATGAAGCATATAGAAAAAGTTCACAACAAATTTTTAGGCATGTATCCAAGCACCTACAAGGGTAGCAAGGGTACTCCAAGTAGGATCACAAACACATCAATACAAGCATGGGAGGAACACAACACACACAAATATAATCTATAGATAAAGAAGAGGTACTCCCTACTCCTCATCGACCAACAGGTCATCATGCTCCCAATCTAGATCATTATATGAGAAGGAAGGATGAGTTTGAAAGGGTGGGATAGCGAGGGAAGCACCCTCTAACTCTCCTACAACAAGGGCTAAGGAATAAGGCCCCTCAAGGTATTCTTCACTAAGCTCTTATGAGCTGAAGGTCATCGATCTCACAAAGATCATTGAAAAAGTTGGGACATCATCCAACGAGTTAAACATGCACTTAATTGAAGTGTCATGTGTTAACCAGATGGGAGAAGGAGGCACCCGAGATCCACTACTAACCTCGTCGAAAGGGGTAGTAACAAACTCACGGGACGTCGGGGCCGCCTCCATCACAAGGGTGATGCAAACAAAAGTGGAACTAGCTCTTGAAGAAGGTGAGCCCTTCTTCTAACCACCACTTGGAGTGAGGTCATCCCCTGCATTACGATTTAGAGGATGATGTTGGATCCTCATGGAAGAAGGTGAGGTAGAAGAGGGAGAAGACAGATCTATGACAGACACCACTGACATGTTCGACATGTTTATAGGCTGAGAAAATAGAGGTATGTTTAGAAGAGACATCAAAAGTGGAGGCTCCATGGAAGGAGCGATGAACACTTGCATGTTTTTGAGGTGAGGATCATTAGCACATATTGGAGGATCCAAAAGCATAACTGAGGTGAGTGGAATTGAAGCAAAAGGAGTAGAAGGGGGAGGCATAGTAGGAGGTGCCTAAATAGGAGCTACTGGCTCCCCTTCTGCCTTTTGTAAGGCATTTTGTTTAGCGGCCAAAGCTTTTCTCCTATGCTTGCACTCATGCGTAAACTAGTTATGTTAGCTCTAAGCACTACAAGTCATAGCTTGAGAAGGGATGGGAGGCTCCTGTTCTATCATAGGAGTGTCCACAAATATCGTCGGTGGAAGGGCACCCTCCTAGATAGGAGCAGGAGTAAGAAGTGTGGGAGTAGGAACAACAATAGGTGGAGAAGCAGACAAGAATGCCTCTACAATGGGCCTCTTCCCATTCATTTTTGGAGGGGTAGGAGAAGGAATGGTAGGAGGCCATAGAGGCTGAGACACAGGGGAAACTCCATGAGGACCCTTACCCTTGTTGTAAATCGCGGGTCTAGGAACCATGGAAAAGATGGGAAGTTCAAACACCTTGTTGGTATATGGAGCCTAATCAGACTCAAAGGTTAAGTTTTCCCCACTTTTATCGGCGTGGTTTCCCCCCAAATTATTTAACGAGGTCAAGGGGCAGTGTCCCTTGCAGGGACCAGGGGCAGCGCCCCTGGTGCGCTCCTTGGCAACGCCCTTGAAACCTCTCACGATTTTTATTATTTTATAAAGGCGTCAGGTGTTATTTTTCAATTGGCCGACATAAAAAACCCTAATTTTGTAATCGACATAAGTGTCGATAAAAGGCTAAGGGTTTGGGTTTCTGTTGACATTGTATTGTAGCATTTGCAGTGGTATTGAGTTGCAAGGATTACTGGTTGTAATCGGTTTGATTTACTAGATAATAATATTGGACTCTCTGTTGGTGGACATAGCCCAAGTTTGGGTGAACCATGTTAAATATTGTCTCTTGTTGTTATTATTTCAATGTTTTTCATTCCTCTATTTAATCTTTATTTGCATGTAATTGATATTTTCTATATACAATTCCTAACACACTTGACGCTTATCTTTTTGCCAAGCGGGCACCATCAAGCTCCCCATGCAAGGCATGGGAGAAGGATTTGAGGGTACCACAATGGGGTGAGAAACAAAAGTAGATGGAGTAGGAGATGCAGAAGAGGAAGGTCCATGGTTGCGAGCAAGATTCCCTTACCCTTTTGTTAGGAAGAGGAGACAGCTTGCTGTTGCACAATCATGCAACCTTTACTGAAATAGCATAGGGAGATGCAAGATATGTCACCTTCAATGCCATGCCCCCAATCTTATACTTGGCATAGGAACAATAGAGCAAGTCCATCCTTAAAGGGAGTGGTCCAACGTGAGCGGGAAAAAAGTGGTGTAATGAGAAGCTCCCACGCAACACTAGTTGTTTTTAACTAATGTCATGCACAACGTGCACAAAGACCTCATTAGAAAATTTGAGACATTTATGAATTATTGAAGTGATTTTGTTCAAGGAAACTAGCCACAAAATGCCCAGTTTCACCCTGAACAGGTCCGACTCTAGAATTATGACAAAAGAGGGATTTATAGCCTTGCATCCTATTAAGAGAAAAAGAGTAGTAGAACCAAGAGGAGGAACCAAGAGTCCATCATGTGTGCATATAGTAGCCTTCAATTCTTCGTATTTCTCCCTATGCAAAATTTTTATCAAGAGTGTTTCCTTTGTTATAACATTCACTTCACTCACAGGGTCAAATAGGACACTAGTCAATGTTCCCATTGGCATGAGTGGGAATGTACAAGGGAGAAGGTTCTTTATTCATAGGTAAATCCTGTGAGGTAAAAGTTATATCTAGTGATCCACTCATAGGTTGAGAGGGAGGAATACGTGTGAATGAGACCATGTTAACATACTCTGACATGAAAAACTTAGTAGAAGTAGAAGGTTTGACAATTAAGTTAATGGAATGATACAAAAATGGATCCATATAGATTTACAATTTGTTATTGGACTTTACCATAGACTTATTGGAATTATGCTTTTTCTCATTGAGATGGATAGTACCGTCATCGCTACAGTCCTGGATCTCATGACACAGGTGCATGCATATTTCAGTATCATCTTTGTGCATACGATGGTACTAGCAGAATTGATTCTCATCATACCAATCAAGATAGGGTTTGATAAGAAGTTAGGGGTCTAGTAATATTAGTAATTTATGTTTCAATAATCTTTTCAACACAAAGGTGTAAGAATCTAATAACTTTGTAGAATTTTGGTTGTGCTTTAGGCTCTTGTTGTTAGACGTAGAGACCATGTTTGCAATGGCCTTGTTCTTACTAGAAACTGACACTATAGACTGACCCTTAGAATGGGAGTGCAAGGAAGATCCCTCAAACTATGCAACCATTTTCTGGTACTCTCGCAACGTAGCACATAGATGTGCAAAAGAAGGATATTTCATTAGAGTAAATTTTTCCTATCAAGGACTCTCTAGATTTTCAAAAAAATACCTTTTGTACATTCAAGTCAGGAAGAGGATAAGAAATTTGTGAGGAGAGCACTTGATATCGAGCGATAAAGTTAGTTATCTTCTCATTGTCCCCCTGCTTACATTGGATGAGATCTGAAAGGGTCATATTCGATCTGATATTATCTTGGAACTATCAGAGAAACTGATTTAACGGTTGATCAAACAAAAATATGGAATTGTTTGGTAAGGAACAATACCATTTGAGGGTAGTAACCTTAAGAGATCTTGAAAACAACTTATCCATTCAAGCATCATGGTGAAATAAATCCATGCACATGGTATTGAATGCTGAAACATGCATTTGAGGATCTCCCTTAACACCATATTTATCAAACTTCAAAATCTTCATCCCTTGAGGGATAAGAGTATTTATAATTGCTATTGATAAAGGACTATGACAAAAGAAGGGTTGGAAGATAGGCTATGAAGTGGCATTGGAAAAATTTGTTGGTTTATTTTACATCTAACCCATGTTCTATAACAAGGTGTTCAAAATAGGGCCAGAAGATGAGACAAGACCAGTGGAACTACCACCAGAGCCACCAGAACCACCAATCCCCATTCCAACATAGACCCCACCACCAAGGCCAATACAGGTTCCAAAACCACTGCCAAGAACCTTGGATTCGATAAGGTTGAAACCTAAGGGTACCCTTTTTGTTGAAAAATGAGGAGTTTTCTTAGCTTAATACTCTGTAAAACTTTAATATTGCTGATCTAAATAAGTTTTTCCTTTGTTACATATATTCTTTGTGGGTGATTATCTTGATTAATCCATTTTACTATTGTAGTAGAGAGAAGTTGATAGAAGAACTAGACAGGATATTAGAAAGATCACACAAGATGTACCGTGGAGAAACCCTTTCGGGAAAAAAATCCACCAAGAATTATTCTATTATTCAATCTCTGTATTACAATAGCTCCAATTCTTGCTTGAGAATGTTTCTTCTGCCTTCACCAATCTTCTTCACAACCTGCAATAAAAAACTCTCACAACTCTATTCAACTTGCTTGAGATATATAGGCTTTAATCAACTTTGTAAAATCAACATGAGTTACAATTACAATGCACAAGCCCTATCCCTAAAAGTTACGCCATATCTCATGCAAATAGAGTTATCTTGTGAATAACAATGCTAAAACATGTGCTTCATCCATTTGGGCGTCCCAAACTGAAGCTACAACTCATCCTTCACTTTGGTGATAAATCTAAAGCTCTTACTCAAAGTTGGCGCCCTTAAGTAATCCTACTTAACTGAGCCTTCAGAAATATCTTATCATGCATGAGAGGTAAATCCAATAAAGCATCTTGGGCGCCCAAGTTGGCTCCAAGTGATTTATAGTTAACTGAAAAATTTACTCAACACCATTCATGCAAGAATGGTCATCCCCTGTTAACTAGAGGTAGTCCCTGTTATCTATCATGCAACTCAAGCTATTAGCCATGCATTCCAAGCTAACTGAAGCTAACTACATGCAACTCAAAATAACCAACATGCATGCAACATGCACTTGCATGCAACTGAAGATAACTGAACCATAACTAAACTAAACCGAACTGAACTGAATTGAACTGAACTAAACTGGTTCTGAACTGAACTGAACTGAATTGATTTGAACTGAACTTCAAACATGCAAACATCAAATCCTAACTCCTAGGATCTTTACATGCATTCAGAAGTGTTAACTGTTACTCCATATAGTTAACTGAGCACAAGGTGAGTTTCACCTTACCATGTGTGCACCCACATGCTCCTATTATTTAGGAATAAATACAAATGTCAATTTCATGATTTATTTCATCTAAATAATTAATCTCATCCTAATCTTAGTGTTGTTGAACACATTCCAAGAATCTAGGAGTTACATGAAATAATTAATGTTTAGGATTTGCAATTAAATGGCATCCTATTTCCAACATTCTCCCACTTGACATTATACATTGCAATTATTCTAAACAAGGAATAATAAGACAAGTACAAGACTCAAGGCCAATGGCCTTCTTGCACCAACTAATCAAACCATGCTAACTTCAAATGTAACCTGCACAATCATGAAGCTTCCAAGCAAATGATTAAAACCAAGAGAACTTATTTGTATAGTTTCATAAGATAATCTGTAACATTAATTAAAGTGTTAACTTTCTCAATTAATACCTTCTCATTATCAACCAAACCAATTCCTTTCCCAAGTCTCTGTATCCAAACTGCCTCTTTGGAGGCATGCTAAACCACCGAGTGTGTTGAATTCACATTCAACCAAGGTGTAGGCTCCTCGGTCTTTTCTGTTAAAAAAATTTCTTTACAAGTAACCATTCCAACAAATGTCTCTTACCACAAGAGAATTCCAACCTCACCTATTTCTCCAAGTATCCATGAGGACCTGTAACCATCCAATCCATGCCAAACTCCAAATGCAACACAACAATTTCATGAAGTAATCAAGAAAATGATTAATGTACCCAAAACTTAAGAGAACTACACAAGATCATTGTCAAAGCTCTGATAATGAATCAGGAACATAAACATGACATCCATGATCTAACCAAAACATCTCCTCTTAGGAGATCTCATGCACCATAACATACTTATACATCCTAGTCACAAGAGAACCATGTAATATGCCAAACTCTAAACTAGTATCAAGAGTATAATATGACATCATAACAAATACACTCTAAACCAAGAAACCATATCTTCAATCACATGGAGATAACCTTACCAATGATGCATCCAAGTCACTGCCAACAACTCCCACTGAACTATGGTACTGAGTCACACATGGCATCGTGACTACCATCCTCTTCATGAAGATCACTATACGTTACCAAAGCTCCCACTGAACCGTGATACCAAGCTATACATGGCAACAAGATAAACATCAAACCATTACTATCAAAAGCATATGGAATTTCAAACATTTCCTTATGATCATAATTATCATAAAATGTATTATGCCACAACTCTAAACCGCTAATCAAGAGTATACCATGACATAATAACAAAACCATCCTACAACCAAGAATCCACTTCATTGCCAAATGCTCCCATTGAACCGTGATACTAAGCAATCCCATGGCATCATGATGAACATAATCAAAACCCCATTTATGTCATAAGCTCACACCAAACCTGTGAATCCAAGCTCTCAATGACCTTTGTAACAAGCTTTTCTTTTTTTCAAAATCAGCAATAGCAAAAATAATAAAAGCTCCTACTAAGCCCAAAAAACCTCCAATCTTTTAAGAGAAAGGCGTCCCAATACTCTACCCAACCTCAGCTCTGATACCAAATGTTGAAAAATGAGGAGTTTTCTTAGCTTAATACTCTGTAAAACTTTAATATTGCTGATCTGAATAAGTTTTTCCTTTGTTACATATATTCTTTGTGGGTGATTATCTTGATTAATCCATTTTACTGTTGTAGTAGAGAGAAGTTGATAGAAGAATTAGACAGGATATTAGAAAGATCACACAAGATGTACCGTGGAGAAACCCTTTCGGGAAAAAAATCCACCAAGAATTATTCTATTATTCAATCTCTGAATTACAATAGCTCCAATTCTTGCTTGAGAATGTTTCTTCTGCCTTCACCAATCTTCTTCACAACCTGCAATAAAAAACTCTCACAACTCTATTCAACTTGCTTGAGATATATAGGCTTTAATCAACTTTGTAAACTCAACATGAGTTACAATTACAATACACAAGCCCTATCCCTAAAAGGTACGCCATATCTCATGCAAATAGAGTTATCTTGTGAATAACAATGCTAAAACATGTGCTTCATCCATTTGGGCGTCCCAAACTGAAGCTACAACTCATCCTTCACTTTGGTGATAAATCCAAAGCTCTTCCTCAAAGTTGGCGCCCTTAAGTAATCCTACTTAACTGAGCCTTCAGAAATATTTTATCATGCATGAGAGGTAAATCCAATAAAGCATCTTGGGCGCCCAAGTTGGCTCCAAGTGATTTATAGTTAACTGAAACATTTACTCAACACCATTCATGCAAGAATGGTACTCATCCCCTGTTAACTAAAGGTAGTCCCTATTATCTGTCATACAACTCAAGTTATTAGCCATGCATTCCAAGTTAACTGAAGCTAACTACATGCAACTCAAAATAACCAACATGCATGCAACTGAAGATAACTGAACCATAACTAAACTAAACTGAACTAAACTGAACTGAACTGAATTGAACTGAACTAAACTGATTCTGAACTGAATTGAACTGAACTGATCTGAACTGAACTTCAAACATGCAAACATTAAATCCTAACTCCTAGGATCTTTACATGCATTCAGAAGTGTTAACTGTTACTCTGTATAGTTAACTGAGCACAAGGTGAGTTTCACCTTACCATGTGTGCACCCACATGCTCCTATTATTTAGGAATAACTACAAATGTCAATTTCATGATTTATTTCATCCAAATAATTAATCTCATCATAATCTTAGTGTTGTTGAACACATTCCAAGAATCTAGGAGATACATGAAATAATTAATGTTTAGGATTTGCAATTAAATGGCATCCTATTTCCAACACTTTTTACCTTAACGATGGGGGATGCCTGAGGAATAGCAATAGTGTTAAAAAATGGGCCAGTCTTGGCCATGTACATCAACACCTTAGGCATCAAGACTTTTATCTATCTTTCAATGGTATTAGACCTAAGATCTCATGAAACACAGTCCTAGGGTTGTACAATGGGACATGAGTGTATAGTATGTCAACGATTCCCCAAAGGAATTCAAGACCTACTTGATCTTTATCCAACATCACTCTCAAGTCATTCACAACCTTAGCAACCTTAGCAGTAACCCCTTCTTTCCCCAAATATTCCCCAAAATTTAAAAGCCTTCTATTTAGAGCCATAATTTTCTCTTTGGGAATTTTGAAAACCTCATCCTCCTCCAAAGATGAAGTGGAAGGAGAAGCAAGGGGAGTAGGAATGCAAGGTTCTTCCGTAAAGGGACTATAAAATTTGGTATTTGTTCAAGAGGTCAATTCTTCATGGGTAGGACCCTTAGTGACCTTCACAAAATCCATCTCTAAATGTCACACACTTCTTTGAACAATGTGCCCAAAGGTTGTAGATTGATTCATAAAGCTCATAAAGCTTTACGACATGCAAATCTACAACACACTTGAGATGCATGAGAATAATCCTCAACACAAAGAAATAGAAACACAAGGGTTTCATGTTGGGCTCATCAAAATGTAGAGAAGGGGGACCCACCACCCCTGAGACTCTAGGTCATAGGAGATCCCCAAGGAATGGGCTGCCCTAAACTACCTCAAGTTTGCTAAGAAGATCAAGAAGAGAAAGATACCTAGGTTGAGGGTATGTGCAAGATCATCATGGAAAAAACAGGCCCTTAAGTGGCAAAAAATTCAGAAAAATCAGTGTTAGGCAACTTGACGTAAAAATTTGAATAAGTTATCTATATTATTTCAAAAATATGTAAGAATAGAATCTTTAGAAAATTGAATTTAGTTTCTAAACTACTAGGTTTATTTAAAAATAAATAAAATCTATTTGGTGAAAATTTGAAATTTCAATGCATTAGTACTTAAATTTCGGGGAAAAATAAGTAGGTTCTGTCTGACTACCCTAACCATAATAAAATGATAATATTTTTTCTATAAGATTTTATATATAAGTAGAGGAATCATGTTGGATGTGATGCATATTTTTTGTAATTTTTTCCAAGTAAATAATTAATTATGAATTTTTTATTACAACTTTTAAAAATATAAAAACTCGTATGTCGACCACCTTAACTTGGTCAAAAATTCATGAAATTTTTTTTTATTTTTTTAATCCTATAGTATGTGAAGCATAGAATGTGACACATGTTTCAGATTCAAAAAATGTGATACCGTTTGAAAGTTATAGATGTTTTTCAATCAGCCTATCAATCAGGACTTTAGTCATAATTCTAATAGAAAATAAATAATAATTATTTATTAAATTCAAATTAAAACATAATTTATATCGATGGAAAGCTAAGAATATCCTCTAAAAACCCTTTTCGTTTCATCAATTTTGGGTAAAAAAAGTCATCAGCCACATACCCTACAAATACCCATAATATTGCCACTTTTTGGCCCATCATGATCCTGCACATACCCTTGAAAAGGAAGGGAAAATAGTTTGTCATTTTCCTTCTGCTAAAACCAAATGTTCAAAAGCTCAGAAGAGATAATTTCCAAGGTTCAGCCTACT
This sequence comes from Sequoia sempervirens, assembly GCA_007258455.2. NCBI lineage: Eukaryota > Viridiplantae > Streptophyta > Pinopsida > Cupressales > Cupressaceae > Sequoia > Sequoia sempervirens. The sequence goes on from VDFB02000017.1 coordinate 419,244,922, forward strand.
ACTCAGACAACTCACTATCTAAGGATGACAACACAGATCTTGGACTTTAGTGTGGTGCACTAGCGTCTTAGGGACATGCTAGCATCTGTACAGACAGAGGTCTAGAAAGCAAGCAAAAACTATAGGGAAATCTACTAACTACCTGATTGTGCAATGTTTATACCTTGATAGCAAATAAAAAGGACAAAAATAGTGAATATGAAAAAATAAGACTAAGGAATAAACTATTATGAAAGTGATAAGGAGGGTGAGAAAACGTACCTTTTCACCCACAAGTTGTATCTTTGAATATCTCCACTCAAAAAGAACCACCTACACACATAGAGACAAAAAAATGGGGGTTGTTTTAGAGGACTACCTCAATCAGTCCCATGTTTTGGTGTTCTCACCTCCACAGAAAACCAAATAGCCACAAAGTGTAGAAAGTGATAAAGGAAGTAGAAGCAAAGTAAAGAGGATGAAAACTAGTATGCTACTCAATGAAAAAGGTGATGCAAAGAGAAAACAACAATCAACAATATCACCTTCCCAACTATGAGCACTCAAGGAAAGTGGTGGAAGGAAGAAGCTTGAAAGTCTCCAATGGTGGTGTTGTTGCTATGATAATGTGATGTAGGAATCAAAACCAACATTTTGCAGCCAAGAAGGAGTAGTGTGAAGGCTGTAGAGCGAGCTTAGAAAGTGAGAGTGAGTGAGAATTGAACCAAAGAGAGTGGAGAGAGTGAAGGGATTCAAGGAGTGAAAGAATGTGAAAGAATGGATTTGAACTAGCAAAAGGGAGGCAAAGACCCATTTTTTTTCTATCAAGGAAGTAGGAGACATTACACTTTGTGACCAATGGAGAAGTGTAATTCCTTTGTGAATTCCAAAGGTAGGAATCTTGTCAGGACGCTAGCATGGTGCACAGACGTCTACGCGATGCATGCATGTCCTTGACAAAGATTCCTCCACCGACACAAAAAGACACGACCAGGTGGAATAAGCAAGGTTACAATGTTGAAATTACATCATTGGGTTTACATGATTTTCTAAGGTAGGGGTGATGAAATGGAGAATTTTCCTAGGGGTGCACATTCACTCCATTACAATACCATAATAATAAATATCAAGGCCGGTGAAAATGAAGTTAATGACATTAGAGCTCTTACATGCATAAATTTTTTATTTGATGATCAATTTGTCAAGTCTAAAGAATTTAAAGACTTCTTGATGAAAAATGAAATGAAAAAATTATTTATAGAATTAAATGAAACAAGGAAATATGTTTCATCTTAAGAGAAGGAAGAGATGATCAAAAAGGTTGTTATAGTGGTTGACTCTTATGTCAAAAATATGTATGACACCTGAGAAAGCAGGGAAGAATCGAAAGATAATGGGTGTATATTATTTCCAAGTTGGTACATTTCCTCAATTGTTGCCTTAGATATAATAAGAAGGTAGGACACCAATCAAGATGGGTTGACATCTAAAGAACAAGAAAACGATTTATACTTTCAATTGGGATTTAGCACAAAGTATGAAACTATGGCAATTTGGGAAATTGCACTTGAAAAAATAACCTCAATTTTCAAAAGATGTAAATGACCTCACTGGAAATTTTATTTTCTAACAACTTGCAAACACAACTTCCCCTCAAGCAATATAATTAGTGGTAAGCATTGATATGTTAGTGAAGAAACAACCAAAAATTTGAAGGTTGACTTTGAAAAGTTAAAAAAGGATCACATTAGACAATTGCAAGAGTACAAAAAAGATTTATCACATTTACCTCCACCTCAAAGTATCTTTACACCACCTAAGCTACTCAATCAAATTTAGGTCATATCTCCTTTCAAGAAAGAGAAGCATTATCCCTAAGGATGAAGGAATTGAAAGAGTAGTTGAAGCAAAGAAGAGAAGTAGAAAAATTAGTTGAGGAGAGTGGAAAGAAAAAGGTTATAAATCATGTGGATAATCTATTGGGATACATGATATCTTGTATTTTTTATAGGTTAAATGATGCATGGGAAGGTTTATAAAAACTTGAGAAATGCATATATCAATTATATGTAGTGTGAGGCAAGTTTAAAATAAAATAATTATATGGATTCCAAGAATGACAGTGATGATAAGTATGTATAAGAAAACAAAATTTTATCCTAATGCTCTTGCAAATTTATCAAGCACATGTGAGATGCTTGAAATATTAAGTGATATATCAACTTACCAAGCTAAACTAGAATTGCACTTAAAAGGTAAATTGAAATCATTTGAGGAATTGGAGAAGGAATTAATGCCTAGGATTTTGGATAATAATGGGATCATCAAGCCTTTTGTCAATGGAAGAGAAAATTCAACATAAATTTTCCCTCTCTGTGTTCTTTTATATGTGCAAGTGGAGAACCATATTCAACTTTATTGAATAATAGTATGGATGAGATAATAAAGTTGGAATTAATTTTGGATAATTTCAATAAGGAGGCTAAAGCAACTTTAGATTCCATATACAATTCTCATATTAATAAGGTTTCCAAGATACTTTAATTTCAATATCCAACAAAAGAAATGTATGCTTCATGGTTTGAAAAGTATTAGGAATGAGTCACCCAACCACCTTAGCTTCATCTTCAACTTTGTCTACTTTATTAGTTTGTTGTTATTGGACCATTCAACAAATTCAACAACTATATTGATTCAATGTATAAATTATACTTTGTCCCATTGTGGGTTGTTATACCCATTTCTTTCTAAGAATGTATTTAATTGTTAAATGAAAATGTGACACTTGTAACTTAGGCTCATAAGCTTGCACACTCACTTATTCTATAAATGGGGATATGAGCCTAAATGTAAAGGATTTGGGATTGTATTTTGGGAGGGATATTTGGTTAGTAGTGTTTCTTAGGAACTTCAAATACATAAGGTATGCATTTTTTCTTTGTAATGATAATATGTAATTCAATTGAGGCCAATATGAATATGTGCTTCAATATGATTGTCTCCAATCTATAATGTATCACTTATTTTGAACAATTTAATCAAGGATTATTGAGTTCTCCATTTCAAGTTTCATTCATTAAGTATTTTATGTGATTGTTTTTGTTTAATGAATAGATTAACTTATTTCATGAATATACTAAGATTTCTATGTTTTATAGGGATTAATAAGTAGAGTCATATTGATTTTCATTAGTAGGTTGCATTATTACAAGGTGATGATGCCTAATTAACCATTGAGTTTGTGTTTAAGCTGTTGTTAGAGAAAATTGCATGATTCTAAAACTCTGTAGCCTTAAGAAACTGATTTGATTGTAATATTTTTACCTAATCCCATAACACACTCAAATCATTAAATTGTAAGACATTTTAGAATTATTTTATTTTATTTTTATTTATCATGCAAGGATTTACATATTTAAAAGGTTTATTAATATTGTTAGACTTAATTTCAAAGAGCTTTATCATAATGCATGGGAATAACATCTACTAAGTATCATTTGATAGTTAGAGACATATTCTTATAGTGATACTAAAGGGGAACCCACCTGTTGTGCAATTTTTGCACACACACCCCGCTGAAAGCAGGGACCCTCTTTTTCTTTCATTTTTTGGCACTTTGGCCCTTTTATCTTAAGGACTTACTTGCTTTGGCATGAGCTTGGATGTTTATCAAGCCTGCATTAATGATCCCTCTATGGTATTTATTGAAAATCTTAAGTTTTAGAATCATTTCAGGTTTTTCATTGTTCTCGAGAAAATCCTCTTTGGGCGGAATTCCTTGGATGCTTTGAAAACCCGGTAGCGGCTACTTTTACACTATGATCCGAAAATTCTGGGACCTCATGGAATTCCGTGTTGGCCGGATTTCTCTGAAGTTCCATCGCCTTGTCGAATTCCCATGTTTTGGTTTGGGTTGTATTGTTGACTGCATTAATGCTTGATTGTACGATTTCTACGACATGTATTTAATCACTTTTGAGGAATTCTTGTGCCATTAAGTTTTATCATTTGTCTTTTACCGATCTAAGGGGCTTGATCTTGAGTGCTTGGCTTGATTTGGTGTTTGGATTTGTGGATTCCTGGATTTGGTGGTGAATTTCCTGGGTGTCATCATAGTTGTCTGTTCGCTAGGATGCCAAAGCTTGCTTCATGTCATTGTTATAATCAAGTTCACTTCATCAATGGTATGTATTCGCTGCCTTGCTTTTGATTGTTGAATGTGAATAATTCTTTGGCGTCTCGAGTATGCTGACAGATTTTTGCATTTTTGGCATTGAGCATCTTGAAGCTAGGGTTATATGATTTTTCTGGATTAATGACCCCAAGTGAGTTTGTGAGCTTGTTTTCAGTTTCATTATGAAGTAGCTTTCTTGTAGGCCATGAAGGGTCTTTCTTTGAAAACCTAGCAATACGAGTAAGTTGAGTCCAAGCTAGTTTTGTCTGTCCATGGAAAAATTTTAGGGTTTCGGGTTTAGGGTGTCACCAATTCCCATCGATTTGCTTCAAAATAAGTTTAGAATTTAAAGATGATTTGTAAGAAGCTCAAATCGAGCTAGCTTCAAGCCTAAGGTCCTCAAATTTGTGATCGTTCGATCAATTTGAGTGAAGTCGCGAAGAAATATGACATTCAAGATTTCAAAGTCTTTGCGAAATTCCTTAATTGTCAGAATTCCCTGATTTTCTGTCCTCCCTTCGTTTTCCCCGGATGCTTTAGAAACCCAGAATTGTGCCTGCCTCGCGGATTTCCTCTCACGGCAGATTTTCCTGAAATTCCCACCATCTGCAGAATTGGAGAGATAAATGGATTAAATGTTATGTGTCTTGACATTTCATGGTTAATTTGAATAATTAGAGAGATGGTTCATGCTTCTTTTCTTCATTTGGATGATCAATTTATGATATTTAATCCATGATCATTAAAATCTGCCTGGCATGGAATTCCCCAAAATTCCTCTCTGGCTTGATTTCCCCAGATGGCTAAAAATCCCAAATTTCTAAGAAATTGTTCCTTATGATGATTTAAAGGATTTTAATCATGATTTTTGAATTGTTAAATGATAAACATGTTGTTTATGATGAGCTAACCTTGATTCTAATGTGGTAAAGAGGATTCATTGTGGTCTCTTGTCGATTGTAGGCTGAATCAAGTAAGGCAGTTGCAAGTGGAACCAGGAGCAAGTAGATGGATCAGGGTCCTGAAGGACCTTTGATATCAGAAGCAGAAAGGATCAAAATCGACATAAAGAGTAAAGTTCATGAGTCCAAGTTTTCCTCCATCTGGACTGAAGTAGGTGACACCAATGTAGGTAGATGGGATTATGAGGAATTCAAGCCAAGAATGGCACAGCGGGACCCTCCATTGTTGGCTAGAAGGTTAGTGTAATTAGGGTTGGCTCATGTGGTTGGTTTTCCTCCTATGATTCAATGCTATGAGCTAGTGCTCGAATGTGCTAGACATTATGACAGAAGTACAAAAAGAGTGATCGGTCCTCAAGGCAGGGTTTTGGAAAAAAATTCTCCTGTATCTGTGGCACAAACCTTTGACATGCCTAACAAATCTCATGTGGTGGCTCTGGACTTGGATGTTGCTAAAAACTATTTTGAAGATGATTCAAGCAAGGCTCTGCAGGTGGTCAATTCTTGGTTGGAGAAACCTAAGCCCCACATCTCAAAACTGCCAAAATAATTATTCAAGGAAAAATTCAAACTAGAGTACTATGATGCTATCACATTACTTAGTAGGGTAATAGGTTTGAAGAGTGCAGGAGTTTTTGAGAACTGGATGTTCCTTGTTATAGTGAGGATGGAACAAAATATCGATTATCACTGGGAAAGCATTATAAGTGCCATGACACATGATCAACTGTGCAATGTCCTGCAAACTAAGAGCTTCACAATGACTTCTTACCTGGTTTATGCCTTGGCTAGGTTCCATCCATCTAAGGGATTGAGTACATGAGGAACCTTTGGGCGAGATGTAATATATGAAGTCTATCCACAACTACATTTGGGTAGCTCGAGCTATAGAAGGGTGAATGATGCATTCACCATGTACATCACTAGGTTGCTCCAAGGTGCAGAGCATGCTAGAATATCTGACCTGGTGCTAAGGAGTTGATCAAAAGGTATGGGGCTTGGTTTATACAGTTTCCCACCTTTTCTTACATAAGGATAGATGGTTGTCAGAGGGCCCCTTACAGACTTCCTAGGTATCCTACTGATCACCTCATACTCCTAGAAGTCGCAAGGCATATATGTGATTTCAATGCCATAGTCAAGGAGAAGCATAAAATAGGATTTGGCAATGACTTTCCCCTCAGGGTAGGCAGTAATGAGGCTTGCCCTTCCATACATACAACACACTTCTTTGAAGAGGATATGAGTACTCTAGGCCTATCTTTCCATTCTAAAAGGTCTAGGTTTGACAGAATTGGTGAAGCCCAAAAGAAGGCTAGTAGAGAGTACAGTCACAAGGATGACCTAGAGGATTACTGGGCTAACTGTAAAGATGAGTTTGAGATTCGAAAGAAGAAAATCTCTAGGCTACCAGTTAACTTGATTAGACTATACAATGTTAAAGTCATCCTAGATCAGATAGATGATGATGGAGATTTAATTCAGGGCCATGACTATGAGGCTATGAAAGATAAACCAGTTGGAGAAATAGACTAGCTGGAGGAAGAGAAAATAGAGTTAGAATAGATCATGACTCCAATGATTAAATACACAAAATTGTGGCTTAAGCACAAGATTTGGGAATTGGAGAGTGAGGGTGTGCAATGCACCTATGATTTGATGGGAGACTTGGAGTATCATTCCACTTCTAAGGAATTAGCAGAGCAGGATCCTAAGGGTAAGACTAAGGTGATCTCCCCTTTCAAGATAAAGATTAAAGATGTTCAGGAGGAGGAGGTGGAAGAGGCAGAGAAGCAAAGAAAGCCTATTGCTAAGAAAAGGAAACATATTTCAAAGATGAAGAAAACTGCAAAGGATGAAACTGAAAAGGGAGGCAAAGAGGCTAGTGTTTCTATGCCTAAGAGAAGAAGAATAGTAAGGTTGTCATAGAAGGAGAAGGAAAATTGTAAGGCAGGAGATGAAGTTGACCCACCGGTAGTTAATGTGGAAATTTTAGGAGAGAAGACATAGGTGTACATGAGAAGATCAAGGACTCCATCTCCTAAAGATGGTGTACCAAAGAAAAGTGCTCCCATAGCTATTCCTGCCACTGAGCATGATAATATCCCTCCTTCTCCTGAAGCTCACAATACACCAAGTGAACCCAAGGATGCTGAGGATTATCAAGATCAAGAAGGAGAAGAATTCCAAGAGGGTGAACTCTACAGTGCTGAAGCATAAATAGAGAAGGTTTTGCAGTCACCTCTGGTGACTTATGAGGATTCACCTCTAAGAAGTGAAGAGGATAGACCTCCTCAGAGAGAGGAAGTGTTAGTCAAGACTCCTTCACCAGTGCATAAGGAAGAAGAAAATGATAAGGGAAAAGAGGATAAAGTTGAAGAGATTCCTGAAAAGCAAGATTTGAATGAAGAAGTACCCAAGGTTCACCAAGATGTGGTTGGAAAAGGTAGTGTGCAGTCGGATTCCACAGTGCCTGCTTGGTTGGATAGAGAGTTGAAGAGTAAGTAGGTTGTGGTGGATGACACTCTCCCTAACTGGGATGACTTACTAGCCCAGATTGGGAAGGTAAAACAAAGAAGAAGGCTAGGGTTATTTCAAAAATCGAGAAAGATGAAGCAAATAATAGGGTGGTTCACATTGCTACTCCTGCTCCTAACAAGAATAAAGATGATGCGACTAGTAGTGACTACAGTGTGCAGACTATCAACTTAAGGCCTACTTCCATGGAACAGGAAATTGAAGAATATGAAGGCTCTAGTGTTGTAATCTTGGGTAGATTGAGGAAAGAGGTGCAGACCAAACAAGAACTGAAGAGAGAAAATGATAAACTTAAGAAGTATCTGCAAGATTTGATGAAGCCCTTGCAATCCATCAGTTCCTCATCATCCGCTACAAGCTTCCTACCACAAGAAACAATAACTGAGTTGGAGAGGATGAAAGCTACTACTCATGCCACAACGAGTTGGTTGCAGGGAGTGCAAGCTAAGGGAGATAATTTTATCAAGGACATCCTTTCAACCAAAGGAGATTCTATGAGGTCAATAGATTGGTTAAGGAATTTATTAGCTCAGGATAAGGAGGATGTGGATCTCTTGTTGTAGAAGACCAAAATCATCATGGAATACACTAAAAAAAAAATTGGTAAGTGGTGGCATTCTTCCTTCCTCCAAAGCTGCAGAACCTTGGGAATGGTTTGAGGTTTTGCAAATAAGGAAAATGGTTTTGAAGAAGGTGTATAAGTAGAGGAAACAAATTTAGGACACCGTGACTGAGATCTACAACAAATGCATTTCCTTATTTGAGGTTATGATAGGAAGAAAAATGTATGCACTGAAGCATATGAGCTTGGAGCAGTTAAGAAAATGGTGGCGAGATGTATATTCTCCAATCAATGAGGACCTAGTGACTGAACATCAATTAGATGATGCAGCTACATACATTGCAGTAATGGATAAATATCAAACCAGCAAGGTGGATTGGGATAAAGTTGTAGAGCAGTCAAGAGAGGACATTAAGTCCATTGAAAGGAGAATTAAAGTATTAGCTATGCCACCTATAGCTGACTTGGACAAGATATTTTTGATGGTGCAGGATAGGGTGGAGCAAAATAAGGACAAAGGGGAAGGCAGTTAATATAATGCCTCATCAGAATTTTTGCTTCCTCATTATTTTTTCTTCCTCCTTTACATAGTTTTTACTTCTTCCTCATTTGTAAGGGCTAGATAGTTTTTACTTGGAGTGAATTAAGCAATATAGCAAGAGCTAGAGTTAGGAGTTAGTCTTATTTTCAAGAAAGTGTTGTAACAAAAGACTAGAATTGTTGCTACTTTGGGTGATTTAATGCAAGTACAGACATTGTTATTTGGTGCCTTTCTTGTGTTGAATTTTATCTGGCATGGTTCCTATGATTCTATCTTTTGAAATTGCTTTAGTTTATTTGATGCATGAGAGTTTAGTGTTAGATGACTTAATGGTGTTTATGGTTTGGTGCTTGAAGTGTTTGCAACAATCTCTAGTCCATACTTTTTGCGGCTAGTTGACTGTTAGTTGCTTTGCAAAGTTAGCCTAGACTTTAAATTCACCATGCTTAGTTCAATTGTGGATGTTTAGTCATTCTGATTGCAATAGGGTTATTTTGGATGAATTTTCATAATCTAAAAATCTTTAACACCTTAGAATATTGCACTATTTTCGTAAGATTGCAGATTTATTTGGGTCAAGCAAGAATCGGTTTCTGAGGGATTGGTCCATTTCAAGTGTTTTATCATTTACATAGTTAATCTTAGGAATAGAACTAATCTTAGAAATCTCTTTGAAACCCTTATCCTTTTGCTATTTCTTTGTTATTTGAGTTAGATTTAGGATTTTAAGTATCACCATATTGCAAAATTTGATAAGCTTTGAGATTCAGCATTTGCTTGTAGTAAGGTCCCTTTGTGATTACCAACATTTTCACATTTATCACTGAGTTGTTTATGCATTGTCAAGACCTGACACTACAGACCTTGGGGTTATCTCTTGAGGCTTGCTGATAGAGATTTACCTTTCAAGAAAGATAGAATATCATATTCTATCTAAGTTGTTGTGCAGAAAACACCATCAACACCACCTAGGTCCTGTAAAGCCTGAAGTGTATAGGAAATTTATCTTAAGATAGTTTATTGTTGTTTGGAAAAAATCCTTTTCCCATTAATTATAAGGAGAGGCTAATCTTTAGAGGTCTTTGGGAATCAACTGGAAACACCAATAAGCCCTAAGAGTGAATAATTGGAAAACTATGACAGGGTAGTTCTCAAAGTTCATGACACTTATGGATGTTTTGTTTGGAATTATAGTTTAATATAAGGTCCCTCTACAATACACTATCTTGGTTTTAATCAAATCTACACCATTTGACCATGCCAATAATGAATTCATTCTTGCAAAATGCATCATTTGAGAGTAGTGTAACTATGGAAATAGGAATATTTTGTGTTTTGTGCATGGTGGGGCTAAACCAACTATGCCAACATGTTGGGGTTTCCAAGTGAATATTATTGAAGGCCTCCATTCATTCCTTGGGTCTCTCAATCCTTGCATGCAATGTTATTCTAATATTGTCTCTTAAGATCCCTAAGAGTAAAACATTACCAAACTATGGCAAAGTAGTTATCAAAGTTCATGGAACCTATGAATGTTTTATCTAGGTCTATAGGTGAACATTGAGTCCCTCTACAGTACCCTATCTCAATTTTGTTCAATTTGACACTATTTGAACATTCCAATAATGAACGAATTCTTATAAAATACATCATTTAAGAGCAATGTAAACTTGTCAATAGGCATATTTTATGTTTTGTGTGTTGTGGGGCTAAACCAATTGTTGCAACACATTATTTTGGGTAGGTGAATTCTATTGGAGGCCTAGGTTCATTCCCTAGGTCTCTTGATCCTTGCAGGATAAATAAAAATCCTTTTTCTACTTAGGGAAAGTCATTCAAGACTATGATAATCCTCTTATAAATTTGTATGCAACATTAAAAATGCATTTAATTTATATGTGGGGAGTTACACCAAGACATGGAATCTTAAGCATGAGAATTAAGGTTCATATGGTTTTTGCATTGAAGGTTTTAATGACTTTCATCTAGAGTCAAACTTGGGAAATATCCTAGAAAATGTATCTTGAGTCTATTGATTAGAAATCTAAGTAAGTTTATTGTTGATCATTCTCTATATATAAGGTGCTTAAGATGGGATCATGGGTGGTGAAGCAATTGTTAAATCTTCTCCATGGTTGATGGGTGATGATCATTTATTGCTCTTGGTTGTGACATTATAGTATATATAGATGTATGGATATGATGCTAATAGATTATTCATAGGTTGGAAAGCATGTATTGGAGGTGATAGATCAAATCTTCTCTTTCTCTTGATAGAGTGCTAATACTTTGATATCACATTGTGATGATTTTTTGTTAATAAATTCAAATTTAGAGTCCATTCTTTCTCAAAAGGGTTTCCCAGTATATAATATATTTGGAGGATATGTTTTTCTTGAAAAGTTTTCCTAGGATATATTTTTGTTATGTTTTTTCTTACTAGAATTATTATTTTTATCTTTCAAGTATTCTTAGATTAATATGATTAACTAGAATTAACTATCAATTTTAATAGGTCAAATGTTGACACTTGTATTAGATTTCTTACATTTTTTAGGTTGAATGATGGAGTGTATTTGATAGAACACCTATATTCCTTCAACATTGATAACGGTATCATTTATGACTAGAATATTTTCTTACTTTTAAGAATAACTATAAACATAATCCATAATAACATGAATGTAAATATATTTGAGAATCATAATGTGAATTCTAGTAATAAGTTAATTTAATAGGTACATAAAATAATGCAACTATTGAATAATATATTAGGTCAATAAATACAACCCACAATAATAATTTTAATAAGTATAATTAAACCAATTAGAAAATTATTTGTCATATGTACAATAGTTTCCTTGATTAAAGTATAATACACAAATAAATTTACTAGCTCAAATCCTCAAGCTACTCACTCCAAGCTCCAATTGTTGATGAGGAAGGTAAATGAATACACACATCAAAGAAATCATGTTCCTTCATAACCATTAGTATGGAAAGTACTAAAAGAAAAATCCAAAAGTGTGAAGTACAAACAATTCTAATGATTATACTTAAGTTCATTTCTATTTTTCACATAGACATACAATCAAATCTACAATTGATATAACTTAAACAAAATAACCTACTTTCACAACACACATCCAAAGCATAAATAAAACCCAAATAAATCATAACAAGGTAACCAAGAAATTACTACATACTATTGTTACCTATTTTTCACTACGAGCTCAAACAGGTAGAGCTGAAATGCAAATTCAAATCAAAAGGTACACAAGTTGTTCAAAAGTTTCTGCTAAGTACTCATTATTGTGCAATTTTTTGTTACAGTGTAAATTCCAGTAATATTATGCAAAAAATATCTCAAAATGATATCATAAGTTTGCATAATTTTTGTTGTTTTATTCATAATGTACAAACCAAAATCCCACACAAGCCGTGGGAGTAACTTAATTTGATTTTCTTAATCAAATAATGAATACAAAGAAAGAATGTACACTATACAACTAAAAATAACATAAGCATGTGATAGAAATTGATTCGTCATTGCCTGGAATGACGAATCGTATCTACGTTGAATCTTCAGATGTGTTATGCTTTCGAATTGATCCAGCTTCAGGCTTCAAAAGCTTCTGCAAAAATGACAAAATGTGGTATTAGAGATGGTCTCTAAGCAATCAAGAATCAAATCCTACTTCATGCCTACATTACCAACAAAAATGTAATCTACATCATTTCAAGCATGCATCAAATGATCAAGTTAAAGGAGCACGAAGTTCAATGGAAGCTTTCAGCTTCGATTATTTTGCTAACTTGTTTGTTTAAATGTGCAGGAACAAGTATAATTAGATCATTTCAGCCAGCAGGTGGTGCTATGAGTGGTGGAAAATGTGGCTCCCATAAGGGTTGAGCCCAACTCATAAGCAATGGAAGAGCAACATGTAAAAACAGAGCAATCACAGTTATCGTATTCACGGGTAAATAATGGCAGCATTATGATATTCTCTTAAGTCATGCCTCAACGAATGCATGATAGTTTGATCATCAAACTTATAATCAAGGAAAGCAATCATAGAGTTGTCCAACTATACACAGTCCATAGAAGACTGAAATGGAACAATACAACTTTAGCATCATCATCATAAGAGACTGTCTCGGATGATATGTGTGGAAGCAGTGATCTCAAAAAGACAAGGTACAAAGGTTTTCATCTTTTTCCAAGAATCATACATTGAATACAAGTTTATTAAAGCACAATAACAAGTGAAGGAACAACATTCATAGTTCTTGTCTCAACATTGTGACGTGATCCAATGTTTTGAAATGAAATCACATGGGATCGTTTAGCTACTTAATAGATGTGAAAAGCTGAGTAAAATACATCATTCTCAAATTGAATGCTTTATTTTAATTACATGTTCCCAACTCAGTGACATTCACCTGATGAGATAGCTATATCTGCCATGCAAGGGGGTCTAATTTTGCCAGTTTTCCATTTTCAAAGCCTTTGTCACATTTCCAATCTATGTGTATTATCAAGTTATGTGGCCTTTTAATATTTGTCCTAAGGTTTGATGGTTTTGTCTCTAAGTGAAAATCTGAAGTGCCGAGGTTTCTTAACATTGCAAATAATGCACCAGTATAAGGAAAAATTATATTCAACTGACAATTTGTAGTAGACACAAAAGTATCAATATTCATTAGACATGAGCTACAACTACAGTAATGTCATGATGACAGTGGTATTACAAGGATGCATAGTACAAATTACCAGTAGAACACTATCATGACAACTGTTAAAATGCAACTTCCATAGCTTTAAAAGATGAGAGCTAATCACAACGATCTAATATGTAGAATCAGATTTATCTGTCCTACATAGAAATTTGGGAGAGAAAGGAAGGCATTTGGCCTCCAAAATAAGATACATGACAGTAAAGACAAGCTAATGACAATGGCAGGTTACTATAAAGGGTTTGTTTTCACTAAGCATAAATAATAGTTCATATGCTTCCATGATTTGCAAAGGATTATAGAGCACTAAAGGTACATGGAACAATTTTGCATAAAATAAAAGAGAAACACTACATAGATTTTACCATTAGTAGGTATGGTGAAGATCACAGCCATACAAGGTGGCAACTTTGTTGCGTTTCATAGATAAAAAATGAAATTAGGTTTAGCTTTCTTTGCAAAGAGGGGAGGATAAAACATTTTTTTTAGAATAAATGCACACATGGGTCGAAGCCTTAGGCTTTGTAAGAAAAGTAAATCAAGAACACCCAAAGTACAGTGATCAATCCATGGCGCGCAAACCCAATATAGAAGCAAACACATGGAAAAATGAAGGGCATTTTATAGCTCCACTATTGAAAAATACATGAGGGGGCGCAGACTTTCCAACAGATTTTTTAGTCAAGAGCTTTATGCATTTCAATATTCACATATTAATGCATTAACAGTAAACATATGTGCAACAATCAACTGATGTATGGCCACTGTTGCCAAGGAACCTGCCAAAATGGGATTCTCCAAAAAATACAGAGGGACTATTTATGTTAGGGTTTTTGTTATAGTCAATACCATGAATATTCTAAGCAAAGGAAAACAAAACTCTGTTGAGTTCTCACAATCGCGGCTATAAAGAATGGAAAGTTTTTTTTTTAAGAAAAGCATACGTAGATTTATAAAATAGAACCATAGCTTGGGATAGATGAAATCCATGCATATTCAAGTAATGAAATTCTCATAAATGGTTCAGTAAGTACAACAAATGAAATCCCTCAGAAAATATATCAGAAGTGAATGCTACAGCCGTAGCTTAAAGTTTAGAAATGTCAATAATATCTCGAGATTGTGGCCGAAAAAAACTTACTCACTGAAAATCTTCATGAAAATTCCATAAAATAGCAAGGTATGGTGGAATTTTGTTCTCCAGGTCAAGCATCAAACCCTACACCTTGGCGGCAGTAGCTTGTTCATGAAGTTGCAAAGTAAGAAGTGAAAGTGAGATTTAGGGGTCGATGTTTGTTTTTGACTTGCCCTAATCTCATGATGGGCATTTTTTACCATATATTTTCAATCAAAATTATTTCGATTAATCTTCTCTATGGCCATGACTTTAAAGTCAATGTGCCTAATGATGTGTTCAATTAGTATATAATGGGAATGGCGAGATGTGTTAAGTATATGCATAGAGTGGAGTAATAAGGGGTTCGAGATTTTTGAGGTTAATCTCAAAGTTTCCTTTACTTTGAAATATTAAATCCTGCATGATTTTGAGAAGTTTGACTCTCAATTAAATATTAAAGGTGATGATTGTTATTAATTTAATATTTAGACAAGAGAAGAGTTATTATCAATTGAAAAAATATTAAAATAATTACTTGATAATTATTTTTAATATTTATTTAAATATTTATCTTCTCCAGAAATCATGCGAGGGTATAAGTAAAGATAAGCTGAAGATCAAGACATGTAGTTTGAGATCATGAGTTCAAGTTTTGACTTTCAGTTAGGGTGAAGTGAACTCTTCAGTATTTTTCTTTTTATGCCACATTTTGAGGAACTTTTCAGAGGGTTTTGAGATAGTTTACACTCAGATTGCATAAACTTATGACTTGACATAAGTTGTACATAGATCAGGGGCAATTTGGCCACCTGTTCTCGCAGATATCATCAGTTGTGAGACTTCCTTTCATGCATTTTCATGTTTACTCATGGGAGACTTTTACAAGGTGATTTTTTTTGCATGCTTGACTCACTGTTATGGATTTCCAATTCAACTTGAGTTGCAGTTCAGTTACACACATTGTGAGTGTGAGTTTGAGACTGAGTTCACTCATTTTTGCATGAGTTTGAGCTCTTCTTTTGGAGATATTTTATTTTGCTCGAGATTTTCCTTGGAGTTGTCATTTTTATACTAAAATTGACTTTCAGTTTCATTTTTACGCACTTTGGAGTGCACTCTCATTGTATATATTGGAAAAAGTTTATCTTTTTCCTCTAGTTCTTGTTTTTCAGCCTTTGCATCTTGCAAAGGGAATTATCTTCTAACTTAGCTTTTTCAAAATTTAATAGATATTGCAGTAGTCTTTACAGGTTATCTTGGAGTATCATTTGTAGAGCGTTCCTTCTTTTGTCATTGCAATGTAATATTATCCTTCTTAGATTTAGGTGTTTTGTTTTGCAAATGTCTTTGATGCAAAATTTAATGTGTTTGATATCAGAACCTTTAAATTTATGTCAACATTCATGAATGCATGTACACAAAGAAACAATCCTAGTTGCAGGTCATAAATTGTGTCTCAAGTATATCCATATCATTAAGTTGTGAAAATAAATCCTTCCTTCATAAAGAGTGAATTATCAGGCCTGTCTGTGAATTAATGCAGTTAAATTGTTCAATCTGAGTTGTGAAAGTAAGCTTCATGATGAATCAGTTGTGAGTTAATCTATTTTTCTTTAAATCAAATAGGTGCATCACCACAGTTCAACTTTTCCAGTTTTGCATTAGATTAAGTTTTTTCCCTTTTCCCATCAAAGTTTCAAGTCTATAATCAGATAATCATATAGGAACCAGCCTAGAATCTGGAGGTCTATCTTCGCCATAGGAATACCCACAACCTAAAGATAGTTCCCATGTTTCAACAGATTGTTGAATTTAATCATTCAAGCGTTCGGGTGCAATCTGTTTGACAACAGTTTTTTCCACGCCCGATGGGACTCTGAAGCACACTTCAGAGAAAGAATTCAAAAGATACAAGTTGTCCTGGTATATAAAGTAGCGTATTTTTACCTTTCAAAGGTACAAAATTATACCTGGCGACTATGAGCATATTTACTAGTTTCAACAAGGTTAGTGCTGGTATGTTTCAATTACAAGCTTAATATTTTGATTTCCAACATTTATATGAGTAGAAATGACAGATTTTCATAGTCAGCATGTATACCCATTTCCGTTTCATGAAAGTCCTGCCTATCCACACCCTTATTAGCCATATCAGGCCAATCATGCTACTGGTTTTATCCCAAACAGCCATACAACAACAGCCTATCAGCATGCTCAACATGTTTACCTCCCACCCTCCCCTGCTCAACCTTCAGATCAACATTTGGATGTCCAAAATCAGCTCCAAGAGGTTGATTATATGAAGAATAACATGAATAACATGAAGGATGTATTGTTAGACATCGCAAATTAGATAGAAGAGTTTAGGATGCAACATGAGCTTGATACACAACAACATGAATTAGAGTATCAGGCCTACCTTCATGAGTAGGAACTGGAAACACAAAGGAGATAGTTTGAGGAGAGGCTCGAGACGGAGTTAGTTGCAAAAGAAGAGCAGATGAAGTCTTTGCTTCCTCAAAAGCATGATATCCAAACAACTTCTTGCATTTCAGATCAGTTTCAAGGGGAAGAACTTCCAAGGTATGAAATCCCATATTTTACAACCATTCATCCTTTGCAAGTAGAGGAAATTAATCTAGTACAGCCTAGTGTAATTACAAAGTAGCCCATTGATAAGGACACCTTACTCCTCATGGAGAAGGTCAGAAACGTAAACCTATTGCGTTTAGCTTTGGAAGTTTACCGATTAGAGCAACAAAAGAATGAAAAGGAGCAGGAGGTTGTGGTTGCTTGTACTGAGTCCCCAACTCAAAATTACCATATTACATGCGAAGAGGATATTGTTTCAAACTTAGTGCTGAACCCCTTGGATTTTGACTCATTTGAAAAAATTTCTAATATTATTTATAACATGGCTGAAAGAAAAATGCAGGAATTACTAGTCAAAAATCTTCACTTACAGGATGCCCAGGCTTCATTTGAGAAGGCACCACATGGGGAGGAGCGATCAATTTATTTGTTTGATCAATTACCTGGTTTCATTGAGCAAACTGAAAAGAGCACATAGGAGCCTAACTTACTAGTTAATTTGAAACACTCAGAAGATATTACAGAACATGTTGTACTGCTGGTTCAAGATGAGATTGAAACCTCAATTCATATGAGACAACAAGAGGTTACCAAAATTGAACAAGCAAGCAGATCAGAACTCGTGTTTCAAAAGGATGATCTTGAATCTAAGGTAAGCCCTCTCATGCCACAAAGTAATGAAGATTATGAAGAATCCTTATTTTGGAATGACCTTGAATCCTTTGTTTCAAGCTTAGATGACAAATGAGATTAGGTTGAACATGTTTTAAACAAGGAAATAGAGGTTGAATATCAAGATTTAGCTAATTTGTTTGAGGAATTACTTGAATTTGTTGATGAGAATGAAGACAACACATGCTTACTAAAATCAGTTACTACCTTTGAGCAGCAGGGTGATGAAACTCATATGAATCCAATTCACGATTATGAATCAGATGAGAGTATTTTCCTAAATATCATAGAAGATTTTTGCTCTAACATTGATGATAGTTTGATGCCATGTGAACCAACAATATATGATCATCCTTTTCAGGTGAAAGAAGTAATCATTCCTTCATTACTTGATGACAGATCAACGTCTCCTTCAAATCAGATTAAAATTGTGATAGAGGATGTAACAAAAAATATCAGTCAAGAAACCAGGAGGCTAAGCTTTATCTTTTTGAAGGGGTGTCTGATCAGATATTTATCCAAGGAGGGGTCTACAGAATTACCACAAGTCATGATTCTGCCAAAGCATGTGATTGCAACTGCGGAGCAACAGGTTAATCTTAGTTATATGCCTCAAAATAACATCTTTGGTGATCAATCAAATGAGGAAGTCATGCCTTTTGAGATGTTTCAAATTTTTTTGCAATAGTTAATTAGATGTCCATACTTCTTTTTGATTAATCTTAAAGATTTGGAGCATCCTTTGTTATTAAGGAATGGCAGCTATTTCTCATAGCCAGTAAATGGTCATGTCTGATCATTAACATTGTTGGTTAGTGTAGGGTAGGGTTGAGTTTCAGTTTTTCTTTCAATAAGTGTCTTCTGACACATTTCATTCAGTTTTACTTCACTTACAATAAGTGCAGTCACTACACAGGGGTTTCAGAATCTGTCATAAACAGAGTTGTAGTAGTTTCTTTCAGTATGCTTGTTATGAAGCTGAGTTACAAAGGTTTTCAGAGGTTAAGAGCAAGAATAGACTCCATGCCCAATGGATAAGGTACATAACTGGTCTATGGTGTTTAGCAGGCAAACACTCCGCAGAGGTCGCCAATTTGTTAACTATTTTTCACTACGAGCTCAAACAGGTAGAGCTGAAATGCAAATTCAAATCAAAAGGTACACAAGTTGTTCAAAAGTTTCTGCTAAGTACTCATTATTGTACAACGTTTCGTTATAGTGTAAATTTCAGTAATATTATGCAAAAAACATCTCAAAATGATATCATAAGTTTGCATAATTTTTGTTGTTTTATTCATAATGTACAAACCAAAATCCCACACAAGCCGTGGGAGTAACTTAATTTGATTTTCTTAATCAAATAATGAATACAAAGAAAGAATGTAAACTATACAACTAAAATAACATAAGCATGTGATAGAAAGTGATTCGTCATTGCCTGGAATGACAAATCGTATCTATGTTAAATCTTCAGTTGTGTTCTACTTTCAAATTGATCCATCTCTAGGCTTCAAAAGCTTCTGCAAGAATGACAAAATGTGGTATTAGAGATGGTCTCTAAGAAATGAAGAATCAAATCCTACTTCATGCCTACATTACCAACAAAAATGTAATCTACATCATTTCAAGCATGCATCAGATGATCAAGTTAAAGGAGCACGAAGTTCAATGGAAGCTTTCAGCTTCAATTATTTTGCTAACTTGTTTGTTTAAATGTGCAGGAACATGTATAATTAGATCATTTCAGCCAGCAGGTGGTGCTATGAGTGGTGGAAAATGTGGCTCCCATAAGGGTTGAGCCCAACTCATAAGCAATGAAAGAGCAACATGTAAAAACAGAGCAATCACAGTTATCATATTCACGGGTAAATAATTGCAGCATTATGATATTCTCTTAAGTCATGCCTCAACGAATGCATGATAGTTTGATCATCAAACTCATAATCAAGGAAATCAATCATAGAGTTGTACAACTATACACAGTCCATAGAAGACTGAAATGGAACAATACAACTTTAGCATCATCATCATAAAAGACTGTCTCAGATGATATGTGAGGAAGCAGTGATCTCAAAAAGACAAGGTACAAAGGTTTTCATCTTTTTCCAAGAATCATACATTGAATACAATTTTATTAAAGCACAATAACAAGTGAAGGAACAACATTCATAGTTCTTGTCTCAACATTGTGACATGATCCAATGTTTTGAAATGAAATCACATGGGATCGTTTAGCTGCTTAATAGATGTGCAAAGTTGAGTAAAATACATCATTCTCAAATTGAATGCTTTATTTCAATTACATGTTCCCAACTCAATGACATTCACCTGATGAGATAGCTATATCTGCCATGCAAGGAGGTCTAATTTTTCCAGTTTTCCCTTTTCAAAGCCTTTGTCACATTTCCAATCTATGTGTATTATCAAGTTATGTGGCATTTTAATATTTGTCCTAAGGTCTGATGGTTTTGTCTCTAAGTGAAAATCTGAAGTGCCAAGGTTTCTTAACATTGCAAATAATGCACCAGTATAAGGAAAAATTATATTCAACTGACAATTTGCAGTAGACACAAAAGTATCAATATTCATTAGACATGAGCTACAACTACAGTAATGTCATGATGATAGTGGTATTATAAGGATGCATAGTACAAATTACCAGCAAAACACAATCATGGCAACTGTTAAAATGCAACTTCCATAGCTTAAAAAGATGAGAGCTAATCACAACGATCTAATATGTAGAATCATATTTATCTATCCTGCATAGAAATTTGGGAGAGAAAGGAAGGCATTTGGCCTCCAAAATAAGATACATGATAGTAAAGACAAGCTAATGACAATGGCAGGTTACTATAAAGGGTTTGTTTTCACTAAGCATAAATAATAGTTCATATGCTTCCATGATTTGCAAAGGATTATAGTGCACTAAAGGTACATGGAACAATTTTTCATAAAAGAAAAGAGAAACAGTACACATATTTTACCATTAGTAGGTATGGTGAAGATCACAACCATACAAGGTGGTAGCTTTGTTGCGTTTCATAGATAAAAAATGAAATTAGGTTTAGCTTTCTTTGCAAAGAGGGGAGGATAAAACATTTTTTTTAGAATAAATGCACACATGGGTCGAAGCCTTAGGCTTTGTAAGAAAATTAAATCAAGAACACTCGAAGTACAGTGATCAAGCCATGGTGCGCAAACCCAATATAGAAGCGAACACATGGAAAATGAAGGGAATTTTATAGTTCCACTGTTGAAAAATACATGAGGGGGCGTAGACTTTCCAGCAGAGTTTTTAGTCAAGAGCTTTATGCATTTCAATATTCACATATTAATGCATTAACAGTAAACATATGTGCAACAATCAACTGATGTATGGCCACTGTTGCCAAGGAACCTGCCAAAATGGGATTCTCCAAAAAATACAAAGGGACTATTTCTTTTAGGGTTTTTGTTATAGTCAATACCATGAATATTCTGAGCAAACGAAAACAAAACTCTGTTGAGTTCTCACAATCGCGGCTATAATGAATGGAAAGTTTTTTTTGTAAGAAAAGTAGTAGATTTATAAAATAGAACCACAGCTTGGGATAGATGAAATCCACGCATATTCAAGTAATGAAATTCTCATAAATGGTTCAGTAAGTACAACAAGTGAAATCCCTCAAAAAATATATCAGAAGTGAATGCTACAGCCGCAACTTAAAGTTCAGAAATGTCAATAATATCTCCAGATTGTGGCCAAAAACAACTTACTCACTGAAAATATTCATGAAAATTCCATAAAATAGCAAGGTATGGTGGAATTTCATTCTCCAGGTCGAGCATCAAACCCTACACCTTGGTGGTAGCAGCTTGTTCATGAAGTTGCAAAGTAAGAAGTGAAAGTGAGATTTAGGAGTGGATGTTTGTTTTTTACTTGCCCTAATCTCATGATGGACATTTTTTACCATATATTTTTAATCAAAATTATTTCTATTAATCTTCTCTATGGCCATGACTTTAAAGTCAACGTGCCTAATGATGTGTTCAATCGGTATCTAATGGGAATGGCGAGATGTGTTAAGTATATGCATGGAGTGGAGTAATAAGGGGTTCGAGATTATTGAGGTTAATCTCAAAGTTTCCTTGACTTTGAAATATTAAATCCTGCATGACTTTGAGAAGTTTGAATCTCAATTAAATATTAAAGGTGATGATTGTTATTACTTTAATATTTAGACAAGAGAAGAGTTATTATCAATTGAAAAAATATTAAAATAATTACTTGATAATTATTTTTAATATTTATTTAAATAGTTATCTTCTCCAGAAATCATGAGAGGGTATAAGTAAAGATAAACTAAAGATCAAGACATGCAGTTTGAGATCATGAGTTCGAGTTTTGAATTTCAGTCAGGGTGGAGTGAACTCTTCAGTATTTTTCTTTTTATACCACATTTTGAGGAGCTTTTTAGAGGGTTTTGAGACAGTTTATGCTCAGATTGCATAAACTTATGACTTGACATAAGTTGTACACAAATCAGGGGCAGTTTGGCCACCTGTTCTTGCAGATATCATCAGTTGTGAGACTTCCTTTCATGCATTTTCATGTTCACTCGTGGGAGACTTTTACGAGGTGATTTTTTTTTGCATGCTTGACTCACTGTTATGGATTTCCAATTCAACTTGAGTTGCAGTTCAGTTACACACATTGTGAGTGTGAGTTTGAGACTAAGTTCACTCATTTTTGCATGAGTTTGAGCTCTTCTTTTGGAGATATTTTATTTTGCTCGGGATTTTCCTTGGAGTTGTCATTTTTATACTAAAATTGACTTTCAGTTTCATTTTTATGCACTTTGGAGTGCACTCTCATTGTATATATTGGAAAAAGTTTATCTTTTTCCTCTAGTTCTTGTTTTTCAGCCTTTGCATTCTGCAAAGGGAATTATCTTCTAACTTAGCTTTTTCAAAATTTAATAGATATTGCAGTAGTCTTTACAGGTTATCTTGGAGTATCATTTGTAGAGCGTTCCTTCTTTTGCCATTGCAAGTTAAATATTATCCTTCTTAGATTCAGGTGTTTTGTTTTGCGAATGTCTTTGATGCAAAATTTAATGTGTTTGATATCAAAACCTTTAAATTTCTATGAACATTCATGAATGCATGTACACGAAGAAACAATCCTAGTTGTAGGTCATAAATTGTGTCTCAAGTATATCCATATCTTTAAGTTGTGAAAATAAATCCTTCCTTCATAAAGAGTGAATTATCAGGCTTGTCTGTGAATTAATGCAATTAAATTGTTCAATCTGAGTTGTGAAAGTAAGCTTCATGATGAATCAATTGTGAGTTAATATGTTTTTCTTTAAATCAAATAGGTGCATCACCACAGTTCAGCTTTTCCAGTTTTGCATTAGATTAAGTTTTTTCCCTTTTCCCATCAAAGTTTCAAGTCTATAATTAGATAATCATATAGGAACCAGCCTAGAATCTGGAGGTCTATCTTTTCCATAGGAATACCCACGGCCTAAAGATAGCTCCCATGTTTCAACAACTTGTTGAATTTAATCATTCAAGCGTTCAGGTGCAATCTGTTTGACAACAACTACAACACATCGATACAAAGTGCGTAGAAAGAACATAAACAATTCATATGTAAGACAAAATAATGACATATATAGAATATAATACTACATAATGACATACCCAAAGGTGCCCCAACCATAATAAGACTCATTTTCCAATTATAGTGCATATACATATCAACCACCTCACATAAGAAAGAAAATAAACTATACCAACCATAGAGAACACTACATCAATAGGTAGAATAGTATGCATAATAAAAAATTAGGTCACGAGACTTCATAATAGAGAATATCCTAACTCTAGTGTGTAGAATTCAATGAATAATACACATAGTTTATGGGACTTTTTCAAGTAAGAACACTATATTCAATATGGTGCGGTGCATGGCAAGAAGAGAAATCTAAAATTATCAAGCCATTCAATTTGAAGTAGATAATAACCTTTCATATGTTGAACACAAAGTAGAGAAGATGATAGTAGGATATATCTATTCATGGTAAATGTATCCAAATTCTCATATACTTCTAATCTAATCTAGGCACTCAAAATAAAGGTATTCAATTAAAACTATCAATAGGATAATTAGATATTGTAGAATATTAGGATTGAATTCCCATCATTTTTTTAACTCATCACCCACTTTGTAACTCTATAGGTCACAACCCACTAAGGAGTCAATCAATTCACCAAACTAAGTTGAGAAAAAAATGCACTCATTATGACATTTCATCCTAACAATATAGTCAAAGAATGCATCATATAAAAAAATTCTTCAAGAGACTCATAACTAAAAAAAATAGTTCACGACACTTAGAGAACCTATAAATTATTTTCATTACAATATCAAAGGACAATGTCGTTGAACTCCCAAATAGTAAAGAGAGGGTTTATAAGATTCAAGAGAGGGTTATAGAAGCTTACTTAGGTTGTAAAATTATCCCTAATAAATGTTTAACTTAAAATATATCTTAATACCATTTAATCAACTCTAACACCACTCTAAATGAGTTTCATAGGAAAAATAAGAGTGCAAATATAAAACCAAAACTTTATTGATGTAGCCTAAACTCTCTTCACCATAAAATAATAAAGACTAAAGGACACCAAACCCAAGGAAATTGATCTAAGATAGTTATAATGTAGGAAAAATATCAAACTATATTAAGATACCATGATTATGAAAATTTGAAACACATAGTAGACATACACCTTTTGTAAGCATAAGATGTGTTCATAAATCATTAAGGGAAATGACCATGTATGGAACTAGCTACCCCAAGAGACTATCAAAACATTCAAGATTCAAAATCATCTAGATATCCAAGAAGATAACTTGCAGGAAAATGACATCACACATAAAACCTAAGAAAAACCAAAAGATCAATGGAACCAATGGGGGAATCATGAATTCTTGAAACAAAGTAAGGTTGGATTTTTTTAACATTCATGTTATAACTCTCAAATTTATAGTGAATAAAAATTAAAGGAATCAAATTTATATATCATCTAATAATAATTTATAATAAATATAGGCAACGTCAGTAAAACAAATTTATGTAATTAACTAAAATCCATAATAGCATACAATGTTATATGTCAATAAAAGTATAATATATGTACAATAAAACCATATAGGCATACAATGTCGCATGTCAGTAATACAAAAACATATGTACAAAATTGTCATATAGGCATAGAACATAATCATGCAATGTAATCATTCCCCTCCATAGGAAGGGAACAGTCAACAACCCTTTGATTTTCAAGTGGATGGAGAGGCAAGCAATGATGGTTTCTTTCAAACTTGTTGACTTGATCTTCTCTCTAATTTTTTTTATGTAAACGCCTTGTAATAAAATTAAAAACTTTAATACATGCAAAATTAATAAATTAATAATTAAAAAATTATGTTTAGAAAAGTATATGCATCTACCTATACATATTTAAATTGATCCATGACACATATTGAATAATTTAAATTGTTAAAACTAAATGTATACATAATTAAAGATGATCTATATTTAAATTAAATTAAATTTGTACAAAATTATATATATAATTAAATCATTGGTATACATGTAGTTTAAAAATTTAAGTGCAAAGTTTAAAGTATATTTGGTATTGAAATTGATTTAATAGAAAAAAACGTGGATAATGGTGACTGACAGTAGCAAAGAAGCAAAGCAATTTAAAGCAAGATAGCAGAAGGGTCAAAAAGAAGGCTTCCCACAAAGACAAGAATGGAGAGGAGTTCACAAGAGAGAACAATGACACAATGGGTATGGGCTCCAAAGAAGCAATGATAAAAGATTAGGAACCTAATTTTAATCCACTAAAGCGGTTGATATACAAGACTCTACAATGGTTTAGGTTATATAACTTACCACAAAAGTATTGGGATCACAAAACATTGTAAGAGATCAAGAAAAAATTAGGCACTTTCATAGAAGCGATGGAAAAATTGAGGATGGGGACTTCAGTATATATGCAAAAATTTGTGCGAAAATCCTTGAAAATGAACCAATAACATAAAAAATTAAAGTTATATCAGAAAAGGATATGCCATCATGGAAATGAACCTCGTGCCTATCATATAATCACCATGAAAAAGAATGCCCCAAACAAAGAGAGGAAACCCTATGGAAAGGTTTGAATGAAGATGAAAGGAACAAATACACAATAGAATTAGAGGAAGGGCATTAGGTTCCAAAAGGAATGGGGGGTTTGGTAAAGAAGGATGACGTTTCAAAGGGGGAAAGGCAAAGAAAAACCCTAGACCAAAGGACACATCAAATTACCAGTCACATTGGAAGACAATGAAATAGTGGCTATAGGGGAGGCTTCA
The DNA here is from genome assembly GCA_007258455.2 of Sequoia sempervirens. NCBI lineage: Eukaryota > Viridiplantae > Streptophyta > Pinopsida > Cupressales > Cupressaceae > Sequoia > Sequoia sempervirens. The sequence goes on from VDFB02000017.1 coordinate 419,271,215, forward strand.
AGGGAAGAAGTCGACGCGGTGGAAATAAAAAAGGAGGAAGAGGTAAACCCAAATGAAATGAAATGAAATATTTTAATGATGTCCATGAGACTAAACTGTCTATGGGACCGAGACAAACAACTTAATTTTTCTTCATGCTCTTTTCCAAGTTAGATCTCTTGGTATTAATTTTGACTAGAAGGTTGGTTGTTTGGTTGATCTTATCCTCCTCAAATAACTACTGCATATTTTCCACACCCGAACTATTTGTATACTAATTACAAATATCTTCATAAGTTGTGCATTCCATGATGAAATGTCATTCCGTCTCCACCACCCCCTTATTACATAATATGAACATTCTTTCTTCCCAAGTTTCCTTAGGTATCTTGCACCTACCAGTCTCACACCTAAGATGGTGCGATCCCATCCTCTATTGTGTAACTAACAACCTTGCTTTCCCTTTAATAGCTGCACCTAAATAGGTTTTTTCACCATGATCCTTTGTCAGGTTAAACTCTTTGACGTAGTAAGTTTTTTTCACCCAATCTAATTTGACCACATGGCAGTCCTAAATTTTTCCCTCATAGTTTTTTATTTCACTATTGGTGCCAGGACACTCATGTAGTTTGATGTCACACTTGTTGTTCTGCTTCATCCATTTTTTCTTTCTTCAATCTAGCGTCTCCTCCATAACCGTTTTGGGCCACCAGTGGTTATTCATGTTTTTGACCTTCTTTAGATAACTTATCAACCGGGTTATTGTCGATGCTTCCAAAGGAAAAGCCCCCACTTTAGCCAAAATAATTTCATATGGGACTGTGGCTTTAACTTTGAGATTGCTTGTTATTAGGTGTTTCTGGATTCTTTCTATTTGTCCCCAACTACACTTTGGCATATTGCTTCCCCTCACTTCACACCCATAAAGTACAACCAGTGTGACAAGTAAACCAAAAAGGGTTTTCTTGGTTTTCCAATCCCAAAGTTTGGCTTTTCTACATCTATTTTGAAGTATGTAAGATGCTTTCCAACCTCCCTATATCCTTTTCATTCTACAAGTCTCCCAACTGAGCTTATAGTGAAATTCAATCCCAAGCTATTCGTATTCTTTCACTATATCAAGCGGGCTGCCTTCAAAAAGAAAGGTATGTTGTTTATCTTTTCTATTAAATGAGAAAATCATGATTTTGGTCTTGGAGATGTTCACTTGCATCCCAACTTCTTGACAAAAGTGTTCTAGAGCTTTCAAATGTTTTCTTAACCCATGATTTTTTTTTGAAATTAAAATACGATTGTTAGCATATAGAAGTAATTTCACTACATAACCTGCCAATTTAATACCATCCCCGCCTACCTTGCTTAACCAAGCTTCAAAATTATCAATGTATATCCCAAAAAGCATGGGAGTTTAGGGAAGCCCTGCTTAACACCAATGTCATTGCCAAAACGTTCTGACATACCTTCACTTGTTTTGATTTTAGCACTAACCTTCTCATACAACCTGTGAACAATTGTTCTATACACATTTGGAATGCCTAATTCTTCCATCATATTCCATGGTTTGTCTCTGGGCACTGTGTTGAAAGCTTTCTTAAAGTATATAAAACAACAATAAGCTTCCTCACTTTGAGTGTCCCAAATTTTCTCAATCAACTGTCTAAGGGTGACACAATGATCAATGGTAGGGTGCTTCGACCTAAAGCCTTCCTGCCCCTTTGCCCCTTTGCCCTCATTTTCTACCCAATTTTTGATCCTATGTTCAATCATGCTCCCAAAGAGCTTTCCAAAGATAGGTTGACCATAATTGTGCAATAGTTAGATGGGTTATTGATATCACCACTTTTAAATAAAGGGATGACCACACTGGCAGTCCATTCCATAGGAAAACCTTCTTGATTGACATTGTTGAAAATTGTTTTTATGTGAGGAGCATCAATCCCCCATTTTAAAAATTCATCTTGTATCCCATCTATGTCATGTGCTTTACCACTTTCTAAGTTCTTTATTCCTTGTTTAATATCATCCACATTGAATAGTTCCATTGATGTGTTAACAACTAGAGGGTAGTCTTTCTCGTGGACCCACTCGTAAAGAAGTCTAGCACACTCTAACCATTAGACCATTGTAATATTGTTTTCCAACTTCTTTTTCTTTTGTTGTAGTTCCCTCCAAAATCCTTTAGGATTATGTTACCCAAGAGAGATTAGCTCCTTCTTTCATTTACATACTCTTTTTTTTTGGATTGCACTAATTTTTCATATTTTCTCTTATATTATTTTTCCATTCCTCTCTCCTTTAGTGATCTCTTGGTTGCCTTACATTCTTCATCATACCATAGATTTTTTTGGAAAAGTGTTTGCAATCCCCACCTTGGGGTCAGACCTTTTGCGTGTGTTTAAAGCCTTGTGGATTTTCAGGATCAACAAATTGATGTGAACGTGGACATTTACCTCTTTTGCTACTTTAAACTCTCCATTATTTTTCAAATCATGGAAATGTTGCTTAAGAGCTGCACTAAATGTTTCCCTATTTTCCTAATTTATGAGGATTTTACCCTTGGGAAGGGATTTTTTTTGCATGTGTTGAACCTATTTATTGTGTTGGTTGATTGGAGAAATGTGTAGCTTAACCCGAAGAGGTAAGTGGTTAGATTTCATTTCAATAGGGCAGTCCTCAATATCAAACTCCAACAATCTAGAACTAAAACTCTGAGAGCAAACCACGTAGTCCACTACACTTTGACCATTATAAGTTTTGCAAGTGATACCCCCTAACTTTGGCCAATCTCTCATACCATTGTAGATAAGCATGCCAAATAAACTACAAAGCCCTAGTAATTCTGCCCCAAACAAGTTCACAGTGCTATTACCATCTTGAGACGTTCTTTCCCAATGAAGACCACCACCTTCCTCTAACCATAAAGGATTGTTCTCCCCTTTTGTTTCACTGCTCAACTAAAGAGACTGATTATTAGTTGTCCTTGTATTAAAGTCACCCATTAAAACCACATCTCTAAGTGTGTTGAAAATAGAGATATCATTTTTTAGTGATGCATACGGGTCTTCATTGTCTAAATTTTGCTTCCTATAAAAATTTGAATTTTTTGGAGCAAAGTAGCAAGTAGTTAAACTAAAAGCTACCCCATTATCTATTATTTGCAGCCATATGTATTGTTTATTTTTTTCTTTTTTTACAAATTCAAAAATTCCCTGCCACTTTTCATCTATTAGCACTGCAACCCCCCAATGACCTTTGCCTATTTCATTCTTTTCATTCCAAACTGAAACTTTCTTATACCCTTCAAAATCTGGAACTTTGCAGCCATCAAGTTCATGTGTTTCTATAAGAATGATAATATCCTTTCCTTTTGTTATGGTCCCCAATCTCGGTCCTCTTCTCCATGGATATCCTCTACAATTCCAACTTACAACATGTAAATGTTCCTGTGGGGCCCCTATTTCTTATTTCTTGTTTGAAAATATATCACTGATTTGGGTTTTTCCATTCTTCAACCAAGCCCACTTACCTTAATTTCTTGTTTTCTTCACCTTCTCCCATTCTTTCCTTTGTTCTTCCTATTGCTCAAAGGTAAAATCTTCATCTAGATAAATATGTGTGCCTCTAAGTAACCCCCTATTTTTTAGAATCCTATTCTTATCTTCTAAATTTATCAAAATGACTCTTACATGTCTATCTTGTCCTCCATCTATCTTTTTTCCAATTCTATTAGCTTGTTGAATATGCCCTGTCCACTTCAACTTATCTTTAAGGAATTCCCTTGTTAGAATGTCAGTTCTCTCCTCCCCAAAGTCTCTCAAACCTTTAATAATAATGTTTGCAGCCTTGCTTTGTTTATCTTTTTCTTCCCTTAGTTTCCTTTTAACTTGTTTTTCAATGATTCCTTTCTACTCATTTGATGATCCATTCACCACTTGTGACCATGATTTGGCCTATTCCATCTTATCTCTTAACTAATTATCTTTTATCTCCAAGTCCACTAATGTTGATTGGATCACCTTTAACTCCATTATGTTTTCTCCTCCTTCCACTTCTGATTTCTCTTTTTCTTTTCTTTTTTAATTGGTCTAACTCTTGTTTTAGAGTGACCAATTCTTGTTGTCCCCTCTCCATGTTAACTTGCAGATTTAATATTTGTTCTTGCAACATTTTATTATCCTTTTCCCGCTTATAATTTGCCTCAATAACTATTTTAAACCTATTGACTTCATACATCCCCTTTGTTTCTAGAACATCGAGCCTACTTTTCATTCTCATGAGATCTTCTACATATAACTCTGATGACCATAATAGTGGTGAGGACGTAGGGTTGTAGAGTTCCTAAGATACATTTTCAGTAACATTCTTGTTTGTAGTGAACTCTTCTATTTTTCCCATGATCCCACCCAACTTGTCCATGTTTGACTCGAGGTTCACTATGCCACCTATTATCTTACCAATACTTTTATGCTAAGCTTGATTTGTTTTCTCTTCTTTCTGGGATACCACCCTAGACATATCTACCTTGCCATTACAAACCTTTGGTAAAATCAAAGTGATTTTTTTTCTTTTGGTTTTGTTTCATCCTCCTTTTCTGTGCCAACCTACACCTTAAAATCCCATTGTATTATTTTTCATTTACAAAGATCAGCCTTTCTTCTATGTTTACAAGGTTCAATATACTTGAAAAAGGCGATCTTGTTAGCAAAGGGGCCAAAAATTTTGCTAAACCCCCATCTTGGAAAGTGGTCCACCCATTTAACCATTGAGGAGTGTGAGCTCCTAGAAATCTTAGACCTTCTTGACCTAGAAGATTCACAAGGTCATTCAGTTGCACATGAGGTTTGTTTGCCATTTTTTTGTTACCCAAAATGCATTCTAATGCCCCCATTTGCTTTGAAATTAAGTTTGTATTCAAAGTTTGTGGTCCTACTGTCATGACACTCTGACATGCCAAATCTAGGTTTTCCCCCATTACCTCTTGCTTAACTCTCATGTGTTGAATATAATATGTGTTTGTTGTGAGCTTTCCAGGTTATGTGAGTATGCCAATTTTTGTCCCATTATGGAGAAAGGAGACAATTTTTTTTATAAAATGTAAAGAAAAATAGAAAAACAAAGAAAGTGACCAAGAGACCTGTTTGAGCGCAACCCACTTTTCAACTTTCTCTTTTTTGAGCCCCTGTCTCTTCTTTTCCTTTCTGTGTCCACTTTTCAACGTATATGGACTAGTGGGAGTAGTACAAAGGAATCAAAACTAAAATGAGTTGATTTGAATAAGAAAAGAAGTAAAGAAAAGGATAAAGAAAAACAATTATAGAAACAACATCTAAAGATGAAGGTGATGAGGATAGTGGGGAAGATGAAATAAACTCTATGGAGGAAAGGCTATCAGAGAAAACATCATAAAAAATAAATAAGTACAACACAAGAGAAAAAAAGAATAGAGGTAGAAAAAAATAAAGCAAATTTAGCATTGGTTATAAATGAGAAGGGACAGAGGAAGTTGAGATCAAAGAAGGGAGACCCCCTTCCCAAGGAGTCATGATTCTCCTAACATGGAATGTAAGAGGCTTAAATGCCCCTAGCAAGAGGCAAATGTTCAAGTGCCAAATTGACTTGAGCAACATGGACATAGTATTACTACAAGAAACAAAGCTATCAAAGGAAGAAGTGAAGAATCTAGGTGACAAATGGATGAAATGGTAGAGTGTTTTCATCATCCCAGCTATAGGGATAACATGTGGTTTGGATATCTTGTGGGATTTGTATAAAGTTTCAACATAGATAATTCAAGTATTAAAAGAGTGGTAAATGTTAAAATTCGGGTATCTACCCCAAAATGTATCCTTTTATCTTTTCAACATATATGGACCAATTGGAGTGGTACAAAAGAAAGTGGTGTGGAACCAATTATCAAAAATATGCTAATAAATTAGGGGAGAAATATTTCTCATGGGGAGAGACTTCAATGCAATTCTTAGTCAAAAAGAAAAAAGAGGTGGGATATAGAGAAGTGATCGAGCAATAAGTGACTTCCAAGACCTTATACAAGACAATTTCCTGCTTGATATAAAGATAGGAAATGCAATCTTCACATGGTCCAATAGACAGAGGGACAACCAATTCATAGCAAAGAGATTATATAGATTTCTATTAGGGGGCAATTAGATAGGAGCTAACTTGAGTGTGTGTGTAGAAATAATGGATTTGAGTGGATAATATCACACACCTATTCACATCACCTTCACACCAGATGTTAAAGCATTGAAATGTTCCTTCAAATTTTAAAGATGTGGTTCAATGATAAGGAGCTAGAAAAAAGGATTGCATGATGGTGAAATAATCCCCCATTTATAAGAAGCAAAAAGTCATATTTAATGTAGAAAATGTCATTCTACATTAAAGGGAAACCAAAAGAATGGAACAAGCATCACCTCAAAAAATATCTTTGAAGAAAAGTAAGTGATTGAATTAAACTAGCACAACTAAATGAAATAGTTAGAAGCGATGAAATGTTCCAAAATACATACATTAAGGAGAAATAACTCAAGACCAAATATGTGGAAGTCCTCCATATGGAGGAAATATTTTGGCAATAGAAATAAAGGGAGAACTAGCTAGAGGAAGGAGATAAGAACACAAAATACTTCCAAAATATCACAAAAAATAAAAGGCCCATAAACAAAATAGCTAGTGTCAATAAAGCTAATGGATAAAAATGTGAATCCTAGGAAGAGATTTGAAATGAAGCGGAAAGTTTCTTTAATAATCTCCTCAATTAAAACAATGAGTGGTAGACAAATTTTAGGAGGAAGTGTTAAGCTTGGTCTCAGGCATAATAATAAAAGACCAAAACAAGGAGCTATGCAAACTACTTACCAAAGAAGAAGTTAGAAGTGTGTCTTTTCAACTAGATGTTGATAAGGCCTTGGGCCTAGATGGTTTCCCTACCCGCTTCTTCCAAAATATTTAGTACATTTGTAGAAAAAATACATTAAGCAATCAATGACCCAAGGAAAAAGTTCATAATGTTAAAAGATTGGAACAACACCTTCTTAGCACTCATCTTGAAGAAGCAATAGGTAAAAAGCATGGGAAATTTTAGTCCCATTTCATTATGCAATGTAATCTACAAGATAGTAGTAAAGGTCATAGCTAATAGGTTCAAAAAGTAGTATTGAGTAACATATTGGAGGAACAATGTGGCTTTACACTGGGAAAATCAATCTCAAAAGGTATTATAATATCCCATGAATCAATTCACTCAATCAAGAAACATAAGGGAAAAAGGATGTTAGTTAAACTAGACATCAGGAAAACATATGATCAAGTCAATAGAGAATACCTAGTAAAAATACTGGTGAAGGTTGGTTTTAGTAAAGAGTGGTGTGGTTGGATTTGGAGTTGCATAAGCACATCGAAATTTTCAGTATTAGTTAATAGAAGTTGCTTCATATTCCTTCAATCATCCAATGGTCTAATACAAAGTGGCCCACTTTCACCTTTCCTCTTCATCATAATGACAACCTAATCCATAAAGTAGGTGAGAATAAAAACTAGAAAGGTTTAAAAATTACACCAAATATGGAGCTAATAACCCCATCACTAATTTGTAGATGACACATTATTGTTTGGGGAAGTGTCCAAAAAGGAGGTAAGGATAATGAAGAAAACTCTAGATAAATACTGCTAATCCTCAGGGAAAAAATTCAACTGGAGCAAATCAAAGATCTATTTTTTCAACACAAGAATAAGATTTAGTAGAGGGAGATATCAACAATTATGGGTTTAAAAGGAGAAAATTACCAAGAAAATACCTACACTCTTTTCTAGTGCATGCAAGGTCATTCTTTGGAAATCTAGGGCTCAAAACTATACAAATAAGATTGAACCCTAGAAAGGAAAATGACTACAAATAGTAGGAGGAATCACAATGTTAAAATCAGTAATATTAGCATTACCTATATACCTTATGTCCAACCCAAGGATGACAACAAAAATATTGGACAAGTTGGAAAGGAGGATGTGATACTTCTTTTGGAAAGGTGCATAAGACTACAATAAATACCCGCCAATGGCATGGGACAAAATATTTTGTCTAAAGGAGGATGGTGGTGTAGGACTTAGGGATTGGTATATTTTCAACCATGCCCTTGGGGCCAAATTAGTATCAAGTGTGATTATGAAACCTCAAGCAAGTTGGGGAAGAGTGCTACAAAATAAGTATGTGGATAACTTGGAGCTAGAGAGAATCTTAATGACCATAGACCCACTCAAAGGCTCTGCTATATGGAATTTTATGATGGACAGTAAGCAGATAATTAAAAATCAATTCACATGGAACATAAAGGATGGGAAAAAGGCTAAATTCTGGGAAAACTCATAGGCTAGTGAGCTTCCCCTATTAGAAATTCAAGAACTGGAAGGTTTGTGGGAAATTTTTAAAACATAATGGGGGAAAAAGGTAAGAGATTATATGGAATCACATGTAGATGAGGGGACAAAAAGGTGGAAATGGCATTCCCTCAAAGGAATACAATTGAGTAGAGATCAAAAGGAGCCCATGGAGAAAGAACTAAGTAAAATAAACATAATAATAAGTGAGGATGATGATGAGATTAAATAGAACATAGCTAAATCTAGTACTTATTGTGTTTTAAATTGGGATATTGGGCACTAGAAAGGGTCGAGAAGCAAGGAGATTGGACGAAAACCTTTTTTTGGCACAAATACACTCTACCAAAAGCATATTCCTTTACATGGGTGGACACAAAAATAAATTCTCACAAGGGAAAGGTTAAGGAAATTGGGGGTTTATGGGCCAAGTAGATGTGTCATGTGCAAGAAGAACGAAGAAAAAATGAACCATAGCCTAATAGAATGACCTTTCATAGGGGAATGATGGTGGTTTATTCAAAATAAGCTAGGATAGTAGAGTTCGCTACCAAACGATATTATGGACCTCTTTAAGGACTGGCCAATCATAAACAAGAGGTCAACATATGCAAGGCTATAAATTGCCACCCCATCAATAGTAATTTGGCAGGTGTGTAAGGAACAGAGTAGGACAATTTTCTAAGATAAAGCAATGGATAGGAGAAATTTCATGAAAAATTTAGAAGTGGAAATAATAGAAGTAGTCAACAATGGTGTGAAAACTCAATCTGAGAATAAGTGTTTCTTTTCATCCTGGGACCAAAAAATTTCAAAATCATGGCGAAGACTAGAGCTTCCCCCATTAATGAGATTGTGGGCATTAATTCCTTAGCTAATCAAGACAAAATAGTATGGTAACCACCGGAGGAAGGGTGGATAAAATTAAATTTCAATGGAGCTTCTAATGGGAATCTGAGCTTATCAAGAGATGAATGGATCTTCAGAGATCATAATAGAGTAATATTAAAAGAAAGTAGTTACCCCCTCAAACCTACAAATAATGAAGCAAAAATAAAGGTAGTAAAACTTGGTCTAAAGGAAGGACAAAAGCTAGGTATAAGAAGAATTGAGATTGAAGGAAACTCAATGGTAATAATTAATGTAATTCAAAGTTGCCAAATTTAGAACTGAAAATTGAACAACCATCTGGGGTAATGCCTAAGGCTCCTCGACGGTTTTGAAGTCTTCAAATTAATGCATACATTTCATGAAGGGAACTCAGAGGTGAACTGTCTTGCTAAAAAAGCAGTTGATCTCCAACAATCATGAGCTGGATGCAGAGTATATAGTGGGTGGATTTCCCATTTAGGATGGCACAAGGTAGTACAGTGTCATCAATTAGATAGTGCAAAAAAGTGGTGTGACAATACATTATTTTAAAGGTGGTGGATTCGCTACAAATCACATAGGAGTTAATTAACACAATGGGAAGTGAGAGAATTGCAAAGGCAATTTTTCCCATGGCTCGCATATAAGAATTGCTTAAAATTTCTTTAAATCACACCCAATCCAAAAGGATGGGAATTTTGTTGAGAATTTGGAGTGCAAGGGAATGCAAAGGAATAGATACTCCGATGTGTCTTACATGCCCAAGTAGGCATATGGATTTCCTAGGAGAAGTATCAAACCAGAGGCTGAAATTCATTTTGAAGGAGCACTATGGGAGGACAAGGAAGGTGGTCAAATAGGTTCTAGGGGCAGACTTCTTGGTTGATGATAGCCTCCATAGAGTCAATACAAATATTTCCTCCCACTTCATTGATTCACTCTTGGACTTAGGAGAACCTAAGGACATGATAAGGGAGCTCTCACTGATCCTTTTCAAAAGGAAGTACTTGCAAGGATTGGAGGAGGTGTTAAGGGTGGCCAGGTTTGGCATTGGGTTGCCACGACCAAGGCATATAACATTGGTGATGGAGGAAGTTGTGGTGGAGTGGCTACCATTCTTGGGGAACTTTTGCACCCAAACCTTAATGTATTATTGGGCATTGGCAAAGAAAGGTTGTCAATATATAGAGAAGGTAAATAATCTAGAGCCTATTTTTGACTTTTAATGATTGGAAGACTTCAACAAAAGGGTAATGGATGGTGAATTTTGTGGCCCTTGTGGGGTAGTTTGAAGAGGTTGGTAAAATAGTGCAGTATTTATTTTGTTCTTTTGTAAGGTTCGGATTTGTGTGACCCTTGAGCAATAGCATAGTATGATGATAGGACTACATAGAGTCATTTTGTAAATTTATTTCTATTTTAATATAATATATATGCAACACAACTGTCATTACCTAAAAAAAATGATTTAATAGATATCAAAATTGAAATTTATATGAAAATTATTGATTTCATTGATATGAAATTTAAATTGATCAACAATTTGTTAGGCTCATATCAAATTTTATACATCTTGGTTTAATTGAGATTGATAGTAAAATATTTATATATTCATATATTAGTTCAATTGATTTGATATCATGTAAATTTTATGAATGTGTGTGTGTATCAAGGAATTTAATTTCAAATTTGATATATCAATTTCAATTTGGATTTCAATTCAAGGTATAGAACAATTTTGATATATTGAAATTTTAATTTTCATGTATATTAATTTCTATTTTGACATTAAAAATTTCATATTCAATTTCAATATTGATATTAAATTCATAAATTGATAAACTAATTTTCAAGATATCAAATCTGATATATAAATTGATTTAAATTATAAATTAAATAAATTTTAAACGAAAAAAGAATATCAATTTTTTTATATTGATATTAATATTGATAAATGAATATCAAATTTGGTATATCAATTAATCAAATTTAGGTTAAGCTAAAGTTAGTATTTTTGTTTCAAATTTGAGGTTTATATTGATGAATAAAGGTAGGGTTTTTGTTTCAAACTGGTGACTTTTATTTTTATTTTAAATTTAGGGATTTTATTTTAAATTTATAGTTGAGGGTTTAGATTTACAATTTAGATTTCATTATATATATACAATTTTTAAATATTATTTAAAATGCCTATGTTTTCTAAAAATGTTATTCGAATTTTTAATTAAAATAAAAATTTATAATAATTTAGGTAGGTTGAGGACCTACCTTGAGGTATGAGAGGAAGAACATTGGAGAAGGAGATGGATGGTTGGTTAGTTCAAAAAATTATCAATTTTGATATATCAATTTTTAGATACCAATTTAAATTTTGAGATTACATTTTGATTTTAATATTGATATTATATTTGATATAAATTTTAATTTTAAATTATATAAATTTAATTTTGATTTTGATAATTAAATTTGATATATTAATGAATAATTTTAATAATTGATATTAGATTTAGGGTGTTTATTTTATTTTTAGGGTTTATATTCATGAAACAAAGTTAGTATTTCCATTTTAAATTGGTGGTTTCTATTTGCATTTGAAATTTAGAGTTTATATTTTGTTTCAATATACATATGTACAAATATAAAATACTTTTTAAAAATGTCTTTTTTTTCTAATAGTATTAATATTTTAATTAAAATATTTTTTATAATGATTTAGGGAGGTTAAAGATCTACCTTGATTTAGAGTAGATAACAAAAATAACATTGGAGCTATATAACTCATTGGTAAGTGATGAAAAGCTAGTTGGAGGGAAAAGCATGTTTGGGTGACTCAGATTTAGGTAAAAAAAATGATGTACTCATATTGTAATTTAATTTTAATTACTTTTTACAAAAAAATTATAGTGAAATGGTTTCAATTGAAACCATTGAGTTCACATAGATGTCACACGGTTTCAACTAAAATTTTTCAGCTGAATTTTTTGTGTGAAACCTTTTTTTCGGAAATTACTTTTTTGACTAAAAGTATATTTTTTTACTTATGAGTTAGTCTTAGTAGTATATTATAAAATATAGTATATAGGTCATAACAAAGAGTGAAGAACTCAATGTGTTTTACAAGAGATAAGGAGATATACCAGTAAATGTGAGGTCCTAAGTGTTTATACTTCAACCATCACACACAAGGAGGAGAATGGCTAACAATTTAGTTGCTAATAACTACTTGTAGTTAACATAAAAAATAAAATATAAATACTTATTAAAATATTTAAAATTTTATATTTTTAAAATTTACACTTTTTTATCTAGATGAAAGGATATTTAAAAAAATATTATTTACACAAGTAAAAGTGGCAAGGACATTGATTTTCTTAAACAATTTCAAAAAACTTGTAATTTAGCACCAAAGTAAAATCACATATGTTTCCAATAGACACTTCTAGCTAAAAAAGTTTGGGTCAAATCTATTTTAGTTGAAATGAACCCAACTAGAATATATTTTTGGCTAGAAATGACTTTTTAGCCAAAAAAATCTTAAATTCATGTGTGCTCAAAATCTACCTTAAAAAATGACAAAACTTTGGACTTTCACCCTCAAGCCTAAAAAGAATTCCAGAATAAAATCCCATGGATCCTTTAGAAACATTTTAAAACCATCTTTTCTAAAGAAAAGCTACATACGTACAACATTCATTTGACTAATATTCTAAATCAAATTTTTAGCTATGTCCAAAATATGTAAATCTCCAAAGATATTTAACCTTCCTATAGCTCTAAATATCAACTTGACCTTCCTCAAACAATGATATTAGATTTATTTTCTCTCAAAAATATTTCACCCCCATTATATCTTTAATATTTTGGTAACCACTCCTTGTGAGCACTCATATCAAATGAAGTTTGTAAATTAACCAACCATGCATTCATACTCAAACATTTTGAGAATACATATCTAGAATCATCATTTAATGATTTTATATCTGTATAGGAGCGAATTTGCACCCCTTATGCAAATTCCCCTTTTTCTCTTCCTTACTTTAGAAAACCAAATTTGAAGGCTAAATTCCACATAAGCCCACTGCCTTTGTTCCACTTGGCGGTTGTTTTGTGTGTCGGAAGAGGAATAACTGTTAGGGACACCCATGCGGTGTGCGGACATGCACGCGGTAGGCTTACATCCCTGGAAGATTCTTGTGTCTGGAGCCTATAGAGGTGTTACACTTCCCATTAGAGGTTGGTTTGTAACGCCCCCTTCGACTAACCGACCCTAATAAGGCCATTTCTTCATTCTCTCCTTCAAATTCACTCCTTCTACATGCTTTTCATCTCTTTGCATCTTCTAAGCATTCAGTTCATCTCTTTACATCCTTTAGCACACTTTCCAAGCATTCTAGCATTCACTTTCAGCCTTCAAGCAACACTTTGCACTCCATAGCAATACAAACAACACTCCAACTCCATAGAGCAAGTGTGGAACCAACACCATTGTAGTAGAGGCTTGAGTCCTCTCATTTTCTCCTCCCTTAGCTAGTGAGCTCTTGGTGGAGGTGGTAAGCTTTCTACTTCTCTCCTCTACAATTTGGTTGAGTAGCCCAACACTATTTTTGTAGTGCTTTTGTGTTCTTTACTTCATTTCGTTCTTTATCATACATTTCTCCATTATCACTATCTTGGTTGTTCGTGGACTTGGAAACACCTACACAGGGGTCTAACTGAGGTAGGCCCCTATACAGCCACCCATCAATTTTCCTCTTTATTGTGTGTAGGTGGACGTGCTACTTAGAGCTAGCTAGCGAATGAGTACCTCTGTGAGATTATTCTTGCCACCTTAACTCTTGTGTATTTACTTTATCATATTAGTTCATATCTTGCCTACTTCATAGCTTTGTTGTGGCCCTTTGGAAGTAATTAGCTAGGCCGTTAGTCTATTTTCTAGTGTTCAACCTTGTCTTTTTAGTCCTTTGGTCGTACGAACACCATCGCACCTGAGAGATGCTAGCGCGTTGCATTGTCACCTTGAAACCACACTTTCATCCTCAAGCAGAGAGATTCTCTAGGCATAGTGTTGAACCCAAAAACTAGCTCGCCTAGCCCTATTCCAAGTCTCAAGTCTACAAAGTGATTGAAGGACCTTATAAGTCCTCATCATTCTTGTCCTGCATTTCCTAACACCCCTTTAAGTTGAGGTAAGTTAGGGAAGCCTTCCGCTCTTGGCTCTCTATGACTTGGGGCCTTGAACGTGGTTGGTCCCCCTCTCTTACATTTTTGGTGAACCAACGTATGTTCATCCGTTGGTGTTGAAGCTTTTCCCTTATACCTTGTGACCGTTGTGCCCCTGAGTATTGTGAAGGTTTATGAGCATCACAACCCTATCTACAACCTCTAGGTATATTGTTAGGAGAAGTATATGATACCTTCTGATGGAAAGGACAAAGGTCACTACCGGTTTCTCTACAGGAATTTTCTCTAGTCTCGTCAATGGTCTGGCCGCGCAAGAGTAGTTTTCAAGGGGCGAGATAGGATTCTCTGACGAGACTGATCACGTTCCCACTCCTCCTGTGTCTCCTATGCCATCATCGGTAGATGAGCATGAGGTTGTTCACATACCCGCAAAATATGTCTCCACCCTCAGCAAAGGTTTGAATGACTTGGAGCATCACTCGGAAAGAGACCCAAAGTTGGCTAGGGCCGCCCGGGTTATCAACGAACTAAAGTATATGGTGGGAAAAGACCGAACAGGCATAGAACTCTTGGCTAGTCTCTCTAGTCTAACTGATGCATGTGCTCCTCCAAACAACCCTAATATTATGTGAGGATCCACTTTTGAGGATCATGAGAGATAGCTAGGACCGTCAATGCCTCCTACGTCTATATACATGATCAATATCGTACCCTTGATCAACATCCCCTTTTCCTCTGAGGGACCTGACACTGTCAAAGTGAACAAGATCCCCTTGGGTTTCAGCTTCACCCCTCTTGTCACCTCTAGTGGTGGAGGTTTCGGCAGGATGAGCAGTGGAGGATTTAGTAGTGGCAGTGGCTTTGGTAGTTGGGGTGGTGCTAGTGGAAGTTGTTTCAGTGGAGGTCATGGTGGTGTCTTTGGAAGCAGAGGTGGCTCCGGCAGAGGCCCTACTAGTGACAGTGGCTCCAGTAGCAGTTCCAGTGGTAGTCACACCAGTGGTGGCTCTAGTGGTAGTTCTGAATGAGGTTCATGTGGCCTTCTATCTTCTAATGACCCTATTCTAAATACTCTTCTTCAAAATATGGGAAA
The DNA here is from genome assembly GCA_007258455.2 of Sequoia sempervirens. Lineage (NCBI taxonomy): Eukaryota > Viridiplantae > Streptophyta > Pinopsida > Cupressales > Cupressaceae > Sequoia > Sequoia sempervirens. Next base: position 419,286,729 of record VDFB02000017.1, read on the forward strand.
GATGCAGAGCCAGTTAGCGAGTCTCTCCCAAGCCTCTACCCAACCTATCTTCCAACCCTTCTTCTGGCATAGCCCATTGTTGGTCGCTATTTTGAACACTCCCTTCCCTCAAGGAATAGATATTCCTAAATTCAAAAAATATGGAAGCAAAGAGAGCCCACAAACACATGTTTCTGTCTTTAATGCCTTGTGCATAGATTTCTTCCATCACGATGCATTGATGGCCAAACTATTTCCTTGATCTCTCAAGGATACAACACTTGAATGGTATTGTTTCATGCCCGACAATTCTATTTTCTCATTTGATCAACTTGTAAATTGGTTTCTATGATACAAGCTAACATCAATGAGACAGACTTTTTTCGTTCTCATCCAAGCAAACAAGGTGATAAACAAGATATCTGACCAGGATATCCACCATTCCTGAGGTCAACATCTTGATGAACTAATAGGTTTGACAACTCACCTGAGTTCACAAAGTTATCAGAATCTTATTCCTCCTTCTTGTAAAAGTTGTTGAAGGATAAGATCGTAACCTTTCCAAACCCTAAACCTCTTAAGAAACCATACCCTAGATGGTATGATGCAAGTACGTATTGTCAATACCATCGAGTTAAAGGACATGATACCAAACATTGTAAGTTCCTGTGTCATAAGATAAAGGATGCATCGAGGACGGTACTATTCATCTCAATGGTAGCAAAAAAAATACAAACAAATTGGTGGTGAAAGCGAATAGTGAACTACAGATATACATAGACCCATTTTTGTCACATTCTGCTAACATGATTGTTGATCCCACTGATTCTATCACTCAGCCTAAGGCCTATGTTAATATGGTCATGGTTACTTCTACCACACAACCTACAACTGGTTTTTTGAATATAATGTTCACGTTGGAGGACTTAGAGTAGATAACAAAAAGAACATTGGAGCTATATAGATCATTGGTTAGTGTTGAAAAGCTAGTTGGAGGGCAAAGCATGTTTGGGTGACTCAGATTTAAGTAAAAAATGATGTACTCATATTGTAATTTAATTTTAATTACTTTTTACCAAAAAAATTATAGTGAAATGGTTTCAATTGAAACCATTGATTTCACATAGATGTCACACAGTTTCAACTAAACTTTTTCAGCTATTTTTTTTTGGGTGAAACCTTTTTTTATGAAACTAGTTTTTTGACTAAAAGTATATTTTTTTACTTATGAGTTAGTCTTAGTAGTATATTATAAAATATAGTATATAGGTCAGAACAAAGAGTGAAGAACTCAATGTGTTTTACAAGAGATCAGGAGATATACCAATAAATGTGAGGTCCTAAGTGTTTATACTTCAACCATCACACACAAGGAGGAGATTGGCTAACAATTTAGTTGCTAATAACTACTTGTAGTTAACATAAAAAATAAAATATAAATACTTATTAAAATTTAAAATTTTATATTTTTAAAATTTACACTTTTTTATCTAGACGAAAGGGTATTTTAAAAAATATTATTTACACAAGTAAAAGTGGCAAGGACATCGATTTTCTTAAACAATTTCAAAGAACTTGTAATTTAGCACCAAAGTAAAATCACATATGTGTCCAATAGACACTTCTAGCTAAAAAAGTTTAGGTCAAATCTATTTTAGTTGAAATGAACCCAACTAGAATATATTTTTGGCTAGAAATGACTTTTTAGCCAAAAAAAATCTTAAATTCATGTGTGCTCAAAATCTACCTTGAAAAATGACAAAACTTTGGACTTTCACCCTCAAGTCTAAAAAGAATTCCAAAATAAAATCCCATGCATCCTTTAGAACCATTTTAAAACCACCCTTTCTAAAGAAAAGCTACATATAACATTCTTTCTCACTCAATATTCCAAATAATACTTCAAAAAATATTTCAGCCTATTATATCTTTAATATTTTGTAACTACCTTGTGAGCACTCACATGTTAGAAGTTTCTAAATCAACCAACCATGCATTCATAATTTTCAAGTATTTTGAGAATACATATCTAGAATCATCATTTAATGATTTTATATCTGTATAGGAGCGAATTTGCACCCCTTATGCAAATTCCCCTTTTTCTCTTCCTCACTTTAGAAAACAAAATTTGAAGGCTAAATTCCACATAAACCCACTGCATTCGTTCCACTTGGCGGTTGTTTTGTATGTCGGCAGGGGAATAACTGTCAGGGACACCCACACGGCATGTAGACTTCCACGCAGCGTGCTTACGTCCCTAGCAGATTCTTGTGTCAAGAGCCTATAGAGGCATTACACTTCCCATTGGAGGTTGGTTTGTAATGCGCCCTTCAACTAACCGACCCTAATAAGGCCATTTTCTTCATTCTCTCCTTCAAATTCACTCCTTCTACATGCTTTTCATCTCTTTGCATCTTCTAAGCATTCAGTTCATCTCTTTACATCCTTTACCACACTTTCCAAGCATTCTAGCATTCACTTTCAACCTTCAAGCAACACTTTGCACTCCATAGCAATACCAACAACACTCCATCAACTCCATAGAGCAAGTGTGGAACCAACATCATTGCAACAGAGGCTTGAGTCCTCTCATTTTCTCCCCCATTAGCTAGTGAGCTCTTGGTGGAGGTGGTAAGCTTTCTACTTCTCTCTACAATTTGGTTGAGTAGCACAACACTATTTTTGTAGTGCTTTTTTTTTCTTTACTTCATTTCTTTCTTTATCATACATTTCTCCATTATCACTATCTTGGCTATCTGTGGAGTTGGAAACACCTAAACGGGGGTCTAACTGAGGTAGGACCCTATACAACCACCCATCAATTTTCCTCTTTATTGTGTGTAGGTGGACATGCTACTTGGAGCTAGCTAGCAAACGAGTACCTCTATGAGATTATTCTTGCCACCTTAACTCTTGTGTATTTACTTTATCATATTCATTCATATCTTTCCTACTTCATAGCTTTGTTTTGGCCCTTTGGAAGTAATTAGCTAGGCAGTTAATCTATTTTCTAGTGTTCAACCTTGTCTTTTTAGTCCTTTGGTCATATGGACGCCATCACAACTGAGAGATGCCAACGTGCATCACTGTTGAATCCTGAAACCATGCTTTCATCCTTGGGCAGAGAGATTCTTGAGACATAGTGTTGAACCCAAAAACTGGCTCGCCTAGCCCTATTCTGAGTCTCAGGTCTGCAAAGTGATTGAAGGACCTTATAAGTCCTCATCATTCTCGTCCCACATTTCCTAACACCCCTTTAAGCTGAGGTAAGTTAGGGCAGCCTTCCGCTCTTGGCTCTCTGTGACCTATGACCTTGAATGTGGTTGGTCCCCTTCTCTTACATTTTTGGTGAACCTGACGAGAACCAATGTTTGTTCATCCACTGGTGTTGAAGTTTTTCCCTTATACCTTCTTACTGTCATGCCCCTGAGTATTGTGAAGGTTTATGAGCATCACAACCCAGTCTACAACCTTTGGGGATATTGTTAGGAGAAGTATATGACACCTTCCGATGGAAAGGACGAAGGTCACTATCGGTTTCTCTACAAGAATTTTCTCTAGTCCCATCATTGGTCTGGCCGGGCAGGAGCAATTGTCAAGGGGTGAGATAGGATTCTTTAACGAGACTGATCACGTCCCCATTCCTCCTGTGTCTCCTACACCATCATCGATAGATGAGCATGAGGTTGTTCACATACCTGCAAAATATATCTCCTCCCTCAGCAAAGGGTTAAGTGACATGGAGCATCACTTGGAAAGAGACTCGAAGTTGGCTAGGGCCGCTCAGGTTATTAGCGAACTAAAGTATATGGTGGGAAAAGACCGAACAGGCATAGAACTCTTGGCTAGTCTCTCTAGTCTGACTGATGCATGTGCTCCTCCAAACAACCCTAATATTATACGAGGATCCACTTTCAAGGATCATGAGAGATAGCTAGGACCGTTGATTCCTCCTACGTCTATATACATTATCAATACCGTACCCTCGATCAACATCCCTTTTGCCTCTGAGGGACCCGACACTGTCAAAGTGAACAAGATCCCCTTGGGTTTCAGCTTCACCCCTCCTGTCACCTCTAATGGTGGAGGTTTCAACAAGATGAGTGGTGGAGGCTTTAGTACTGGCAGTGGCTTTGGTAGTGGGGGTGGTGTTGGTGGAAGTGGTTTTGATGGAGGTCATGGTGGTGTCTTTGGAAACAGAGGTGGCTCTGGCGGATGCCCTACTAGTGATGGTGGCACCGGTAGCGGTTCCAAGAATAGTCACATTGGTGGTGGCTCTGGTGGGAGTTTTGAATGAGGTTCCTCTAGCCCTCTATCTTCTAATGACCCTATTCTAAATACTCTTCTTTAGAATATGGGAAAGATGCAAAGCCAGTTAGCGAGTCTCTCCCAAGCCTCTACCCAGCCTATCTTCCAACCTTTCTTTCGGCATAGCCCATTGTTGGTCACGATTTTGAACACTCCCTTCCCTCAAGGAATAGATATTCCTAAATTCAAAAAATATGGCAGCAAATGGAACCCACAAACACATGTTTATGTCTTTAATGCCTTGTGCATAGATTTCTTCCATCACGATGCATTGATGGCCAAACTATTTCCTTGATCTCTCAAGAATACAACAATTAAATGGTATTGTTTAAGGCCCGACAATTCTATTTTCTCATTTGATCAACTTGTAAACTAGTTTCTATGATAATTTCAAGCTAAAATTGGGTTGAAGATGACCTTTTTCTGTTCTCGTCTGGTGTAAACAAGGTGATAACGAAAAGATTACCGATTTCATAGCGCAATATCAAATGCTCTTCTCACAAATCTCGTATCCACTGTTCAATTTTGACGTGCAAAAGGTATTCATAGGGACCTTACAAAGGCCTTGGCAAGAGAAGTTCGCCCTTATGAAATACCCTTCTTTCGCGCATTTGTGTGTAGCCCTACGAGAGTATCAACAAATGGTAGTTCAGTTCAGGGCACCCTCCTGACACTCCCATTCTTAACAGAAATCCATTGTATCAATCTCTAGGAAAGGTAAAGTTGTTACGAATGTAGTAGCCACTATAGATGACAACGGCCTCGGACGCAACCGAAAGTTCACAAAGTTATCAAAATCTTATTCCTCCTTGCAAATGTTGTTGAAGGATAGGATCATAACCTTCCCAAACCCTAAACCTCTTAAGAAACCATACCCTACCTGGTATGATGCAAGTACCTACTGTCAATACCATCAAGTTAATGGACATGATACCAAACATTGTATGTGCCTGTGTCATGAGATAAAGGATGCATCGAGGACGGTACTATTCGTCTCGATGGTAGCAAAAAAAATACAAACAAATCGGTGGTGAAAGTGAATAGTGAACTGTAGATATACACGGACCTGTTTCTGTCACATTCTGCTAACATTATTGTTGATCCCACTTATTCTAGCACTCAGCCTGAGGCCTATGTTAATATGGTCACGGTTACTTCTACTACACAACCTACATCCGGTTTACTAGATATAACGTTTGCGTTGTAGGACTTACCCCTAAATAATAAGCCCTTGCCTCTCTATATTCTTGCTCGCCTCAATGGCAACATTGTGATAGGAGTCCTAGTAGACCCCATGAGTCGAGTGAATGTTATCACAGAAGAGATGTGGCTTAACTCATTACATAGGAAAGAATACGAAGAAACGAAATCTACCATCCGTACACACGATGGTCTTTGTCTAAAACCTTATGGATCGATAACTTTGTCTATCCTAGTTGGACCTAGGGTTGTTGACATAGTTTTCAATGTTATTCCGAAGTTGGATTTGTTTAGGATGAAGCTAAGCATACCTTGGCTAGCTTCTATGAATGGAATCGCCTCCATTATTCATAAATGTCTGATACTAGCCTAGCTTCATGAATGGATACTAGCCTCTGGTGTCCTATGAGGGATATTCATTAGACCATTTTTGGCTCGCCCCGATTGGTCTGCTTCCTCCAAGAATGGACCTACTTTACAAGAACTATGTAAAGTACAAGACCAAGGGCAAGGGATAGCCAAAATTGGCTCTTCCTGTAACACAACAACCGACTACCTCCCCTTCTTGAAAAGGGAAGGAGAAGATTGCCTCCCCTTAGGAAAACTCGTCTACTCCTCTCTCTTGGGAGGAGTATTGGATGAGCAAGCCTTGCTTCTACCCATTGAGTTTGATGATCCCTCCTTGGCATAGACCCAAGATGAGGATATCAAACCTCCCTACTAAATCGTATAGACCTCGGTACTACCTATATGGTAGAGGAAAGGGTCCTTGTGGAGATTCCTCTTCATCTCGACCTCCTATTACTCCTGCTCCCTAAGCAGTGAACGAGAAGAGGCTCATTGCTGAGACACTTGAGTTGACTCCCCTCGCTGCTTCTCAACCTGCTCCTCCTGCTTTCGTCCAAGAGTATGTGCCTCTGCTAGAAACGATTGTAGTGGACACTCCCATGGCTGAGCAGGAGCATTCTATTCCTTCATAGCCTTCGACCTCGAATTCAAAGATCACAAAAGCTACCTTGCGCTTGAGTGCAAGCGTCGACAAAAGGCTCTCATGGTTGAGTAGGCCACCTTATAGAGGAAAGAAGAGGAGACAACCGCCCTTGTATTAAAGCCTCCCACTGCATTCTCCTCTCTCCTCCCCTCTACTTTTGTTCAAACCAGCTCTGTATTTCTTTTGGCTTCTGCTACGAGTGCGAATGTGCTTGACCCTAAAAAGGTGTAGGTGTTCATCGCTCCTTCGATGGAGCCACCTCTGTTAATGTCCCCTCTGGATTTCCAACCTTTCCCAAAGCTCGTAGATATGATGAACACCTCGGTTGTATCTACTGTAGTTCTTTCCTCCCCCTCTTCCTTCCCACTTCTTTCCTCGTCTATGGGGAGTTCGCCTCCTTTGATGAAGCAGAAGGTAGAGAGTGGTCCTTTTAGCAATGGAGGATGTAAGAGGAGCCCACCTTCTCTGAAAGGTGGTCTCGCGCTAACTTATTCTGTCGTAGTGACAGATATAGTCCCAACTTCTCCTGAGTTCGTCACTACTCCTGAATCACTCGATGAGCCTAGCAGTGAATCTCAAGCGCAAACTTCCCTGTCCGTTAAAGTGAAACATGGCACTCCTGTAAAGTGCATGTTTAACACTTTGGATGAGGTTTTGGCCTTGTCAGTGATCTTTGCGAGATCACTGACCTTAGCTCCACAAGAGCTCGGTGGAGAGGACCTTGTGGGGCCCTCTTCCTTAGCCCTTGTTGTGGGAGGTTCAGACGCTCCTCCTCTTAACATCCCACCACTACAGGCTCATCCTCCTTCCCCCTATGATGACTAGAGTGGGAAGATGATGACCTCTTGGTCGATCATTGTTAGGAGGAGGCCTCTTCTTTATCTTTAGATTAGATGTGTGTGTGTGTGTGTGTTGTGATGTGTTCCCCCGTGATTGTGCTATGTGTGCCTGGATGATCCTCATCACCCCTATTGGTGCTTGGATATAGGTGTGGTTTTTGTGTCGTATTAAACCTTCTTCTATTTGTATCATCATTCTTCCATGTTTGTGACTTGATTTTTGACAAATTGGGGATGATGCAAAGCATTGGGGGCATTTAGGCTTCATTTCCATGTTGACCCAATTTTTTTATTTTTACTTCGTCTTCTCATGCATTCTGCACATGGTCTGATATAGTAGGGGATTGATGACAGTTCATTTTATATACTAAATTACTATACATATATATATTTATGAGCAGTTCTGACCCCAAAATATTAAGCTACCCCTATGCCCTTTGTTCATAATGTCTCCTATTTCCTTTTTCTTTTATCTTTCTCTCTTTTTTGCTTGAGTTGTCCCTCTTATGTGTGACAATGCCATTTCTTCAACACTTTTGATTTTTAGAAAATGCATTCATTTCCAACAAATCTTTTCTCGAGAATCTTCACAATCTTCTTTTCAAGAATCACATTCTCGACTTGAAACCCTAATGGAACGTGTTTCCTTCATCATGAGTTCGTAAAGAAAGAACTTGAGAACCTTCCTATGAAGTGGGAACAACTTTGATCTTCCCCTCGCGTGGGGAAATATTCTTCCTTTCGAATTCCTTGATAAAGTGAACATCTTTCAAAAGGATTCCTTGATGATGAATTGATTTGAGAAAGAGACATTTGGGTGATCCCACAATACTAGTTTACATTTTTTTGCCAAATTGGACACTGAAATAATTTTTTCTAACTAAATCTTCACTTTCGGGCACCTATAGCGACTAAACCGTGAGGAATTTGAAGATGATGCAAACTAGTGATTTGTGACATTTTTTCTTTAGATTCTAAATATATTTTTTTTCAAAATTTTTGGAATCAGATTGCACTTTTTTTTCCATCTCATTCGAAAACTAGTTTTTTTCAGGAAACAACATTTTTAAGGAGTGACGCTCACCGTATAATGCATAACTTTTTTTCCATGAAGGATAAAATTCTAATTCTTTAGAATTTATATTTCTAACTCCAATATCTAGTGCTTTCAATTGGTTAGATAGTGTTTTATTGAATATTTTTCCTTAATCAAGTTTTGAAGTCAAACCAATTACAATTCAGACATAGGCAGACCGGATAATTTGATCAAGGACTTCAATATCTGGTGCAATCATATTTTTTAATTTTTTTTATAATCTACTATTTTTCCACATGTGCAGAACAAAGAGCTTGATTTTCGATGAAAAACCTATGTTTAATAAAACTAAAAAAACAAATACATAATAAAACCAAAACATATTAAAATTATATTCGTTGGGTAGCTCGTTCCGAGGACTACCATCATCTAGTTGGGTTTGTGAAGTCTCCTCCATTTTCATCCTCAACTCGAGCTTCAAAGGGAAAAATTCTAATGTTTTTATGTGCTAGAGAGAGGGAAGGTGGGAAAAGGCGGGTTTGCTCGAACCAGGGTTCATTTGAACCCCCTTTCAAAATGGGTTTCCTTTTTTTTTTTTGGCGGGAATGGTGGGAAGTTCATTGAATGGGTTCACTCAAACCCTAGTTCATTCGAACCTTTTTTTGGTTCGTTCGAACCTATTAGTTCATTCAAACCCCAAAAACGAAATTTTTTGGCATGGGGTCATTTTTTTCAACTTTTCCTTCCTCACTCCAATTGTAAACCACTTTTGTGGGTTCACCCATCTCTTTTGTACTTTCGAACAACGTGTCCCTTGAGTGGACCCCTTCACGCCAGGGCTTCTAAGGGACCCCTTTGAAAGTTTTCCAATTTGTTGATGGTCTGTGCAACTATCTGCCTACTTGCCTGTGTGGCTAATTTTTTACATGTTCTATCTATAGGTGAACATGTCGCTTTACAGGTGCGCCTGTGAAGCTACTTTTTTACTTTTTGGAGTCTACTTTCCTTGGGTTTCCTCCATGTGAGAGATCTTGGGGGATACCTCCTTGCAGGTTTGCGAGCCCGTAGGGAACTTCCTTTGAAGCTTCCTCCATGCGAGAGATCTTGGGGGTGGCTCTCGTGCAGGTCTGTGGGTCTGTAGGGCACTTTTTCTTGGGTTTCCTTCATGTGATAAATCTTGAAGGACACCTTCCTTGCAAGTTTGTGGGCCTATGAGGCACTTTCCTAGCTTCCTCCATGTGAGAGATCTTGGGGGACACTTCCTTGTAGGTCTGTGGGCCTATAAGGCATTTTTTTGGGTATCCTCCATGTGAGAGATCTTGGGGGACACCTTCCTTGTAGGTTTGCGAGCATGTGAGGCGCTTACTTCTTGGGTCTTCCTTCATGTGAGAGATCTTGGGGTTTCCTCCTTGCAGGTCTGCAGGCCTCTAAGATGATTTCATTCTTTAGCTCCATAGTTTTGTGGGGCTATGAAGTCCTTTGCTTGTTTTGCACTCTTGAGTTTTCCAAATCACGGTATGCTTCCTCAACAATTTAGTTATACATTTTTAACTCTCCTACTTCTTTGATCTACTTTACCAAAGAACTCATCAGTATTCATGCTCGCTAAAGTGGGGGGAAAATGTATAGGAGCGAATTTGCACTCCTTATGCAAATTCCCCTTTTGCCCTTCCTCACTTTAGAAAACCAAATTTGAAGGCTAAAGGGTAAAAGCACAAAGTTGTGTCATACTTTCATCCAACTTATCAACACAACTGAATTTAAGTATTTCTAACTATTAAAAATCAATTTTGGTCAAACATATGATCTAGTAAGATTCATTCTAGCTAAGTTAGATACTTCCACAACTTTTTCAACTAAAATTGTTGGCTAAAAATATATGGAGCACCACTTTGGGTCCAATTTACCAAAAAATTAAAATAATTTGAAGAACTTGAAGTTTCAATAACTCCTACTAATGCAAATAACATTTTTTAAAAAATATAAAAAATACCATTTTGTAGATACATAAGTGTAGTTTTCAAAAATATATTTATTTTAATAGTTTAATTATTATTTATATTTTATTTCTTTATTTTTACTAAAAGTAGGTTATCAACACAAAATATTAGGTTGATTACCATGCCAAGGAAAAATACTGATACTTATTAAAAAAAATTAAAAAATATGATGCACTAGATAAAAGAATCTATTTCAAGATGTTATCATTTTTTTCCATTTTAGATAAATATTTAATATGAAAGTTGACGTCCAGTGGAAACAACTATTTTTTTATTCACACATATTTTAATATTTATTTAAAAATATATATTTATCAAAATTGGAAAAAAATATATTCATGCACTAAAGTTTCAAGTTATAAATACACACAAAAAATTTGAAAGAAAAAAAAATAAATTTACTATAAAATGTTTGACGTCTCATGTGCAACTTCATTTTTCAACATTTTATCAACAACTAAATTATAGTGTTAATTTATCAAAAACTAGTTTAAAATAAATTTTTAATTTTTTTTTTTAAATATAAATGTAAAATATACTAAAAGATGCATTTTTTACTAGTTTACATCATTTCAAAATTCAAAACATATATGTCACTTTTTAGTGATTCAAGTTTAAAAGTTGGATCAGTGTTGGCTATTTCCTTTATAAAGAGTGACACAACTTTGTGCTTTTACCCTAAATTCCACATAAGCCCACTGCTTTTGTTTCACTTGGTAGTTGTTTTGTTTGTTGGCAGAGGAATAACTGTCGGGGATGCACATATGTCGCACAGACGTCCTTGGTAGATTCCTGCATCTGGAGCCTACAAAGGTGTTACACTTCCCATTGGAGGTTGGTTTGTAACGCCCCCTTCGACTAACCGACCCGAATAAGGTCATTTTATTTATTCTCTCCTTCAAATTCACTCCTTCTACATGTTTTTCATCTCTTTGCATCTTCTAAGCATTCAGTTCATCTCTTTACATCCTTTAGCACACTTTCCAAGCATTCTAGCATTCACTTTCAACCTTCAAACAACACTTTGCACTCCATAGCAACAACAACAACACTCTGTCAACTCCGTAGAGCAAGTGTGGAACCAACACCATTGCAGTAGAGGCTTGAGTCCTCTCATTTTCTCCTCCATTAGCTAGTGAGCTCTTGGTGGAGGTGGTAAGCTTTCTACTCCTCTCCTCTACCATTTTGTTGAGTAGCACAACACTGTTTTTGTAGTGATTTTGTGTTCTTTACTTCATTTCTTTCTTTATCATATATCTCTCCATTATCGCTATCTTGGTTGTCCATGGAGCTGGAAACACCTAAACGGGGGTCTAACTAAGGTAGGACCCTATACAACCACCCAACAATTTTCCTCTTTATTGTGTGTAGGTGGACATGCTACTTGGAGCTAGCTAGTGAATGAGTACCTCTGTGAGATTATTCTTGCCACCTTAACTCTTGTGTATTTACTTTATCATATTTGTTCATATCTTGCCTACTTCATAGCTTTGTTTTGGCCCTTTGGAAGTAATTAGCTAGGTTGTTAGTATGTTTTCTAGTGTTCAACCTTGTCTTTTTAGTCCTCTAGTCATACGAACGCCAACATGTCGTGCTATCGTCCTAGAACCACCCTTTCATCCTCGGGCAGAGAGCTTCCTAAGGCACAATGTTGAACTCGAAAACTGGCTCGCCTAGCCCTATTTCGAGTCTCGGGTTTGCAAAGTGATTGAAGGACCTTATAAATCCTCATCATTCTCGTCCCGCATTTCCTAACACCCCTTTAAGCTGAGGTAAGTTAGGGCAGCCTTCCGCTCTTGGCTCTCCATGACTTGGGGCCTTGAACGTGGTTGGTCTCCCTCTCTTACCATATCCAATGAGGATGTATCATTAGATCCCTTATCAACTTTCTTAACTTTGGGTTACTTCTTGAAATTATTAGTTTTCTTATATTTTCATCATTTATCCTCATAATTCAAGGAGACTTAGATTTTCCCATGGATTTAGATCTCTTGTTTTGAATATTGTTCTTGCCTTTGTCTTCAGAACTTCTCTTGATAATAAAATAATCCTTTGTAGAATCCATAACTTTCCACTTCATGTATTTTGATCTTCAATATCAACTTTGTAGAGTTATTATTGATTCCCATCACTAAGTTATTCTATGAATTTGACAACACATATAACAAGGTAATGCATTAAATTTCTTTATTCATTTCAACATTCATTAAAGCTAATTAACTTATGACTATATTCAAGGCGATCAATTTTTTTGTCAGAATCATGCCCTCATACATTTTAAGAGAATACAATTTCTTATGTATAGAAAATTTGTTCACAAGAGTCTTTTTCTAATATAAAACCCATAACTTCTCTAATAGTTTCTTAGTAGTGTCTTCACCCAAGGTATTCGTGATAACATTGAATAAAAAATGTAAATTTAAAAGGTGCTTCTTACCATCTTATCAAGTTTTGCAATCTTTTTTTAGAGTTTATTGTTTTGCACTAGTCTATTAATCTTAATTAAAAAAGAGGTCATCCATCTTAAAGTTCTAAAAATCAAATCTCTTTCTATTGAACTTCTTAATCTCCATACTTAAAACACTTTCAATCTTCTAAAGGTCTAGTATTTTTTTTCCTCTTCAATTTTGTAGAGGTCCTTTATTTCATCTACAATTTTATACAAGGTTCAATTTCTTATTTTAATAGATAAAATGTCATTTTCATCATACATGGTTATTTCTAAGCCTATTGTGAGGTTTTTGTCTATTGAAAAAAATTGTAAATCTTCCCTGGAGTTTGAATATCTTACATTTTTTGGGTTTTGTATTTTCTCTTCTAAAAATCTCATTAAATTATGTTTATAAACAAACAAGCAAAAATTCATGTTTTTCTATTTGTGTTGATAATTTTTGTATTTGTGTTGATAATTTTTGTTTAAAAAACTTAAGAAATTTAATATTTTTTGTTCAAGATTACTATTGCCTAATTTCTCACAAAATTTGGATTTTCTTTATTTTTTAAAATCATTTTTGAAAATGAAAAAATTAAATGATTTTTTTTAAGTTTATTTATTTCTATTATATTATAAATTATAATTATAATTAAATCATAAAATTATTCTTTATAAATTTATTTTTTAAATCAACCTAAAGTCCTACTTTAAATTTACTTCCTTTTAATTATGTGACATAAAGAAGTTTTTGTTTTTTTAAATCAACCTAGAGTCCTACTTTAAATTTAATTCCATTTAATTAGGGGAGGGCCCCATAGTGGAGCGGGGTCCAATAATAGAGATAGAAGTAGTCCTTAGTGGGTTCCATAGTGGAGCACCTTAATATTCAATTACAAAACGCATTTTCTCCATAAAGCACACAAACTGACAAATCATGTGATGCCACATCAGCGCACCAATAAAACATGACTTAGTGCACCACTATCAGTCTCACCTTTTTTTTGGGCCTTTTTGGATACCTCAACAAAAAATATGTTGATGTGGCATCATATTTGATGATGTGGCCCTAAAACGAAATATAGAAGCATGTGAGTTGCCAAATAAACTATTGTACAAAATTGGGAGTGATTTGAAGTTTCCATGTAGGATTTTGAGAAACATGAAGTTAGGGTGCTCCACTATGGGCCCCTCTCCCCTATGTGAGATAAAGATTAATAATAGACCTAAATTTTTGAAAGGTATATGAATATGAAATTTATTTTTATATGCAACTTCTAAATATCTTGTTATTGTCACATCATCATATCCACTCATCTTGACAATATAATTCCCTAAACATTACTATATTTAAAAAAAATAAAAATGTTCTACAATAAAATAATTGAACTTAATATAAAAAATATAATTATTTTTTATAATTTCCAAAAAACTAATTTAAAACTTTACATAAATTTAAATACTTTTATTTATTTATGTAAGATAAGATTTCATAATAAATCTAAAATTTTGAAAGAATATATGTATTTAAAATTATTTTTATATACAACTTCTAAATATCTAATTTTTATCAATTCCACAATATAATTCCTCACATATCACAATATTAAAATAATAATAATAAGATGATATTTTCAAAAATATCTTCTACAATAAAATAAAATATTTCAACCTTAAAACTTTAGAACACATTAACAAAACAATTATCTATAGAACCTTCCACATCATGCGTCATAAGAAACCTTTTTAAAAAATTGAAAACAGAATGGCGGGGAAAGCTTAAATCACTGGAATAATTTAAGAAAGCTAGTGCACAACTTTCAAGTACGATGTTACTGTTAGGTGACCCACTTTATCATTTGACTGCAATTTCTTATTCAAAGTTTTGGGCACCGCCCAAATTACTTAAGACAACGCCCGATTCAGACGAAAACCATTGACCATTCTTACATAATTTACCAGTCAAAAGCTCAGTGACTGTGTGAACGCCGGGTGATTACAATTCCCGCCTGCCTTACAACAAACTTTGATTTTAATATGCCAAACGCGATCTTAACACGTTACCACTCCATCAATAAAACCTAATTCACCTAATTCAATCATTATCCCTCTAACTAAAATTGGGTGAAAATGGAAGACAGCTATGAAGTTGAATGGTTTTGAACGAATTCGATCAAATTTTGTTAAATTCAAGATCTCTTATCACAAAGAATTGTGTTTTATTGAAGATTTCACATTATAAAGAATTGTGTTTGGAACGAATTAGAATACATATTCCTCAATCAAATTATCAAGAATTGTGTTTCAAATGAATTTGTGAGAATGAATACTCTTCAGTTCTTGATTCTCAGTCAAAAAAATTCGACCTTGTATTTTGATATCCAATGAAAAAGCAATCTTATAAATAATATGAAATTGTCCATACTGTGGAGGACAGTTGTGAAGGCATGATAAGCTTACACGGATCTGCTATTATTCATTAATGCGGATTTCATACTCAATGTTCAAACAGGATACGCGGTTTTGACTTTCTAATGTGAAGTTTAATTTCCAAGAAGACGACTTGGGTCTGCGCTGATTTGCATGACATTAGCCCTGCTAACTATGCTTGGCAATGTCGCTTTAGCATATTCGCCGGGGCCTCTGGGGTTGTGTTGGTCGGCAAGAAACATACGACGGCGCTGTTTTACAGGAATATTAAATTAGTGGTCGGTTTAAATCTTGCGAATCTGTTGCGAAGGGCTTCACAATTTTAAAAAAAAATTGCAGCTTTGTTTGGTTAAAAATTGTATATTTTACCAGTGTGTGCTAGAAAGGTCAAAATTTGGGCCATAGGAAGGTTGGAAAGCAAAGTGGATAAAAGCATAACGACAAGATCCAAGTATGAAAAGCTGAGGTAGATTATGTCTGTAGGAGTTGCTCATTTTTAACAGAAAGAAAAGAACAGGACCAGAATAGAGAGTTAAGGACTGTGGAGGCGCCTGGAATATGGTGTCGTTTGCTCAAGTGATGCGGCCCGCTCTTATTCTCAGGAAATGGCTTCTGCCTCATAAACCAAAGCCAAAGCCATTGCCATCCCCATCCCAAACAGATGACCAGCAAGAAAATACTTGTGATAATCTACAAGGTATTGTTTTTTCCTCCTTTGTACCTTTTCTTTTGTGATTGTGCTGAGATTGTGGGTGGATAGATAGAGATTTTAATAATGCTCATGAAATCAGAATAGTTCATGAGATTTAAAGAAAAAAATTGTAACTAAAGAAACTAAACACTGCAGAAACAAAGATTATATTAAGTTTTAGTTTAACTTTTTGTTATTTTTCAACTTCTGAGGATTCATTTTCTCACTGGATTTTGATAGGTTGTTTTTAACATTTTCTTCTTCAAAATTTTATAGGTTGTTTCTAACGTTTTCTTCTTCAAAATTTCATAGATATAGATATCCATGTAATTAGTTTGAATGTCATTATATGCAGGAAATTTCTTATATAATGTCGTTCCATCTCTATCATGTTTGATGTGTAAAAGACATTCTCTCTTCTCACTTTCTTTTGAGATCTTCGACTTACATATTCTTACATATTCTCTCTTCTCACTTGAGATCTTTAACTTGCATATTTTAAGATCTTCAACCTACATTTACTCTCTTCACACCTTTTGAGATCTTCGACTTACATATTCTCTCTTCTCACTTCTTTTGAGATCTTCCACTTAAATATACTCTCTTCTCACCTTCTTTTGAGATCTTTGACTTACTCATCTTGTAATCTGGTTCTCAATTGAAAAATAAGTACATCTTCATTTTCCATTTAATGTTTATCTGTATAAATAAACAAATAGCAGGGACTGAGGGCTGAGAGCCTCTATTCGTTATTCACTATGTTCACAGGAGGCTCAACGCTTAAGCGTGGCCAATCGGAAACTCTGCGGACAGATTACACCCTGCCCCGTGAATACAGGTCAGCTTAATTTTACGGCCCCTCTTTCTTTCGGCTCCTTCTCTCATATCTCCTGATAAGCTGGCGACTTGCAGAGTGTTTGTTGGAACGTGGAACGTTGGCGGGATGAGCGCACCGGAGGATTTAGAGTTGGGGGAGTGGCTATGTACAAAGGAGTCATCTGACATATACGTGATAGGGTAAAAGAAAAAGTATTCCTTGATATTTAGTTCTGTCCCCTTGCTTGGGTTTCCGTGTTTGAAAAGCTAAGGTAATGTCCGCTCTGCAACAGATTCCAGGAAAGTGTTCCATTGAAGGCCGGGAAAGTGTTGGGGTCGGAAGACAGCCGGGCGGCAGATAAATGGGACGCCTTGATTGGGAAAGCTCTGAACGGAGCACCAAAACCACCATCATCACAGAATAGCGCTCTTCCGTCCCATTTGGGGAGGACTCACATTTCGCAGGCATTTGATTTACAATTCCAACCAGATAATTTGGGATTATTAGATTTGGAGTGGAGCAGCTGCAAGGACGACACAGCACAGCCAAACGTGCATCTCCTTCCCAGACATAAACTCGGAAGGACCGGCCAATCAGGTTCAGGACAAGGGCAAGCGCAGCTCTGCTATAGGGCATTACAAACGAATTGTAAGCAAGCACATGGTGGGGCTTTACGTTACAATCTGGGTCCGCTCCCCTCTCGCGCCATTCGTTCGCGACATTAGAGTCTCCTGCGTTGGTTGCGGTATCATGGGCTACCTACGGAATAAGGTAATTAGCTGATGGGCTTTTTATGTGGGCTTTCAAATTTTAAAATGTCAGTTTTAAAATATCATTCTACAGTGGAAAAGTGATTTCTTGATGGAAAATTAAAACTGGTCGGTATTATACGTTTATATCAATAATACCTGTAGTTATTCCTTCAAACAGTGCAAATTCCTAGTTCATTATCCTAATAAAGGATTGGGATTTTTAATAATATTCACTGCTACAGGGGTCGATATCGATTAGCTTAAGCCTTCACCAGACAAGCTTCTGCTTCGTGTGCACACACTTGGCTTCGGGACACAAGGAAGGCGACGAAGCTCGCAGAAACTCCGACGTCGCAGAGATACTAAAGCGGACTAGTTTCCCCCGTAGTTCCAGCATTCCCTCGTCACGCACCATTATGGGACACGAGTAAGTACAGCTCTTTTTCTTGCATACTTTTTCGAAAACATATTTTATTGTGAGATGAGTGTTCTGGATCACTTAGGCTGAACTTAGGACGTTTTTATTTAGTGTTGGTGTGTTTTATCAATTGAGTTACTGGTTCTTCTTTGGTTAATCTATTGTTGATTCGGGTGTGACTTATTTGTAACAATGAGATTGAAATACTTTACATTGTTTTCAATAAAGAATTTTAGAGTTAAATTATGGTCTTTTAGAGTTAAATTATGGTCTCTTTTATATGATTTAGAGTTAAAAGTTAGAAGGGCATCATTCGTTTTGATATGGAGGTATATTCTGTTGTGTGTCAAATTATCATATTATTATCAGGATTCAACTGTGTAATTTTTGAATCGTCGGTTCATATTTCATGCACACAAACCCCTTTCATGATGAATGAATATTTCACTTCCCTCATTACATCTAATTGTGTTCACAAAAAATGAAACATTGAATATTTGTTCTGTTCAATTCTACAACATGAATGTTCTAATCCTTTTTTATTCCAACAAATTCAGAGATCTAGATTGAGCAAGCTTGTGAAGTCTCTAATATATGTTTTATTTTTGGATGTGAACAGTAGAATAATATGGTTTGGAGACTTGAATTATCGGATTGCACTGTGTGATGAAAAGGCAAGGCATCTTATTGAGAAAACAGATTGGACAACACTTCAGTTGAGCGATGAGGTAACAATCTCTTTTATCAACATTGTTTTGTTGGGCTAGATTTAAACAGCACACTCTAAGTTTTGATTTATTTAGATGGCTCATCCAAGATCACGCTAATAAATGAACTAATGTGATTTCAGATGAATCCCCTGAACAAATCAAAACTTAAAATATACTGTTTTAACCATACCTTAATGAAAGACCCTTCTTTTGCGGCTTCTCCTTTCAGCTGAAAACGGAGCAAAATGAGGGACGGGTGTTTCAACAGTGGAAGGAGGGCCGTATAAATTTCGCCCCAACTTACAAGTACGCTCCCAATTCTGATCATTACTGTGGAACCCAGAACAAGGCAGGGGGAAAGCGTCGTGTTCCAGCTTGGTAACTAAACTTATTAAAAGATGAAATTTAGCACCTGCCTGCAAGAATCTATCGAATATATAAATGAAATTTGTAGTTTTTATATACAGGTGCGACCGGATCCTTTGGTATGGAAATGGATTAGAGCAAATATCATATGAGCGAGCAGAGTACAAACTTTCAGATCACAGGCCCGTTTCTGCCATATTTACTTCAACTGTCGACGTGCTGTGCAAGCGAAAAGTGGAAAAGAGCGTGAGCCTCTCCATTAAACTAATGGAGGCCCAAAGCTTGCTTTCTCCAGATATTGTAAAGCTTCCCGCCCTATTCACACAGAGGTGAGCAATTTTGCCAACCCTTCAGCTTTCAGTATATAAAATATCTGTTCAAAGCATTAAAATAACAACTTGGCTTTATTCTGATATGCAGTTGTCAGGATGACATTGGTGCAGCTGTGAAAGCTGAGGTTATGAAGGACCTCATTCCAATATTCAATGAAATGGAGACTGAATAGTTGCTCAACCACAAACACAATGGGTATGGGAAAAATTGAAATTAGAAATTGTTTTTTCTTTAGTCAAGAATTCAGATCATATTTCATGATTCATCATCAATAAGAAAAGAAAAAGTTATTTCTTTCTTCGAAATTTTAAATCACTTTTCTATGATTATCATCAGAATCACCCATTTTTTAACTCTATTTTGATAAATCTTTGGAATTGCAGGCAAGGTTATAAACAAGTGAGGTAACCCAGTGGCACTGTGGTTGATTCAGCCTCACCTTTGGAAACCCACGAAACGTGGAAATTTCGACGAAGATAAGGTTGTTGCGCACAAATCATTACCTGAGTTGGTCTGTTTGAATGGTAGGTAGGTAGCGTCATCATATTCTCAGGCCGACCTTTTTCTCTATTTTTTTAATTGAAAGCTAGGTTTTGATTATGTTATATATTAAACTATTTTTTAAAATTTTGATTAGGTTAGGTTTGATCTGTAAATGATTTTGTCAGATTAGGTTCTTTATTGGCAATAATTTAATAAAAAAGATGACTTTTGATTTAGGCCTATATTCTTTTATAATATTATAATATATTATATTGAGTAAAAATATATATATTATTATATATTACATAAAATAAAAATATCAAATATATAATATTCTTTTTATTATAAAAATTGGCCTCAACTAATTTAATTTTTGTTTAAATCAATGACAGATCCACATGCAGCTATTAGAAAGGGAAAGGAGCACAAATCTCATGGAAGGAAGAAATAGTCCCAATAGAAATGGGAGAAAAATATTCATTACAAAATAAAAGCACCATTTTTGTTTTTGGATTATGAAAGGTGCAAAAAGGAAAAAAGCTATTATCATCCGAGTGAATGTAAAAAAGTTTTATTACTCTCTCTTAATCCAAGCAATAATTTTAAAATTCAAAGTTAATTCTCAACAACAATAATCCATTGATTTTTAACTCTCAAATGTAAAAGCACCATTTTTGTTTTTAGAATATGAATGGTGCGAAAAGGAAAAGAGCTATTATCATCCAAGTGAATGCAACAATGCTTTATTACTCTTTCTTAATCCAAGTAATAATTTTAAAATTTAAAGTTCATTTTCGACAACCATAATCTATTTGTTTTAAATGTCAATTGTATGATTTAAAAATCAGATATTTTTCTTTTTTCTTTAAGAGTAAGAGAAGGTATATGTGTATAAAGCATGAAGAGGACTTAGTTGAAAATACAAGTGAAAAATATAGTAATAATATAAGAAATTTGTCTTAAAAAAAATCTATAAATTGTGAAGTTGAATAGTTCATAATGAGTTCATCAAGGATCAAGTCTTGCTAAGTGCAAGGTCCCTCCTTGATACCAATGATTAATTTAAGTTTGATCCATAAATGGTTGATATATTAGATCTCCTTCTCATAATAACTTAACTAAAAAAGGCTTTTGGAATAAATGTATATACTCTCATCATGTTATAATCTATGTTGATATCTATATGTAATGTCGTAAAATTGCACCCCTTGCAATTTTACATACATTCTTGTATCCACTTTAGTGTTCACTCCGTTAGCATTTGTGTAGGCTCATTTTAGCCCCTGCATCATCCTTTTTCCCTCTCAAGATACTCAGCACCCATTTTCAATAGCTACCTTCATGTGTAAACTTTGTGTCAAACCTTGTGCTTCTCTTGTTCCCGTCGTTTTGTAGCGTGATGTGTTTGGACACTAGTGCAATGCACAAACATTCGCATGTCGTGCTAGCCTCCTGTGACATTTTGACGTTCAAACAACCGCTTTTGAGCATATTTTCCACTTGTCAGCAAGTTTCATCAGTGGTAACAAATCAGGATGCCTTGTAATGGCTTAAGAAGCTTCTTTCCCTCCTCTTCTCCCTTTAAATGTTATCTTTCCAATTCATTTGTGCTTCTAGCTTCTATCTAGCTTCTTGGCTTCTCTCCTTTCCCTCTTTACTCTCTTGCTTGCACAAATCTCTCACTTGTTATAGCAGCTTCAAGCACTCCCAAGCTCTTATAGTACTCTTTGTAGCTCTCTTATCTCTCATAGCCCTCTCTTTCATCGTTGCTCTTTTTGGCTTCCTTAAGCCTTGCAACTGATGTCTCTCTTACCTTGTGCTTGTAAGAATCTTGGAATTTATCACGTCCTTGTGATATGGGTTCTCCTCCTTGAGTAGGGATTTCTTTTATCACACTTACATTCATTTCATTCCTATTATCTCTATCTATTTGGTTGTCCATGGAGGTGGGAACACCAAAATGGGGATTTGATTGAGGCAAACCCCTATATAGCCCCAACATTTTCTCCAGATTTTATGCATGTAGGTATTAAAGAGATTCATTTGTTGGAGGATCTATTACTTGGGTTTTTGTGAGCTTCTTCTGTCTCTCATCCTCTTTAACTATATCATTTACTTTACTTCGTTTTAGTTCTATTATATTTTGTTACCTTCCTACATCTTATGAGTTCTTAGCAATCTAATTATTAGTAGTCACTTTGTTGTTTTTGCGATAAACTTGGTTTATGGTCCATACAAGACACCAACACGCCGCATTGTCATCCCTATTCTACATTGGCGTCCTTTGGTCGAGAGCTCGCTAGTTTTTCCAGTAAACTACTATTACCTACTCTTTCTGATTCTAGAACACTCATTGTGTCCCTTGAGGTAGTTTAGGGTAGTTCGCCCCTTGGGAATCTCATGAGAATAAAGAGACTCATGAGTAGAAAATCCCCCTTCTCTACATTTTGGTGAACCTAATGTGAACCACAATATTTTTCAAAAAATTAGGAATTTATTTACCCCAACTTGTTGGGGTCATAACTTTTGACTCAGTGCTCGGAATTCAAAACCATTTACATCATTAGAAATGTCTCCAAGAAGACTAATTCAATCCCTAAAATATAGTGCCTTTAGTAGCCGAATTTTAGGGATCGACGCAAGTTACTGGGTGCTGTCATAATAGTGGTTTACAATTCCTGAGAGGAACAAATTTTAGCTGAAATCACATATTTTTAGAAAATATAATGATTTTAGCCTTAAAAAGTTCTATTTTAAGGATTCCAATTGAAGAGGGTTTGATCAAATCACCTTAGATCAAACCCCCTTTGATAGAACCTTACTAGTTTTAAACCATACCTATAAATGTGTCTCCTTTACACCTATCAAAATGCTGATAAAAAATCACTTTTGATTTAGATTTTGGGGGATCAAATGAATTCATTTAAAATTTATTTCAAATAATTATGGTATTCCTCAGAACAAGCTATCCAATGAATATAATTTTAATATGTTTTGGTTTTGTTATGTATTTGTTTTTAAGTTTTATTAAACATAGGTTTTTCATCGAAAATGAATTTCTTTGTTCTTCACATGTGGAAAAATAGAAGATTATCAATTTTTTTTTGAAAAATATGAGTGCACCATATATTGAAGTCCTTGATCCAACAAAAAATTAAATTAAATTTTGACATATACAAAAAAAGTTACGCGCTATAATGTCGCATGTCTAAATTGTAATTTGTTTGACTTTGAAACTTGATTAAAAAAAATATTCAATAAAAAACTATCTAACCAAGTGGAAGCACTAGATATCAGAGTTACAAATCTAAATTTTAAAGAATTAGAATTTTATCCTTCATGGAAAAAAAGTTATGCGTTATACGGTGTGCGTCACTTTTTAAAAATATTGTTTTTTGAAAAAAATCAATTTTCGTGGGAGATGGAAAAAGAAGTGCAATTTGATTCCAAAATTTTTGAAAAAAATATTTTCAGAATTTACAGACAAATTTTGATGAGACTCTAGTTTGCACCATCTTCAAATTCCTCATAGTTTAGCCGCTATAGGTGCCCGAATGTGAAGATTTAGTTAAAAATAATAATTTCAGTGTCCAGTTTGGCCAAAAATTGTAAACCACTATTATCGTGACCCCAAATTCTGCTCTGAAGACCTCTGAAAATGCAAATTACTAGAACCTAGAAAATACCAAACAAATTGAAAAATCAAGATTTTCAGTTTTTCTCAGTTTTATCACCCTTGGATTGCTCTGGTCTTTCTTCCTTCTATCTCTTTCCAACTTTGTTAAGAAGCTTCAAGAAGTTCTCTTACAAGCGTGTGAAAGTGAGTTCTTGTCCCCTTTCTTATTATTCTTTGTTGATCCCTCTCCTGAGATTCCTTCTAAGGATATTTTGGTGCAATAGGATGAAATCATTGATACCTTTCTTAATCTTACTCTACCTTCTTTTCATTCCAATACACTCTCTTCTAGAGATGATGCATTAGCAAATGATGAATCTCCTTCCACATTTGGTCCTCCCTAAATTGATGTTGAGAATATTTCTTCAAATAATTATTCCACTAGTTTCATGATGATTCTATAAATATAATCTATGTATTTGCTACCCCTCAAAGGCCTAAGAGATCGGTCATTTATCTAACTCCATCTAGTCCTTCTCCTACAAGTATTTGTTCTATTGACGGTGTCCCATTTGATAGCGATTCTCTTGATCTTTCTATGGCTCCATCTTACAAAGTGTTATCCCATACTTATAAGAATAGAATGAATAAACAACCAAGCCTTCTTCAAGTTCCTAAACCTATAACTAAAGCACCTAGTGATTACAATCTTGTCAAGCAACTTTGAGTTACTCCAACTAAGATCTCACTGTGGGACTTGCTTCAGTTTGCTCTAGTTTACCAAGGTATGCTTTAGGAAGCCTTGTAAAAGATCCTTTTGTCTGCCTCTACTAAGATGATGGATGTTAATGCATTGATGGCTCATATTCATGCGGATTTTTTGAATATCATGTTCTATCCACATGAACTCCCGCCTTAAGAAGTACAAAAGCAAGCGAACCCACTAATGATCATAGTTAACATTAATAATATTGACATTAGGCGTACTCTCATTGATGCCCGTTCAGCGCTCAATGTATGTAGCATTGATCTATTGCCTAAGGTTAATATTGATTCATCTTCTCTTAATGCTTCTTTTATTTTCATTCGTGGGTTCAATAATTTCAATCAACAAGCCCTAGGTGCCATAGTCTTTCCTTTGAGGTTGGGACTGTTGGAAATAGGATGCCATTTAATTGCAAATCCTAAACATTAATTATTTCATGTATCTCCTAGATTCTTGGAATGTGTTCAACAACACTAAGATTAGGATGAGATTAATTATTTGGATGAAATAAATCATGAAATTGACATTTGTATTTATTCCTAAATAATAGGAGCATGTGGGTGCACACATGGTAAGGTGAAACTCACCTTGTGTCAATTAACTATACGGAGTAACAGTTAACACTTCTGAATGCATGTAAAGATCCTAGGAGTTAGGATTTGATGTTTGCATGCTTGAAGTTCAATTTAGTTCAGTTCAGAGTTTAGTTCAGTTTTCAGTCAGTTCAGTTTCAGTTTAGTTCAATTCATTTCAGTTCAGTTATGGTTCAGTTATCTTCAGTTGCATGCAAGTGCATGTTGCATGCATGTTGGTTATTTTGAGTTGCATGTAGTTAGCTTCAGTTAACTTGGAATGCATGGCTAATAATATTGAGTTGTATGACAGATAACAGGGACTACCTCCAGTTAACAGGGGATGACCATTCTTACATGAATGGTGTTGAGTAAATGTTTCAGTTAACTATAAAGCACTTGAAGCCAACTTGGGCACCCAAGATGCTTTATTGAATTTACCTCTCATGCATGATAAGATATTTCTGAAGGCTCAGTTAAGTAGCTTTACTTAAGGGCGCCAACTTTGAGGAAGAGCTTTGGAAATATCACCGAAGTGAAGGAGAAGTTGTAGCTTCAGTTTGGGACACCCAAATGCATGAAGCACATGTTGTAAGATTTAGTATTCACTGAATAACTCAACTTGAAGGAATATGGCGTACCTTTTCAAGGGCTTGAGCTTATGCATTGTAATTATCACCATTTGGAGATTACAAGGTTGCATATTGACTCTATATCTCATTCAAGTTGAATAGAGTTTTCATAATTGTTATTGCAGGTGTGAAGAAGACTGGTAAAGATAGAAGAAGCATTCTCAAGCAAGAATTGGAGCTATTGTAATTCAGAGATTGAATAATAGAATAATTCTTGGTGGAGTTTTTTCCCGAAAGGGTTTCTCCACGGTATATCTTGTGTGATCTTTCTAATATCATGTCTAGTTCTTCTATCAAATTCTCTCTCCATTCTACAATAGTAAAATGGATTAATCAAGGTAATCACCCACAAAGAATGTATGTAACAAAGAAAAGACTTACTTAGATCAGCAACATTAAAGTTTTACAGAGTATTAAGCTAAGAAAACACCTCATTTTTCAACATTTGGTATTAGAGCTGAGGTTGGGTAGAGTATTGGGACACCTTTCTCTTAAAAGATTGGAGGTTTTTAGATTAGTGAGAGCTCTTATTATTTTTGTTATTTGCTGATTTTGGAATTAAGTTTTGTTACAATGAATTCAAGGTTAGAGATTGAAAGGTTCAATGGTTCTAACTATGAAATGTGGAAATTAAAAATGGAAGATCTTCTTGAAGAAAGAGATCAGTGGTTAGTGGTTAATAATGAGACAAAGACACCTACAACTATTTCAGATGAAGATTGGGCTAAGTTAGATAAGAAGGCAAGAGGAACAATAAGGTTATGTCTTGCTGATGCTGTTCTTTTGAATGTTTCAATGGAAACTAGTGCATATAAATTATGGAAAAGAATAGGGGATATTTATCAAACTAAGAGTCTCACCAATAAGTTGTATCTGAAAAGGAAATTATATTCATTGAAAATGAAAGATGGTGATTCAGTAGCACAACATTTAAATGCTTTCAATTTAATTCTCAGTCAGTTAGCATCTGTAGATGTAAAGCTTGAGGATGAGGATAAGTGCATTTTATTGCTTTGTTCTTTACCAAATTCTTGGGAAAATCTAATTGTTGCAATTAGTGGAAATGGTGCAGATCCAAAGATGGACAACATTATTCCTACTCTCCTATCAGAGGAGATGAGGAGGAAGTCTAAGGAGGAAATCCAAGATGCCTTGTTTGTAAAAGGTAGGTCTAAGAAAAAGGAGCCTAAGGGAAACAAGGAAGGGAAGGGTAAGTCAGAAGGACGAAGTAAGGTAAAGTGTTGGAACTGTGGGAAACCAGGACATGTGAAGAAGGATTGTAAGAACAAGAAAGAGAGTTTTGATTCTTCTACAGAGGAGTCCTCAGATAATAGTAATGATGCATTGGTTATTTCAACTAATATTGTTTGTGATAACTCTTTGCTTCATGTTTCAGAGTAATCTTCGTAGAGAGGATGGAAGTCACGATGCCATGTGTGACTCAGTATCACAATTCAGTGGGAGTTGTTGGCAGTGACTTGGATGCATCATTGGTAAGGTTATCTCCATGTGATTAGAGATATGGTTTTTTGGTTTAGAGTATATTTGTTATGGATGTCATGGTTTACTCTTGATATGCATTTAGAGTTTGGCATATTACATGGTTCTCTTGAGACTAGGATGTATAAGTATGTTATGATGCATGTGATATCCTAAGAGGAGATGGTTAGATCATGGATGCCATGTTTATGTTCCTGATACATGACTGGAGCTTTGACAATGATCTTGTGTAGTTCTCTTAAGTTTTGGGTACTTTAATCATTTGCTTGATTACTTCGTGTAAGTGTTGTGTTGCATTTGGAGTTTGGCATGGATTGGTTGGTTAACAGGTCCCCATGGATACTTCGAGAAATAGGTGAGGCTGGAATTCTCTTGTGGTAAGAGACATTTGTTGAAATGGTTACTTGTGAGAAAAGTTTTTTAACAGAAAAGACCGAGGAGTCTACACCTTGGTTGAATGTGAATTCAACACACTCGGTGGTTTAGCATGCCTCTAAAGAGGTGGTTTGGTTACAGAGGCTTGGGAAAGGTAATGGTTTGGTTGATAATGGAAGGACATGGAGAAAGTTAACACTTTAATTAATGTTAGATCATCTTATGAAACCATACGATAAGTTCTTCTTTGTTTTAATTCATTTGCTTGAAGCTTCATGATTATGCAAGTTGCATTTGAAGTTAGCATGAATTGGATTAGTTATGTTAGCTGGCCATTGGCCTTGAGTCTTGTACTTGTTTTTAGATATTCCTGTTTGTAATAATTTGCAATGTGTAATGCCCAAGTGAGAATGCTAGAAATAGGATATTCAATTGCAAATCCTAAACATTATTTATTTCATATATCTCCTAGATTCTTGGAATGTGTTCAATAACACTAAGATTAGGATGAGATTAATATTTGATGAAATAATCATGATTATTGACATTTTTAATTATTCCCAACAATAGGAGCATGGGTGCACACATGGTAAGGTGAAACCACCTTGTGTCCAATTAACTAATAACAAGCATCACTTCAATGCATGTAAAGATCCTAGGAGTTAGGATTTGATGGGTTTGCATGCTTGAAGTTTATTTAGCTTAGCTTGTCTACCAGCTTATGGTCTGGGCTTATCTTCTACTGTGGCTGCAAGTGTGCATGTTGCATGCATGTTGGTTATTTTGAGTTGCATGTAGTTAGCTTTAGTTAACTTGGAATGCATGGCTAATAACATTGAGTTGTATGACAGATAACATGGACTACCTCCAGTTAACAGGGGATGACCATTCTTGCATGAATGGTGTTGAGTAAATGTTTCAGTTAACTATAAAGCACTTGAAGCCAACTTGGGCGCCCAAGATGCTTTATTGGGTTTACCTCTCATGCATGATAAGATATTTTTGAAGGCTCAATTAAGTAGCTTTACTTAAGGGCGCCAACTTTGAGGAAGAGCTTTGGAAATATCACATAAGTGAAGGAGAAGTTGTAGCTTCAGTTTGGGACACCCAAATGCATGAAGCACATGTTGTAAGATTTAGTATTCACTAAATAACTCAACTTGAAGGAATATGGCGTACCTTTTCAAGGGCTTGAGCTTATGCATTGTAATTATCACCATTTGGAGATTACAAGGTTGCATATTGACTCTATATCTCATTCAAGTTGAATAGAGTTTTCATAATTGTTATTGCAGGTGTGAAGAAGATTGGTAAAGACAGAAGAAGCATTCTCAAGCAAGAATTGGAGCTATTGTAATTCAGAGATTGAATAATAGAATAATTCTTGGTGGAGTTTTTTCCCGAAAGGGTTTCTCCACGGTATATCTTGTGTGATCTTTCTAATATCATGTCTAGTTCTTCTATCAAATTATCTCTACATTCTACAACAGTAAAATGGATTAATCAAGATAATCACCCACAAAGAATGTATGTAACAAAGAAAAGACTTACTTAGATCAACAACATTAAAGTTTTACAGGGTATTAAGCTAAGAAAACACCTCATTTTTCAACTGGGACCCGTTACTGTGCCCACCCTTGTCTATGTTATGTCAAAATATTTACCATATAATCTATCTCTTGGTAGATTGTGGATTCATGCTATGGATGTAGTCTTGTCTACCTTGCATAAATCTATTAAGTTCATTTTCAATAATCAAGTAGTCACAGTCTAGGCTAACCCTAAAGTTATGCACTTATGTGAGATGGCAGCTACTCGTCAGGTTTTGGTTGTGCCTACTCTTATTCCTTTAGTATCTTCCAATGTGTTGAAATCTACTCTAGCAGTACCTATTATAAAGGATACGAGCTTGAGGAAAATGTCCCTAAAGAAGATCCTTCTAAAGTAAGAAATCTTAAATCTACTTCTCAAAAGAATGCATGTCTTGGTGATGATTGGGGTTCTTTAGACTTTATAGACTCCTGCATTGGGGAATATAAAGTCGACCCAATCCAATTAAACCCTTCGATAACATCATCCACACCCACTGTCAAAGATGATTATTCTCTTGTATCTAGGGATAATGTGAGCAATAATTGCAATGTTCTTAATGTTGATCCTCCTCCTTCTAGGGAAGATGATCACACTTCTATTAAAGAGCCTAATGTCGGAAGTCCTATCAAGAAGGATGATGGCGATCCCATAGAAGCGTGTGATACCCATTGCTAGAATAATTCTCTATATGAAGATCCTCCTCCTTCTCAAGATTTGCAAGCACATTATGGCCCTGGCTTTAGGCTTGTTTCTAAATATGGTTATGGGCGCATCAAGGTTGTGTGCATAACGAACAAGGAATTTAGGTCCCTATAGAATGCATACTTTGTAAGCGTAATTTGGGGCTTGGTCACTCAAATGAACAATCTAAATGGAAACCACAGTCGAATGGAAACATGATTTCCACTCAACCTCATTCTCTTGGATTGATTCATCCATCATTATCTGTTGTCTTTGTGCCTTCTTCTTGTGAGCAGCCAAACTTTTCTCCACAAGAGAAAGGCTTGCTTCCTGGTCCTCATTCTTTATCTGAGCAAGAGCATATTTTGTTGAGGCTTCTAAAAGCCTGCTTCATTACTCTTCCTTCTCCTACATGTAAGAAATTTCATAAGCATGATAAAGAAAAACATTCTTTCTATGCATACCATTGAGTGCTTGGTCATTCCACCAATGAATGTAAGGCCTTGAAGGATAAAATTCAACAACTTCTTGATTCAGGTGCCATCACTCTTTTTTTTTTTGATGCACCTGCCTCTTCTTCAAATGACAAGTGATATCGAGGTTTACCTCTATCGTGTATGTTCTAAGTATCTTGCATGGTTCTCCTCCCCTGTATGTTGGGAGCAGTGATAACTTGTTTTGGAGATGTGCATCCTTCTAAGGACCCCCTCTCTTCTGTCTATCTCTCAATTGAGGCATCCCTTGAGTGGATCCCTTTTCTTTTGAAGGGTTCTTGAGGGACCCCCCTTTGAAGGATTTTCTCTCGAATGAATTCTATGGTATCTAGCTTGAGGACAGCCTGACTAGACCTATCTTATATCTTGGCATCTAGCTTGGGGGCAACTCGACTAGACCTATCTTTTCTATGACTATCCTATAATGTAGCTTGTGGTAGCCATAGGCTTCTTTGATCAGTATTCCTCTACAGGACCTAGAACTTGTAGATATTATTTGCATCAAACTTTCCTAACATCTTTAGTTTGTGGATTAACATGTTGCTAAGGAGGTACACCTGTGAAGCTGCTTTTCAATCAACCTTCTAGGACCGAGTGCCTATGAGGACCAATCCAACTCTGTGAAGTCCCCTGCATTGGGCTTCCCTTGGGAGAGAGTACCTAGGGCACCTTCTTTGCAAGTTTGAGGACCTGTAAAGCACTTTCATCCTATAGGATCTATTCACCATTGGTCTGTAGGCCTTCAATGTAGTTTGTCCAACTCTATAGGAGAGAGTACCTACAAAACCTTTTGTTCATCTTTCATAGGTTTGTGGATCTACTACACATTTTTTCAACTCTCCTTGGGTCCAAGGACTTTTGGAGCCATATCTCTTGGAATTTTTATTTCTTTGTAGCTTCTCCATCTCTCTCTTAAATTCTCTTTATTCTCAATTGTGTATACCAGATCGAAGATTTGCATCTTCTTCATCTTGATTATATGCTCTTTCTCTCTTCGACATTGGTTGCTTCCCTGACTTTTGGGTGCATTCTTCTCTTCAAGCGATCAATTCTTACATTCTTCTCTTCATCTTAGAACTCTTCTATGTGTTATTTCTTAATTTGGGGACGACACATAGTACTGAGACAACCTTTTACATCGAGATATCTTTCACTTTACTAACTCAAATACTTTGGTTTTTTTCTCTAACCCATGATGCAATGTCTTTTTATGTTCTAACATTGTTGTCTTGTGCGGATTTTTCCTATCTAATGTGTTTGTTTTGTAGGTCTTCAGCCTGGGGGCATGTCTCTTTGGTTCAAAGGGTTATTTTCTTCCTCTATAGTATCCTTTTGGCATCATGATGCTATTTATGTTTAGTAGATTTCTTTTCGCTTGCATATTAGTATAGATTCATATGCCTGCTAAAGTAGGGGAAAAAATGTAATGTCGTAAAATTACACCCTATGCAATTTCACATACATTATTGTATCCACTTTAGTGTCCATTCCCTTAGCATTTGTGTAGGATCATTTTAGCCCCTACATTAGCCTTTTTCCCTCTCAAGATGCTCAAGACCCCTTTTCAACAGCTACCTTTGTGCGTCGGCTTTGTATCAAACCTTGTGCTTTTCTTGTTCTCATCGTTTTGTAGTGTGATGTGTTTGGACACTAGCGCACCATGCGGACGTCTGCGTGCCGCGCTAGCATCTTGTGACATTTTGATGTTCAAACGACCACTTCCGAGTATGTTTTCCACTTGTTAGCAATTTTTGTCAATGGTAACAACTCGAGATGCCTTGTAACGACTCACAAAGCTTATTTTCCCTCCTCTTCTCCCTTTAAATGCTATCTTTCAGATTCATTTGTGCTTCTAGCTTCTTGGATTCTCTCATTTCCCTCTTTTCTCTCTTGCTTGCACAAATCTCTCACTTGTTACAGTAGCTTCAAGCACTCTCAAGCTCTTACAATGCTCTTAGCTCTCGCAACCATCTCTTTCATCCTTACTCTCTTTGGCTTCCTTAAGCCTTGTAGGTGATATCTCTCTTACCTTGTGCTTGCGAGTATCTTGGGATTTATCACGTCCTTGTGATACATTATCTCCTCCTTGAGTGGAGATTTCTTTTATCATTCTTGCTTTCATTTAATTCCTATTATCTCTATCTATCTATTTGGCTATCTGAGGAGGTGGGAACACCAAAACGGGGGTTTGACTGAGGCAAACCCCTATACAGCCCCCAACATTTTCTCCAGATCTTATGCATGTAGGTATTGAAGACATTTATTTTCTAGAGGCTCCATTACTTGGATTTGTGTGATCTTCTTCTATCTCTCATCCTCTTTAACTATATCATTTACTTTACTTCATTTTAGTTATGTTACCTTCCCACTTCCTATGAGTTCTTAGCAATATGATTGTTAGTAGTCGCTTTGTTGTTTTTTGTGATAAACTTTGTTTCTAGTCTGTATGAGGTGCTAGCGCACCTTGAGAACTCCAGCGCACCGCATTTTCATCCCTATTCTACGCTAACGTCCTTTGGTCGAGAGCTCACTCGTTTGTCCAAAAAACTACTGTGACCTACTCTTTTTGATTCTAGAACTCTCGTTGTGTCCCTTGAGGTAGTTTAGGGAAGTTCACCCCTTGGGAATATCTTGAGAATAAAAAGAATCATGAGTAGCGAATCCCCTTCTCTACATTTTGGTGAACCCAACGTGAACCATAGTATTTTTTTAAAAACTAGGAATTTATTTACTCTAACTTGGTGGGGTCATAACTTTTTACTCGGTGCTTGGAATTCAAAACCGTTTACACCATTGGAAAGGTCTCCAAGAGAACTAATTCAGTCCCTAAAATATTGTGCCTTCGAAAAAATATTGTGCCTTCGGCAGTCAAATTTTATGGATCAATGCAGGTTTTGACACCAAATTCTACTTCGAAGACCTCTGAAAGCGCAAATTACTAGAACCTAGAAAATACCAAAAAAAATCAGAAAATCAGGATTTTATGTTTTTCTCAGTTTTTTCACCCCTGGATTGCTTTGGATCAATTGACATGTCTATATCTTTATTTCAAAATGTATTTTCTATATTTCTTCCTTCTATCTCTTTCCAACTTTATTAAGAAGATTCAAGAAGTTCTCTTACAAGCATGTGAAGGCGAGTTCTTGTCCCCTTTCTTATTATTCTTTGTTGATCCCTCTCCTAAGATTCCTTCTAAGGATATTTTGGTGCAAGAGGATGAAATCATTGATACCTTTATTAATCTTACTCTACCTTATCTTCATTTCAATGCACTCTCTTCTAGAGATGATGCATTAGCAAATGATGAATATCCTTCCACATTTGATCCTACTTGGATCGATGTTGAGAATATTTCTTTGAATAATTATTCCACTAGTTGTAATGATTCTATAAATGTAATCTATGTCTTTGCTTCCCCTCAAAGGCCTAAGAGACTGGTTATTTATTTGACTCTATCTAGTCCTTCTCCTAAGAGGATTTTTTTTATTAACAATGTCCC
Source organism: Sequoia sempervirens (assembly GCA_007258455.2). NCBI lineage: Eukaryota > Viridiplantae > Streptophyta > Pinopsida > Cupressales > Cupressaceae > Sequoia > Sequoia sempervirens. The sequence goes on from VDFB02000017.1 coordinate 419,320,241, forward strand.
ATTTGATAGTGATTCTCTTGATCTTTCTATGGCTCCCTAATACAGAGCAGTAGCCCATACTTATAAGAATAGAATGAATAAACAACTAAGCCTTCTTCAAGGTCCTAAACCTACGACTAAAGCACCTAGTGATTACAATATTTTCGAGCAACTTCTAGTTACTCCAACTAAGATCTCACTGTGGGACTTGCTTCAATCTGCTCTGGTTTACCAAGGTATGCTTCAAGAAGCCTTGCAGAAAATCCTTTTTCCTACCTATGCTAGGCCGACATATGTTAATGCATTGATGGCTCATATTTGTGTAGATTCATCAAATATCATGTTCTATCTACAAGAAATCTCACCTCTGGAAGTAGAGAAGCAAGTGGACCCACTAATGATCATAGTTAACATTAATAATATTGGCATTAGACGTACTCTCATTGATGTTGGTTCGACCCTTGATGTATGTAGCATTGATATTTTTCCTAAGGTTAATATGGATTCATCTTTGCTTAATGCTTCTATTGTTGACATTCATGGGTTCGATAATGTTGGTTAACAATCCCTAGGCACAGTCGTCTTGCCTTTGAGGTTGGGACCCATTACCATACCCACCCTTGTATATGTTAAGTCAAAAAAATTACCATATAACCTTTTTCTTGGTAGACTGTGGATTCATGCTATGCATGTAGTCCCATCTACCTTTCATAAATCTATTAAGTTCATTTGCAATAATCGAGTAGTCATAGTCAAGGCTGACCCTGAGGCTATGCACTTATGTGAGATGACAGTTGTTGGTCAAGTTTCAGTTGTTCCTACTCTTATTCCTTCAATATCTTCCAATGTGTTGATGTCTACACCAGCAGTACCTATTACAAAGGATACTCTTGAGGAAGATGTCCTTAAAGAAGATCCTTTTGAAGTAAGAAATCTTAAATCTACTTCTCAAAAGAATGCATGTCTTGGTGATGATCGGGGTTCTTTATATTTTATAGACTCTTTCATTGGGGAATATAAAGTCAACCCTATCCACTGAAGCCCTCCAATAACATCATCCACACCCGCTATCAAAGATGATTATTCTCCTATATCTTGGGATAATGTGAACAATAATTATAATGTAACAATAATTATAATGTTGTTAATGTTGATCCTTCTCCTTCTAGGGAAGATGATCACACTTCTATTAAAGAGGCTAATGTTGGCAGTCCTATCAAGAAGGATGATGGTGATCCCATAGAAGAGTGTAATCCCCATTGCTGGAACAATGCTCTCTATGAAAATCCTCCTCCTCAATATTTGCAAGTGTGTTATGGCCTTGGCTTTAAGCTTATTTCTAAATATGGTTATGGGTGTAAAGGTTGTGAGCATAAAAAACAAGGCATTCAAGTCCCTATAGAATGTGTACCTCGTAAGAATAATTTGGGGCTCGGTTGCTCGAATGAAAAATCTAAACAGAAACCACAGTCGAATGGCAACATGATTTCTACTCAACCTCATTCTCTTGGATTGATTCATCCACAATTATCTGTTGTCTTTCTTCTTGTGAGCAGTCAAACATTTCTCCACAAGAGAAAGGGTTGCTTCCTACTCACTCTTTATCTGAGAAAGAGTGTATTTTGTTGGGGTTGCTAAAAGCTCACTTGATTACTCTTCCTTCTCCTACACATAAGAAATTTCATAAGCATGATAAAGAAAAACATTCTTTTTGTGCATACCATCAAGTGCTTGGCCATTCCACTAGTGAATGTAAGGCCTTGATGAATAAAATTCAATAACTTGTTGATTTAGGTTCCATAACTCATTTGTTTAATGATGCACCTGCCTCGTCTTCAAATGACAAGTGATATTGAGGTCTACCTCTATCCTGTATGTTGTAAGTATCTTGCATGGTTCTCCTCCCCTATATGTTGGGGGTAGTGATAACTTTTTTTGGAGATGTGCATCCTTCTAAGGACCCCCTCTCTTCTCTCTATCTTTCAATTGAAGTATTCCTTAAGTGGACCCCTTTTCTTTTGAAGGGTTCCTGAGGGACTCCCCTTTGAAGGATTTTCTCTTGAATGAATTCTATGGTGTCTAGCTTGATGACAACCTGAATAGACATGTCTTATATCTTGGAGTCTAGCTTGGGGGAAACTCAAGTAGACCTATCTTTTCTATGACTGTCCTATAACACAACTTGCGATAGCCATAGGCTTCTCTGATCAATATTTCTCTGCAGGACTGAGAACCTATAGATCTTCTTTGCATCAAGGTTGCCTAACATGTTTAGTTTGTGGATTAACATGTTGCTTTGTGAGTGCACCTGTGAAGTTGCTTTTCAATCAACCTTGCAGGACCAAGTTCCTGTGAGGACCAATCCAACTCTATGGAGTCCCCTACATTGGGCTTCCCTTAGGAGATAGTACCTGAGGCACCTTCTTTGCAAGTTTGAGGACCTGTAAAGTGCTTTCATCTTGTGAGATCTATTCACTATTGGTCTGCAAGCCTCTAGTGCAATTTGTTCAACTCTGTAGGAGAGAGTACCTACAAAGCCTTTTGTTCATCTTCAGTAGGTTTGTGGATCAATAGTGCATTTGTTCAACTCTCCTTGGGTCCGAGGACCTGTGGAACCATATCTCTTGGAATTTTCATTCCTTTCTAGCTTCTCCATCTCTCTCTTAAATCCGCTTTCTTGTCAATTATATATACCGGATCGAAGATCTACATCTTCTCCATCCTGAGTATATGCTCTTTCTCTCTTTGATATTGGTTGCTTCCTTGACTTTTGGGTACATTCTTCTCTTGAAGCGAGCAATCCTTACATTCTTCTCTCCGTCTTAGAATTCTTCTATGTGTTATTTCTTAATTTGGGGATGACGGATTTTACTAAGGCAACCTTTTACATCGCGGTCTCTTTCACTTTTTTGACTTGAATATTTTAGTTTTTTTCTCTAACCCCATGATGCAATGTCTTTTTATGTTCTAACATTGTTTTCTTGTGCAGATCTTTCTTGTCTAATGTGTTTTTTTGTAGGTCTTTAGCCTAGGGGCATGTTTCCAAGTGGTTCGAAGGGTTATCTACTTCCTCTATAGTATCCTTTTGGAATCATCATGTTATCTATGTTTAGTAGATTTCCTTTAGCATCCATATTAGTATAGATTTTTATTCCCACTAAAGTGGGGGCAAAATGTAATGTCGTAAAATTGCACCCCTTGTAATTTCACATACATTCTTGTATCCACTTTAGTGTCCACTCCCTTACCATTTGTGTAGGCTCATTTTAGCCCCTGCATCATCCTTTTTCCCTCTCAAGATGCTTAGGACCCCTTTTCAGCAATTACCTTTGTGCATCAGCTTTGCATCAAACCTTGTGCTTTTCCCATTCTCGTCATTTTGTAGCATGATCTGCCTGGACACTAGCATTCCACGTAAACGTCTGTGTGTCACACTAGCATCCCAAGGTGTTTTGACATTCAAACGATTGCTTTTGAGCATGTTTTCCACTTGTCAATAAGTTTTTTCAATAGTAACAATTCGAGATGCCTTGTAACAGTTCAAGAAGCTTCTTTTCCCTCCTCTTCTCCCTTTAAATGCTATCTTTCCAATTCATTTGTCCTTGTAGCTTCTATCTAGCTTTGTGGCTTCTCTCCTTTCCTTCTTTACTTTCTTGCTTGCACAAATCTCACTTGCTACAGGAACTACAAGCACTCTCAAGCTCTTACAATGCTCTTTGCAACTCTCTTAGCTCTCGCAGCCCTCTCTTTCATTCTTGCTCTCTTTGGCTTCCTTAAGCTTTGCAGCTGATATCTCTCTTACCTTGTGCTTACGAGCATCTTTGGATTTATTACATCCCTATGATATGGGTTCTCCTCCTTGAGAAGGGATTTCTTTTATCACTCTTGCATTCATTTCATTCCTATTATCTCTATTTATCTATTTGGTTGTCTGTGGAGGTGGGAACACCAAAATGGGAGTTTGACTGAGGCAAACCTCTATACAACCTCCAATATTTTCTCCAGATTTTATGCAAGTAGGTATTGAATACATTCATTTGCTAGAGGCTCCATTACTTGGGTTTTTGTGAGCTTCTTCTATCTCTCATCCTCTTTAACTCTATCATTTACTTTACTTCATTTTAGTTCTGTTATATTCTGTTACCTTCCTACATCCTATGAGTTCTTAGCAATCGGATTGTTAGTAGTCACTTTGTTGTTTTTTGTGATAAAATAATTTTTTGGTCTGTACAAGACGTCAACATGCGTCCAAGACTCTAGCACACCATTTTGTCATCCCTGTTCTACGCTAGTGTCCTTTGGCTAAGAGCTAGCTAGTTTGTTCAGAAAACTACTGTGACCTACTCTTTCTGATTCTAGAACTCTCATTGTATCCCTTGAGGTAGTTTAGGGAAGTTCTTCCTTGGGAATCTCTTGAGAATGAAGATACTCATGAGTAGCGAATCCCCCTTCTCTACACTATATATAATTTAAGTGTATTTATTAAAGAAGAATACACTACAACACATCATATGACATCTGCAAATCCTCTTCTAACGTCTTCTATATATAATATCATGGAAAGAAATAATAAAAATATCTATTTCTATAAGTTGAAATTATTGATGAAGATTTTTTTTTGAAATTATAAAAAATAAATATTACTTATACAAGATCTAATGTTGAATTCTCGTGATGGACACATCTAGTCTTCAAAATTTTGTTCATTTTACTTCATTCATGTGACTTACCAAATTTAATAATAATGAATATGGCTACAATGTTAGCTAACTATAATGCCTGCAAAATTTTACTCAAATGAAACCCCACATTAAACAAGCTAACATTTTTTTACAAAGTGTAAAGTACAACTTATGTATCATTTTTTCATTCATTGTTTAGTATTCTCATATAATTGTACATATTATAGGTAACTATTGTTGTTTTCTTTATTTTATAGTGATATTATTATATATCACATAATATAGTTAATAAAAAAATATGCTATTATTTTAACATTGAAAACAATTTCCCCCACTCGTGTTTCTCAATCGAAAGCTCTACTCCTTACTAGTGAAATGTCATTTTGAAACATTTGATTATTGGTAAATTTTATGATTCTAAGGATGGCGGTTCCCCTAAGTTTCTCACATTGGTAGACCATGATGTGACCACAACAACCCATGTTACTATGAGGGTCGCTCTATGGTTGATCCCTCCTTGGTTGGTGATGCTTTGTTAGTTCCTATGATGACTTTCGTTGTTGGATCATCCTCTCTTGCTCTACATATGGATTTCATGTAGCTTATGACTTCCTTTGATAGTCTTTCTCCATCCTCGAACATGGAAACTCATGTTGAGGCTTTGGTTGAGGGGTGTCCCTCCTCTTCTCCTTAACC